>OU015503.1:24721703-24894203 GCA_907164885.2 Dolomedes plantarius
GATGTGATGATTTTGTGAATGGGTTGTTCGAGAGCGCTGCGGTCGTCTGCTACACGAGGGCTGATTAGATCGGGACCTAAGGTTTAAAGCCAATTCCGAATCGCTACTTACAACTGTCTGTGCCAACGGCGGGAATCGAACCCATGGACTTTAAAGTATAGATGCGTTTGCTAATATATGTTATAAATATTATAAATATTTGCTAAATATAATAATAATAATAAATAATAATTTAATAAATATATAAATATTTGCTAATATATGTTTACTAATATATGTAATATTATAAATATTTGCTATTTATAATATTACTTATAAAATATTATAATATTACTTATAAAATTTATAATATTACTTACATAATATTACTTTGCTATTTATAATATTTGCTATTTATAATATAATATTTAATATATGTAATATTGTAAATATTATAAATATTTGCTAAATATAATAATAATAATTAAATAATAATTTTATAAATATATAAATATTTGCTAATATATGTTTGCTAATATATGTAATGCGTTTGCTAATATATATAATTCGAAAAATACAGATAAGAAAACTGCCCCTCCTTGAGAATGTTTTATGGAATAAGAACCTCCATTGAAGTATTCTTTAATCTTTTAATTCTGTAAGTTTGACCCTAGTACATGAAAAGTGTCTTATACATAAAAAAAAAAAATCCAATAATTTACGAAAAAACGCGTAGGTAATATTTTAAATTTTATTAATAGTAGGTTGTTTTAAAATATTAAAATTACGATGCCTGAAAATTATTTTAATAAATACGGTCAACTTTTGACCAGGGTTATTTGAGCTTGTTGCTAGTTGCATAACCAAGTTTCAAGTAATTCATTATTAAACTGGATCGTTAGGGGAAATTGCACTGGTTTGAGCAACTCCAAGCCTTGATTTCTAGATTTTTATCTTTTTTTAGTATATAGAGAGATTTATTTACTTTAGACGTAACTGATTTAGACTTGCTACGCTTCTGTGGCAAAAAAATTTAAACTGTAACAAAACAAACCAAGATTTGTAAGGCAGTGAGATGCAACTGATGCAACCATGAAAGACGGATATCATCCGTTTTGCATGAGGAGCATTGGCATTCGAGATGTTCTGCCGACCACAGCGTGAGCTTAAACGGCGTTTATATAAGAGCATCCTCCTCGCAAAAAGCGACGACCTGTATCTTAAAAAAAATTTTAATTCTTAATATCAAATCCTTGTTTTGTATTTTTAAATCTATTTCAGTGGCAGCAATTTTAATTCCTCAATTAATTAATTAATTTATTTATTAATTAGGTGCTAAAACATAAATATTTCTTAAATTTCTTAAACCGTCAATTCTAACGACAGCTTCAAAGCAAATTTCTGTTTTACCGTGTTCCAACTGGACTTATAAAATTGTCCTTATTATATCTTATTTTAATTCGATTATACATTTCTAATCAAATTTTAACACAAATTTTAACACAAGGAGTTCTCACTTAGCAAACCGTACAAAAAAAAAATTAGCTACATTTAGGTGGGCCAAATTAAACCACACCATTAAACAAAAACGGTATACATTAAACAATACATAATACTCAAAACATAACAAGACAAAAACAACTAATACATAATAATACATAACATACACTACCCCTAGGTATAATATACAATACACAATAAACATTATATCTGGACAGTGCAAAAACTTTACATAGAATTATTTTCTTTTTACTTACACTAAAAATTAACACCTTACATTTCATTACTGTTGACATATTTCTTTACTATTAACTCATTAACAGCTTATTTTATGAATATCACCTTACTACACGAGTATCACATTTCTTAGTAACTCTAACACATTACATTGTTTTGAAATTACAATTACTCTTACTTTATAATTAACAATTTATTCTGTTATTACATTTCACAATAAATTAACACATTGAATTACACTTCAATTAACAATTGCTCTATCAATATTTTAACACCACCATTTTATAATTAACACACTTACTTTTTCTATTAACACATTTCTCAATACTTAAAAATTTTTACAATTCTATATTGTGTAACACAAACTAACACTATTGCTTTATTGTTAACATTAATTACTTTGATTATTGACTTTCATTGTTTACACGCTATACACTCATATGCAATTTAAATTTTAAGTTTACTAAGTAAATTTAAATTTTAAGGTTACGTTATGAAAGCTTATTAAAACCAAAATTGTTTTAAATTCCATATAAGCAACTTAAATTTTATTAAAAATATAAATGTATGTATAACACAAAACGCAAAGAAACAAAAAAATATTTTCATTTAATGCGACTTTAATTTAATAAATTTCTTACTCATCACTGCTCAGTACAATCAAACGAGAACGTTTTTTCGAATGAACGATATCACCTTCACTTTCAGAACCTTTTTCTTCATATAGATTTTTTGCACCTTCTATCCTCTTTAAAAAATCTGTAATCTTGGTTTATTTGCTGGTTCTTACAAGGTCATTGTATATTCACGGTATGGAGATAGACAATTTTGCAGCTCCCTTTTGAATTTTCGGCTTCTTTCAGCGGAAGGGTCCGCGTTCAGGAAAAATGATTCAAGATTTTCAGCTGAGCTTAGGCCTTTTTGTAATTTTATAGAGATATAAATGAAAAAATTATAATTTGTTTATACATTTTCATGTAAAGCCACTATAGTTCATTATACCTTCCCGTCATTATTTTACGGTAGTTTAGTTTTTAAATGTGTTAAACAAAAATCATGTTATCTAGTGCTGTAGAAGTACAATGTTGTACAAAGGTTTTCGCATTTTTTTTTATCGTGTTAGAGCGAAACCGTGTTGCAAGATGCCGTGCTGTAGGAGGGCTACCTGTATATATATATATATATATATATATATATATATATATATATATATATATACACACTGCTGGCCACTGTAAATGCAACACCCTGAAGGAAACATGCAAATAACATGAAATTTACAACATGCATTAGCGGAGGTGAGATATGCAAATGATTAGAATTTCAGCGCAGACGCACATCACGCGCGCCTGTGGCGCCACTTCAAAGCGCTATTTAAGGCTTGGAGATTTCGACGATTTCAAGTTCGGCAATTGTGTTTTTCTTGTGGTTTTTTCAAAAAAACGATCAATTATGCCTCGTCGAAAACAGCGATCATCTTTTGATCAAGTATCCGAGTTCGACAGAGGAAGGATAGTGACCTACCGAGATTGTGGATTATCTTTCAGGGAAATCGGTAGTCGTGTTGGACGAAACCAAGCAACTGTAATGCGAATATGTGATCGTTGGATGCAGGAGGGTACGACGGACCGGCGTGTTCGATCGCATCCACTTCAGCGCACCACTTCACGTGATGACAGGCAAATTGTGCGTATGGCAGTGACGGATAGCTCAGTCACATCACGAACCATAGCACAGCACATGCAGTCTGTGACGCATCATCCAGTGTCTACGCGTACCATTAGACGCCGTTTACAGCAGAGTGGTCTGTCCGCAAGACGTCCATTGCTTTGTCTACCCTTGACGCAGAACCACAGACGTCTCCGCCGCCAATGGTGCGATGACAGAAGGATGTGAACGGCAGAATGGAATGAAATTGTCTTTACTGATGAGTCACGCTTCTGTCTGCAACACCACGATGGTCGCATTCGAGTCTGGAGACACCGTGAAGAGAGGATGCTGAACAGCTGCGTTATGCACCGCCACACTGGTCCTGCACCGGGTATTATGATATGGGGCGATATTGGATATCACTCTCGCACACTTCTAGTACGCATTGCCGGTACTTTAAACAGCCAGCGCTACATCTCCGAGGTGTTGGAGCCAGTTGTCCTTCCTTACCTTCAGGGCTTGCCCACAGCCATATTTCAACAGGATAATGCGCGACCACACGTGGCACGCATTGTCCAACGGTTCTTCGTCAATCGCCAGATTGAATTGCTTCCCTGGCCGCCTCGCTCTCCGGATCTTTCGCCGATAGAAAACATGTGGTCCATGGTTGCTCTACGATTGACCCAGATTCCATCCCCAGCTGCCACAGGAGATCAACTTTGGCAACGTGTGGAAGCTGCTTGGTCTGCTGTACCCCAAGAACTCATCCAAAGTCTCTTTGAATCAATGCCGAGGCGTGTGGCAGCGGTGATCTCCAACAATGGCGGCTACTCTGGCTACTGATTTTGGCAGGAACCACACTTCACAGAAGTCTATAAATTTAATCATTTGATACTTGGTCAACATGTTATCTACAAAATAAATTTTGTTGTGATATCTCTTGTCTTTCTTGGTGTTGCAATTTGGGTGGCCAGCAGTGTATATATATATACACCGGGTGGTTCAATTTAAAGTATCCCTGTTTGGGACGCTCTGGCGAGAAAAGCAGTGGACGTAACGTCTTCATATTTGGAGGGTATACATATCAGGTCATGGGAAATTGATCGATGGGGAAAAAACAATTAGTTCCAACAAAGACCGCTAGGTGCAAATGAGGCGCTATGATAGGTTGAAAGTAAGGAAAATGAACCATGACTATACGAAGAAAAGAAAGAATACGAGGTGTCGGTAATTAACTTTATAAGTACAGTTCGTTACACAAGAAGTGTCGATCCTACAGAAATGTTAGTGAAGGCGCAAACAAAAGGCATGCACGTAGTAACAACAGCACACAAAGATTTCACAGGTAGTTTTAAATGTGTCCACCGTGCTTTAGGGCCAACGCATCACACCATGTTATGGCATGATCCACAGCGGCGTGTAACTGGTCGGGACCGATGTTGCGTACGTGCAAGAGGATGCTGTTCTTCAAATCCGCCAAATTTCCTATGTTTCCCCGATAAACTTTATCTTTGAGGTAACACTAAATCCAAAAATCGTACGGGGTTAAGTCGGGTGAACGTGGAGGTCATCTGGTAGGAAATGCACGGCTGATAATGCGATCTTCCGTAAAATGACATCACAGCAATTGTTGAACCTCACGTCCAATCTGAGGAGGGGCACCACCTTGTTGGAATACCGTTGTAGCGAGACATCCATGCTGCTGAAGTTCTGGAGTGACCACACCTTGCAACTTAGCCCGATAACGTGCTGCAGTCACGGAACAGGTTTTTGGTCCCTGCGGGGTGGTTTTCTGAAAGAAAAATGGCCCAATCATAAAGGTCGCAGTGAAGACGATCCATACAGTCACGTGCGGTGAATGCAGGGCCATTTAGTGGACAGAGTGAGAATTCTCAGTGGACTTGATAGGCAGTTATGCGCGTTCACTATTTTGCACATGGAAAAGTGAGCCTCATCGGTCCATAGGATGTTCCACGGCCAATTCTGCTCCACCTCCATACGTGCCAAGAACGTTAAAGCAAACGTTTCACACAGATCGTAATCGCCATGTTTTAACTCTTGTAATCGATGGAGCTTATATGGATAGGCTTTGAGTGTTTTCCGCATGCACTTCCATACCGTAGTGTGTGACAATCTGAGTTGCCTTGATACGGCGCGAGCACTGCATGCTCCTGCAGTGTTCAAATTTGCCTGCTCAACAATAGCAGTTGCGACATCATCCATCACCTGCGGTATCAGTTTTTTGCGCCCTCGGCCTGCTTGATCGGCAAAGCTACCTGTTTCCTCGAAACGTTTCACCATTCGCAGCAGGGCACATGGTGTTACTGGACCCGTGCGCAAAGCTTTCTGCCCTCGGTACAAGCGAAGCGCTTTGGCGGCGTTATCGCCGTTTTGGTAAAATAAATTTAGGAGCACAACACTCTCCGGCAGCGAAAGAACCATCGTGGAAGTCGAAGGATATTCCGAACCTGTGAGACCTCTTTTTTATCTGTTACGTCGGCTCTTTCGCCCAGCTCGTATGCAAATTTTGTTCTCAGGTACTGTGCGCACAGTCGAATATTCAAATTCTCACTTAACTACAGCACGGTGAAAAGGACTGAAAGGTTAGTTGTGCTGCTGCTAGACAGGAAACATAACGCGTACGCTGCACACGCTTGCAAACATAAAGCTTAGTCAGCGTAGTTTAGTTCCTGCATGTGTAACAAACTGTACTAATAAAGTTAATTACCGACACCTCGCATTCCTTCCTTTCTTCTTACAGTCATGTTTCATTTTCCTTACCTTCAACCGATCGCAGCGCCTCATTTGCACCTGGCAATCTTTGTTGGAACTAATTGTTTTTTTTTCCTACCAATCAATTCCCCATGGCCTGATATGTATACCCTCCAAATATGAAGACGTTACGTCCACTGCTTTTCCCGCCAGGGCGTCCCAAACAGGGATACTTTAATTTGAACCCCCGGTGTATATATATATATATATATATATATATATATATATATACAGTGTTGGAAATTGATTTAGGAAAACACGATTTTTTAACGAAAACATTTTTAATATTCATTAAATATGAATGAAATTTCATGCATTATACATGTTATGTATAACAAATGAGTTGCAAAAATAAAATTTCATACATAATAATAAACAAAAACACAAGGTCAATAATTAGATATTCGTAACATACAGACATGGAAATTGATTTATGAAATATCACATTTCATTGATATTAATAGATAGTAAAGCCGCATTTCTTCATCAAAGTTTCTTTTATTTTAGATGGCATTGATATAACAAGATTTTGAATGTACTTGTGATCAGTTAGTTTCCAGTTTTGACAGGTTGAAGCTTTCAATTCTACAAGTGATGTGCTCTGCATTCCATCTGCTTAAACCTTTCAAACAAGGTGTCCCCAAACGTTTTCAATGGGGTTCAGATCAAGACTATTAGGTGGATGATCTAAGAGAACAATATTCTGTTCGTCAAACCAATCTTTCATTTCATGTGAAGTGTGAATACATGCATTGTCTTGCATGAAGATGTAATCTAAACTATAATATTGCCATGCATATGGAAGAAGGGAATTTTCTAAAACTGAGCTGTAATCAAATGCATTCTGGCGACCATTTATAAATACAATTTCACTTCTGCCATCATAAGCAATCGCTGCGCAAATCATCAAACTTCCGCCACCAAAATTTCTGCTGGATGTAGATTTTGGTTCTTTTCGGAGATCCCTCCAATAAAACTTCAAACCATCGGGGCCACCCAAATCAAATTTCTTTTCATCGGAGAAAATGACCTCCTTCCAATTGTCGCCCATTGCCATGCACTTCTCGCAATACTGCAAACGCATCTGCTTGCGACATAGAAGTGACTTTGCATCGACCATCTCAAGCTCCACGAAGAATGTAAAATTTGCCTAACTCTTCCAGAAGTAACAGGAAAGGATAGATCTGCACAAATCTGCTTTGAACTGTGGCCGGTTTTTGTTGCCAGTTGAAGAATCCTCCTTTTCTCTATTTTAGTCAAACGTGGGTTACCTTTTTTGTTAAAATTTTTGCCTTAATTTGCTGAATCTTTTCTACAGTTATACATAACACCAACTGATTTTTTAATTAATTTACTAATTTCCGGAACACATTTTCCAAATTCTAGATATGCATCGATTTTGGCACTTTCGTCCTTATACAACACCTTTCGTTTACCCGTCGTGAAAAGTATGACTGAAACGTATTACTTCCAATGTACTATAACGCTATTTATGTATACTGCGGATATCACGTTACTTTGTTTTATGCAGATTTTTGTCACATTACTCCAGAATATCCAATGTGATATTTCTTAAATCAATTTCCATGTTTGTATATTACGAAAATCTAATTTTTGACCTTAAATTTTTATTTATTATTATGTAAGAAATTTCATTTTTGTAAATCCTTTGTTACACATAGCATGTATAATGTATGAAATTTCATTCATTTTTAATGAATATTAAAGAAGTTTTTGTTAAAAAACCGTATTTTCATAAATCAATTTCCAGCACTGTATATATATATATATATATATATATAAATAAATAAATAAATAAATAAATAAATAAATAAATAAATATATATATATATATATATATATATATATATATATATAGATACATTATGTATTGTTATGAGGGGTACCAGAGATACCCCTTTGCGTTGTGTAAAATTTGGGAGGTGAATTCCAAAGGGAACTATAAATAGAAGGGAACTATACAAAGCGTTTTTAAATAAAAATAATAACATTTATTCTACAATATTTTACAAGAAAGGTCAGTTTTACATATTATATATAAGATCTTGATTAGACATATTATATCAGAATTAGGGCATACTATATGCGCTTCCTGCGGCAGAACCATTACAGGTCGAGTGAAATAAAGTCATATTTATCGTAATCTCTAAAAAAACACCAACACTATTTAAAAGGGAGAAATGTCCAACCTGGGGAGCTTAGATGAGACAGCAGGGCATGGCATGGGTCACTTCTACCGGTGGAAGCAGTAGGTATTGGGCTAAGAAGATGGGGCCTTTCAGAGGAGGCAGCAGGTTCGGCGCTGGCGGTTGAACACGGACATCTCGCTTTAGCGGGGGCGTCTTTTCACCTGACTCTCTTCGCAGCTCGCCATCCAAATCTCTGACCCTCTGCCTCCGTTCCTCTCGTTTCTTTCCCCCCAAAACACGGGGTTCGTTTTCCCCCCTTTTTTGGTTTTGACCCCTCCCCAGGTCGGTTTCACAAGTAAATTTATTGTCGTTTCGAGTTTTTTATTAGAGGGCAGGATGATCCGACATCCCCACGGTTGACCCACGTGGTACCCTTATTTCCAAGAAAATTGGCTGTCCGTTGAATCTTTCCTGGAATTCTGTTCCACCCTTCGAAAAGAATTTGGGGGCGCAACGTTTCTCAGAACTCGGCGCAAGTGCAGGTGCAAGCCTGATTGTTGTGAAGGATTCGTAATTGAAACATTTTTGACTCCTTCCAACATTATAACCATTTTTTCCAGCAACGCGTGTAATGGGTCGTAAAACGGCCATATTTTGTAGAAAAGGGAGGCCTGCACCTGCACTTGCTCCGTGTTCTGAGAAAGATTGCGCCCCAAGATTCTTTTGGAAGGGTGGAACAGAATTCCAGGAAAGATTCAACGGACAGCCAATTTTCTTGGAAATAAGGGTACCACTTGGGTCGACTGTGGGGATGTCGGATCATCCTGCCCTCGAATAAAAAACTCAAAACGGCAATAAATTTCCGTGAGAAACCGACCTGGGGAGGGGTGAAAAATGTTTCAATTGTGAATCCTTCAAAACATGTATATATATATATATATATATATATATATATATATATATATATATATATACATATATATACGTATATACACACACACACACACACATATATATATATATATATATATATATATATATATATATATATATATATATATATATATATATATATATATATATATATATATATATATATATATTGTCATTCTTCGGTCCGTAATCTTGGGATATATACTATCCCACCCCGTAAGGGAAAGGTTAAAAGACCACATCATAATACATATCACCATGACACTATTGTAAAACCCTTATTTTTCTCTTCCTCATTTTCTTGCTACAAGAATGGTCATTTTCTAGACATTTTCGACCGGCAGTAATTGTGCCACGCTATTGCGCCTGATTTAAAAATCCTCCCCCCCACGAAAAAAAAGACAATTGCAGGCTTAAATATGATAGATGGTTTTCTGAAGTGGAGCAGATATTGAATTTCAAACCACAGAAATCAATCAAATCAAGTTTTTTTTCCAGTAAAAACGCAGGATCTAAAAAAAATATTCGTGAAATCTTTCTCCTCCAAATACACGAAGATAATGGGAAGGGGGAAAACATTATTTGGAATTTAACGTTCTTATGTACCTGCCGTAATGAATTTTCAGAGTATCTAGGGGGGAAAAAGTGATTGTTTTATGATATTACATTCCCATTCAGCAGGTGAAAATATAAGACATTCGAATTACTTCTATGAAGCATTGGAAATCACTCAGGAATTTATTAACCTTCTCCTTACGGGGTGGGATAACATGTATCTGAAGAATACGGGAACAAGAATGGATGAATATATATATATATATATATATATATATATATATATATATATATATATATATATATATATATATATATATATATGTATGTATGTATGTATGTATGTATATATATATATGTTAAGCATTAATTGAGACAATTTACAGAGGGCTTCAAAATAACTAATTTCTAACGTTAAAGGCCATGATTATTCATAGTCAATCAGATTACACGCGTCTACGAATGCATAAGCTACAGGAGTTATTGATAGAGTTGAATGGCCTTCGGGGGAATCAAGAAAGAAGAATTCGCAGACATCATTGCGTGGGGAGTTGTTTTGGGAGTTTAGACTGGGTTTCGCGCTAAAATTAATCGCAGACTAAGGAGAGATTCTTCTAGATTGTTCGGCAGACGTCATAATGAACATGCGCTATAAGGTTAGACGACTTGAGCAACAATAGAGTTTCTGGATTAACTCGTTGAAAGCAGACGTGCGCTAGCCAGGTTCGCGGATTTTGTAAAATGGCGAGCGCTACGATGTGCCCTTCTTTGGAACAGTGGTTGTTAATAGATGAAGAAATAAGTTTGGTTAAATTGAACTGATGTGTGTCTCCTGAATATTGGACTGCCTTCCACTACACCATCGGACCACCATCGACTGCAACCTAAATTAAGAGGAGTTCGAACAACATCGTTTAACAAACTGGCGTGAAACGAAGCACGTCGTGTGTATATATATATATATATATATATATATATATATATATATATATATAACCCCCTTAATGGCCGTTCTTACAAAGGGGGGTATAAAATTTCCCGTTCTAAAGAGGGAATTGGAAAAATGGGCCCCGTAAGCTAAAGGTTAAAGTTGTGAGACGCTTTACAACTGATAAACTGGGTTAGCTACGTTTTGTAAAATAAAACACTGTCATTATTTTGTGTCTAACCAGTGTTTTGTGAAGTTTTATTTCTTCAGCTACTTTTCTTGTTACCATAATTTTCGTAAACTTTCCACGCGCTATATGTTACAAACGATATGCAGATTAAGGAGTATGACGTCGGCTGGGAATAAGTTAATCATAGTAGAAAAAGCTGAATTGAACAGATTCTCTCCATTGCCTAAGAGCAGAGACCCGACCGGTTGAAGAAACTGATTACGAAGAATAAAACCATCGAAATCGAACCAAGCGAAAGGATGTCGAATTAAGTTCTATAAAGACATATTAATTTCAGTTTTAGGAAATTAGTGGAAGGTAGGGGGTAGTGAAAGCGATTTTGGGTTAAAAGTTGTTTTAGTGGGGGCATTCCTAAATAAAAGAATTGTGTAATATAAATGTACCCCATGTGTTTTTGTTTTCGATTTTTAGATGTAGGCTAGAATCTTTGGTTCGGTAAGTCAACCAGGTTGGATTACCTAATAATTCTTCTTAACTTAATCTAACCGTGAAAGTGATTGTATCGGTTAGGTTCTATTCTCGGGCTAACAAGAAGTGATTTGTCTGTTTCTATTTCGTTGTATTCATATGTACACCGGACTGGGGTGTAATGTCGTCATCTCCCGGGGACATTAGAAGAAAAAAAAACGCTGATAAATTTCTTTGGTAGACGAAATTTATAAAATGAATCCTGCAGCAAGGTGCAGAAAAGTTTAGGCTACCTGAAAATACCATTTTTATTGGATTATCAGCATTTATGTAGGTGTCAATAGTAGACACATTTTCTCCATAGGTTAACACTGAAGTGAGAGAATCCAATAGAGTTAGTACACAGCAGCCTTAATTTAAATTTACAAGTACAGGGTTATCTGCATTGTTGAGTTTACAAATCTGATGTTACGGTTATGAGTGGCAGCTCCTGGCTACTCCAAATGGCTAGTATGAAACTGGTTTCTTGCAGTTGGGTTGAATTTGGGTTTCTCCATAGGTTAACACTGAGGTGAGCGAATCCAATAGGTTTGTACACACCTGTCTAGGCGCGGTGGCCCAGCTGGCAAGAGCAGCGGTCCAGTGATCTGAACGTCCCTGGTTCGATTCTCGTCGCTGCAAATTCACTGCCGTGTTCACAAATGGTGGCCGGGGCATGTAAAACATGTCGTGGCTGCAATGTCCTCCAAGTTCTCAAATTTACCTCTGGAGGTGCGGGGTCAAATGTTCCGGTCTCGTCACTTGACTCGGTTCAAAATTTCGGGACCGGTCATTTAGCCCCGACCCTTGTGGGGCTAATTAAAAACAGGAGCCGCCCCTTTAAGCCAAATAGCCTATTAGGACCTAGAGAATGGAACCTCCAACCAGGAAGCATTAGCAAAAATAACAACAACAACACAGCTGTCTTAAAAAAAGATAGTTCGTTTCTGTTTCGAATTTAATATTAATGTTTCCACAAATATTTTTGAAAAATGCCTGTGAGAAAGCAATCTATGCTCTCGTCATTATAAGTTTGTAACATATTAAGAAAATTTATCTCGTTTCTATTATCAAATTCAGGAGAAATCGACCCTTTTTATAGTAAAATTTACTCCTGTAGAAAACTGCGTCATCAGTCGAATCAGTTAAATTCCTCTGGAGTGCTTACAAGTTAATAAAGCATCCTGATTTCGGATACTCTGAAACATTTCACGATTCCTGTAAATTCACAAAAACATAAAACTGTTGTTTATAGAAGATCCGCTACATATAACATCTGCTTTATAGAGGCTACAAAATATTACCTGCACTATAGAACGTCATAGTCGAGTATTACTCGCAAGTAAAATCGATATCCATATCAATTGATCATCGGTATCCCAAAATAGATCTCCTCCGGTATGTGATATCGGATTCTCGACATAAATACGTATATAACCTTCTATACGGGGAGATAAAAATAACGCAATTCATAATATCAGTTGAGTTTCTAGATAACGAAGCCCCATAGTTCGACTTAAAATTACATTATTAAGAAATTTCTTGAGCGATTGTAAACATTGGTAAAAAAATTTCAAGTAGTCTCTTCTAACGAAAATACTGCGGGTTGTTAACGCAAGATTACTTATCGTTGCTGCTTACCTCTTTTGTATGTATATATGTTTGAATATATATATATATATATATATATATATATATATATATATATATATATGCATATTTTAGACTTGATAGCTGTGCTAACACGTAATTATTACCCGATAATCTCTCCAAGCACATAATTGGTTGTTTTAGATTTCATGAATGGTTTGTTCTGTTGCAACTCATAAGTAAATCAACATAATAAGTTTAATTAGAGTAAATTACTACTAAAAATAAAATAAATAAATAATATTAATAACTAAAGTAGAAATAAAAATAAAATAATAATAAATTACTCTTAGTAATAATAATAAAATATAATTAAGATTAATCTAATATAATTAAGATTTAATTGTCCTAAAACACAGTCTCCATAGTAGGACAGCTTCTGTGTTTCCATTTGCTCTTTGGTTGCAAGTTTTGTGACGTCAGTCATCTTGCGGTTACCTTTTCTTAACTTCCACTCTGTCTGGTACCAGGCTTGGTGTTCTATGGTTGAGTGGATGTACATTCAATTCTACAATTTCTCATGGATTGTACGGTGTCTAAGTATGTTTATTGTATAGATCATACTTATCAGAAACTATCCATTGGTTTTTAGACAGTATCGACACCGCTGATGAAGAGATGCTGGCAAAAACCTCTTTCAATCTTATCTTTTCATGTTTTTAGTTCCTGGCTGCAAGTAGTTTTAGTGCTCATACTGGTTTTTCTCTTTCAACTTTGTCCTATATATATATATATATATATATATATATATATATATATATATATATATATATATATATATATATATATATATATATGAGTGTGTATGTAATGTTTTTAAAAGCCTTTTAGTTAAATGCACTTTATTTAGTTATTAAAACTTCGAGCTCTCTTATTTCTGTTACCTCTTTCAGACTACACTACTTAGAGTATGCTTTTGCGTGAAATTGAAGGCTGGCCAGTTCGATTTTGCAATTCTTTTCTGGAGATGTTTTTGTATGTATATATGTATGTATGTGTTATATATATGGTATGACAAAATTTTGACACATTATGGTACTTTTCTGTTTAACTGTTTACTGCTTGCCTAAACGATACAGACTGGGTTTGACACGCTGCCAAAATTATAACTCGTGACGACGGACATCGGAAATTTTGCTTTCCGGAGGACAGTTACAGATGAACGTAATCCTACCTTAAAACACAGGAAAAACAAACACGTTAGAAAAAAGAAATCAGGTTGTTATCTGTAGCATGCTTAAAATATTACTTGTTAAAACAAATAGAGGTTATGTCTATTATTCTTTTACTGTTGCCCAGAGCAGGTGAAAATTATTTTAAAGCTAACGAGACAACGCATAATGAACTGGTTTAATAAAGAGTTTAATGTCCGTTTCTTAAACATGCTTAAGTCTGCTGTGTACTTACCCTATTGGATTCGCTCACCTCAATGTTAACCTATGGAAAAAATTGTCTACAATTTACAGCTACATAAAAGCTGATAATCAAATAAAAAATGGTATTTCAAGATTATCCTAAACTTTTCTGCACCTTGCAATAGGATTCCCTTCATAAATTTTGTCCCCCAAAAGAACTTATGAGTGTTTAAAACATACTATACCAGATTTTCCCCCGAATAATTTAAATTAAAAAAATATTATTTGCATTAAAAAAACCGAAAACTGCCCGAAGGTGTAACATATTTTTCTCTGTTACGGAGTACAATTAAAAAAAAATCTTTCAATGCAAGTTGGCAATCCTTGGACAAATTTTCTCCCTCGGTTAACATTGAGGTGAATGAATCCAATAGGGTTAGTGCACAACAGCCTTAAGAAACGGGACGAAACAGTTACCAAATAATAACTAAAAAATAATTTCCTGTACACTGAAAAGAAAACATAAGATTATGATATTTAGGTACAAATTAATCTATGAAACATGATATCCATTTGCAGTGGCTCCTTCTCATGAATAGAGTATCTATAACGCCAAAATGTTTCAACAGCAATAAAAATGACCAGATATCACAAATGGACGTTTCAGTAGAACTACATGAATGAATAGAGTATCTATAACACCAAAATATTTAAACAACAATAAAAATGACTTGATATCATAAATGGACGCTTTAGTAGAACTACATGAATGATATAGAGTATCTATAACACTAAATCGCTTAAACAGCAATAAAAAGGGCCAGATATCATAAATGGACGCTTCTTTAGAACTACATGAATCATATAGAGTATCTGTAACACCAGAGATTGTTTAAAAAGCAATAAAAACGGCTAGTATCATAAATGGACGCTTCAGTAGAACTGCATAAATCATATAGCGTATCTGTAACACCAGATATTGTTTAAAAAACAATAAATCTGCCAGATATCACAAAAGGGCGCTTCAGTAGAACTACGTGAATCATATAGAGTACCTGTAACACCAGATGTTGTTTAAAACGCAATAAAAAGGGCAGGATATCATAAATGGACGCTTCTGTGGAACTAAATGAATCATATAGCGTATTTGTAACACCAGAGATTGTTAAAAGCATTAAAAAGGGCCAGATATGATAAACGAATAATTCATTAGAACTACATTAATTATATAGAGCAGAGGTGGGGAACGCGCGGCCTGCATGATCTTCTTGTGCGACCTTCATAAAAGCTATCACTTGTATTAATTAATATTTAATTTTATAGATTATTACAATTTGTAAATCAATGGAATTAAATAAAGAACGACATGAATGTATGTACGCAGGCTTCGCGTTACGAGGCTTGATCCAAATATTCAATTACTTTCAAGCAAGAAACAACTGCAAATATCCCACTAGCTTAAATTTTCCAACGGATTTTAAAATTATTTTAGGAATTGTTGCTATGTCAGTTATTTATAATTTAATACTATTATTTTTCTATTGTATTTCTTTATAATGTTAAAATTATTTAAAAATACTTCTACTTTATTATCTTAAATTTGAAGTGGTATTTAAATATGTAGTTGTTTATTAAAATTTAAAAATCTGGATACATTTATGTGCTTACATAAATAAAAATACCAGCAGTGAAGTATAAAAAATTACAGTGGTATCTATGAATGTTATAATTTTATAAAAAAAATAATAATTAATGATTAATGTTATAACAAGTTTTTATCCTTATGTGAATACAAAAATATTTTATATTGTAACTTTTTAAGTCAAATAATAAATAAATAAGGACTTCATTTTTTTGTTATTTTTCTATATAACGCACCAAATTGTTAAAACTGTACCTAACTATAATAATTTCATAAAAGTCGCATTTATTGGTACATTAACTTATGCGGCCTCCTTTATTACTACCTAATTTATACGTGGCCTCTAATGGTAAAAAGGTTCCCCACGTCTGATATAGAGTATACATGTAACACCCGAGATTGTTTAAAAAGCATTAAAATGGGCCAGATATCATAACCGGATGGCAAGGAAAAAATTCTTGGTTAGATTTAAGAAAATAAATGTTACTTTCTTTCATAAAACATAGGGAAAAGAATAATTTTTATATTCTGTCGAAAACACATTTGACATCTGTGATATGAATAGTAGAATATTGGTTTAAAAAAGATTCCAAGAAGAATTTCAAAAATGGAACTTTGTTCCAACTCTAAAAACCTAGTGGAGGGGTAGTAGTGATACATGGAGTGTGTGTGTGTGTGTGTGTGTGTGGGGGGGGGGTTATGTAGTTCGCTAGAGACGGAAATCTTTGGTTTCATGATAATATAATGATTAAGTACAAATATATTGACACTTGAGAACGAAATTTCAAGTTTTCAGTTAAAAAAGCTCAACACGTTTAGAGAAGACGGGACACAAAATTCTCAGGAGAGAACTTTTTTCTATATATTTACTTAAAAAATAAAAATACGCTTTTGTAAGAATAAAAACCTAAATTTCTCATATATATCTATGCTTTTACCTAATTTATATATATGTTCTCTTTCTATCTAACCTTGAGCTTGTTCGTATAAGAATACAAGCAAAAGCTTAGAAATACTTCGTAGACTTAAAATCCAATAACGCAAAACGCATTTTTCTCCAGTGGTTACCATATAGTATGACGTTTTTATGCTGTAGTGCCTATGCGTGTATAGCTGTATATCTGTAAACATGCTGTACTCTTATGAATGGAAATTTTCGGGGCCTGCTATATATGAAAGGATATACAGTGATTTCCGCTTATAAGAATCACGTTTGTTATTACTGTTTTTGATTCTTATAAGCCCTTGATTCTTAAAGCCGAAATTTAGGTGTTTGGACAGGCACACACACACCAATATATACATATATTAGATAATTTACCATAAAATACTCTTTAATTTACGTTATTTATCTTTCATTAAAATTAATTTTTGTAATTTTAAAAATACAACTTAATTTCTAGACCTATAAGTAGATACACATGATTATAGTAAGAGAAGAAAAAAATCTAATATTTGTTACAACATCCCTGTTTAACAGTTTTAACATTTCAACTACAGGAAGGGAGCAAGAAAAAGTTTTCTATGGTAGTTTGACGTAATGAAGTTTTCAGGTGGCTGTTTATACCTCTTTGAAAACCAATAGTCTCAGACCAAGATTAATCTTCTAGCTTACGTTTAACGGTTTGATAACGTGCTGAATCTAATAATGTCACTTTTGCCTAAATGATAGTGGACACTTCCCCGAAGATTTATGCATTTCAGGGTTCAGGAAGCCGCAACCAGGATGTGGGAGGTGGGAAAAAAGATTCTCTGTCTTTGTTTATCAGTGGAGAAAAGTGAAATCGGATCCGCACGGGAAGGATGCCCCTGGGTCAAGCTAATAGGACAGTATTTATCTAAAGCGTTTAAGGGGAAACTGTTATGTTATGTCTACAAAGGAAGGGATGCATTTTACGACTGTATTCCATCCCATCTTATCACTCTTTATTTAAAAAAAATAAATAAAGAACTTCGCACCTTTTGAAGGTTTAAGTGGCTTTTTTGGAAAAATGAAAGGAAAGCGAAGAGTGTAAACTGATTCTTAAAACCGGTGGATTGATTCTTTAAAGTGAAAATTTTAACATGGAAATAATACATTTGTTTTTGTTTTTGAGATATTGATTCTTATAACCACTGATCACTATAAGCGGTGGTTACTGTATCTAAAATTCCTTCCAGGATACCACGGTTAAATTTTACACAGCATTCTTTGGTCAAGTTTTCGTTAAACCAGACTCTTGATTTTTTAAAATTTGGTATAAAAAATTGAAAGCGTTTCCTCTGATGTAAAAATTACATCCAAAAAGATTTTTTTTAACAAGGAACATTTTTGCTGTAGTTTTCCCATCAAAATCGTTAGGGGAGGAAAATCCACCACGCAATTCTTGAGAGAATGTGGTACTGCCGGGGGAGTTGCGTTGTATGAAAGGGACGATTTTTTTGTTGTTTTCAACTCGTGAAGTTTCATAAAAATGATTTATTAACTCGGGGACCTAACTTCGAAGGCCGACGTTCTGCAATCAAAACGACGATCCAGGGACACTCATATACACAATATCTTGGTCTGAAATGTTTTGATGTTATGTTCCAGTCTATATACAAAAGCGATAAATAAAGTCCACTCTGTTTTTTATTTTGTTTCAAACATGTATTATAATAATTTATATAGGGGATATTTATAATGGCACCGTAACTTGCCATTATAAATATCCGTACTTTGTGACGGATTTTAACTTTTTTCCTATGCCAGCCGATCAGTTTTAAAAGCAGCCCAAAACGAACAATTGCAAAACATTAGTACATTCTTTTCTTACGTAGTAATGCATTGCGCTAACCTGGATCTTTAATTACCATTAAGAAATTAAAGGTAAAATGTGTCACAAAGTTTCCCGCCGAGTGGGGCTACTTTCTGACATATGTGTTTTCTTCTTGAAATCCAAGAGGAAAAATTACTCGATACAAAGTTAGACAGTAAAACGCTTATCAAAAGCTTGATGCACAATTATTTATACCTATTACAAATATTGGATAGCTTTATCTATATCTTTGACATCAAAGAGACATCGGTTGCCCAGGGCAGCCATAATTTCTTTGAGAAGATGAGGAAATTCGTGTTTCGGAACATTTTGCTCCTTCGGGTAGTTTTTCCAGGTAGTCAATACTTCTTTCTCTCCAGAGGTATATTAGAGGACGTAAAAATGCAATATCGAGAAGCTGGAGGAGGTGGGTCGAATTTGTGGGTTATTTTATGACAGTGTCAATGTGTCACAAAGTAACCCCGTCGCATTTCGATATTTAGGTTATGTTCACATATCTCTCGGAAATATCACTACAGAAAAGTTATATTGCTCCACAATCTAACTAACATATTGACAATAAAAAATAATTACCTGTAGTAGTTGTTTGTATAATGTGTTAGCCTTCAGCACACAAAGTTTCCGAAGTTTGAGTCAATAGCTTGACAACAGGTTTGAACAATACACTGGCCAGAGAAGACAAAAGGAGCGCAGAATCTTTGAACACTGGCCACTGGGTGTCTCTGTATGTCGGACAAGCTGTTGGCGCTGTTCTTTGCCTTCCCGGTATCACGGAACTGGCGCAAGATCCGAAATACGAAAAAATTACTATGTGTCGCAAAGTAACCCCTTCAGACACAGAGTAATCCCCGTCTTACGGTATTATTTATATATATTTACTAGCTGAAAACCCGTGCTTCGCTACGCACTACATTCAAATTAAATACAAGAATGCAGTCAATGTATGCAATTAATGCCAAAATAAATAAATATGTATATATATTTATAATAAATACGACGATCAATATAGACAATTGATGTAGAAAAAAATGATATATTTATAAAAAAATCGTAAGGGATATTTTTATAGACAAAATAATGTCCAATTGTCTGCCGCATTAGCAAGAAAAAAAAATATTTTTTTGTCTGTTTAGTTGTTATGCACGTGACGATAAATTTATTTAAAGTACCAGAAAAAGAAATCACGTGATCGGCATTTAATAAATTAAATTCTAAAAATGAATCTTTAAAAATTCACCAAAAATCAGAAAATCGAGGTAAAGATTCGAAAAAGATTTCATTTTAAAGGAATTTTTAGGATCTTTCTCGTGATACAAATTTTGTAACCCTCAAATTATTATTTTAAATTCAAAGTTAGTTTAAATTCAAAGTCACTAAAACAACTTAAAAATTTAATTTTAAAAAATCTAAGAAGAATTTTTGGAAAATCTTTCTTAGTGCACCCCTACACTATAAGAAGAATCACCATGCAAAATTTCAGCCCTTTAAGTCCAGCGGTTTGGTCTGTGTGTTGTATGTCAGTCAATGAGTCAGTTACGGAACTGTTTTATATATATAGATAAGGTCTTTCGTATTCATTTTTCGTATATTTTTTAATATTTATATCTATAATATTATTTATTAATATTAATTTATAAGAAAAGAAGAAATAATTAATATAAACTGAATCTTTGAAGACAAGGATCAACTATGTTTTGAAACCTAGTTTTAAGATAGCATTTATAAAGAGGATATTTACAAAGGTATTATTTATTAATTTTTATAAAGTTTTTGGAACTGATCAATATTTATTATTTAATATCAATATTAAGAATATTAATTATCAATATTAGTTTATGTGAAAAAATAATTTAGATGAATAAAATAAACTGAATCTTTATAGAGAAGGATCAACCCAGTTTTAAATTCTAATGGTAATCCCACCAATATTCTAAGAAGTAAGTTTTTGCTTTTCACTTGATTGAACAGCAAGTGTCTAATCTCGTTTTCATAGTATTTGTTTACCTCTATATGTATCATACCATTCATATCGAATTAATGCTATATTTTACGGAATGTTGATAAGAGTCTGAATTAAGCATAAAATTAAATATTAGAGTCAAAAACATATTAGTTTATTTTGTGTTATAATAATTTAATCATCCAGTGTATTTTTTTACCTATATATTTATCAAAATATTTATACATAATTCATACTATATTACTTTAACGAAATGTTGATAAGAGTATGAATTATGTGTAAAATTAAATATTAGACTCAAATACATATTAGTTTTTTTTGCGTGTTGTAATAACTTAATCATTCAGAGTATTTTTTTACTTCTATACGTATCATACTATTTCTACAAATTTAATGCTATATTACTTTTACGAAATTTAATAAAGTCTGAATTAAGCGTAAAATTAAATATTTGACTCAAAAACATATTAGTTTTTTGTGTTATAATAACTTAATCATTCAGAGTATTTTTTTTTTACTTCTATATGTATCATATTATTTCTACATAATTTATGTTATATTACTTTTACGAAATGTTGATAAGAGTATGAATCAAGCGTAAAATTAAATATAAGACTCAAAAACATATTAGTTTTTTGTGGTATAATAACTTAATCATTCAGAGTATTTTTTTAATTCTGTATGTATCAAACTATTTCTATATAATTCATACTATATTACTTTTACGAAATGTTGATAAGAGTTTGAATTATGTGTGAAATTAAATATTAGACTCAAATACATATTAGTTTTTATTGTGTGGTATAATAACTTAATCATTCAGAGTATTTTTTTTTACTTATATATATCATACTATTTCATGCTATATTACTTTAACGAAATGTTGATAAGAGTCTGAATAGAGCGTAAAATTAAATATTAGACTCAAAATCCTATTAATTTTTTGTGTTATAATAACTTAATCATTCAGAGTATTTTTTTACTTCTATATGTATCAAACTATTTATATATAATTCACACTATATTACTTTTACGAAATATTGATAAGAGCTGAATTATATGTAAAATTAAATATTAGACTCAAATGCATATTAGTTTGTTTTGTCTGTTATAATAATTTAATCATTCAGAGTATTTTTTTTACGTCTACATGTATCATACTATTTCTACAAAATTCATGCTATATTACTTACGACATGTTGACAAGAGTCTGAATCAAGCGTAAAATTAAATATTAGACTGAGAAACCTATTAATTTTTTTGTGTTATAATAACTTAATCATTCAGAGTATGTTTTTACTTGTATATGTAGCAAACTATTTATATATAATTCTCACTATATTACTTTTACGAAATGTTGATAAGAGTCTGAATTATTGTAAAATTAAATATTAGACTCAAACACATATTATTTTTTTATTGTGTGGTATAATAACTTAATCATTCAGAGTATGTTTTTACTTCTATATGTATTCTATATGTTTTTTTACTTCTATATTATTTCTACATAATTCATGCTATATTACTTTAACGAAATGTTAATAAGAGCCTGAATCAAGCGTAAAATTAAATATTAGACTCAAATACATATTAGTTTTTTTTGTGTTATAATAACTTAATCATTCAGAGTATTTTTTTATTTCTATATGTATCAGACTATTTCTACAAAATTCATGCTATATTACTTTTATGAAACGTTGATAAGAGTCTGAATTATGTGTAAAATTAAATATTAGACTCAAAAACATATTTTTTTGTGTCATAATAACTTAATCATTCAGAGTATTTTTTTACTTCTATATGTATCAAACTATTCATATATAATTCACACTATATTACTTTTGCGAAATGTTGATAAGAGTCTGAATTATGTGTAAAATTAAATATTAGAGTCAAAATCATATTAGTTTTTTTTTTTTGTGTGTTATAATAACATAATCATTCAGAGTATTTTTTTACTTCTATATGTATTCTATATGTTTTTTTTACTTCTATATTATTGCTACATAATTCATGCTGTATTACTTTTACGAAATGCTGATAAGAGCCTGAATTGAGCGTAAAATTAAATATTAGGGTCAAAAACTTAATAGTTTTTTTTGTGTGTTACAATAACTTAATCATGATATCTTTATGAAATGCATAAATATTCACCCACTTTAGTGAGAACCTGACAGTATAATAAATTTTTCTGTCTGCACTAACGTTAAACACTCGTTAATAATGTCCGTTTCAACGCTGTATCCAAGTACAAAGACTTGTTCATTGAAAAATTTCTCAGATAAATCTTGATACAGATAATCGATTTTGTTCTGTCAGCGACCTAGTAGTGCGAATTTTATAAATAGAAGTACCAGTAAAATTCTCTGGTTTCCTTCGAAAATTATATTTTCCTCGAAACAATTTCAGATTTAGTTAGTGTGTTCCCGAAAAAAAAAACCCGAAATAAAATGAAAAGTATGTTCTTAAAAATCACTGTCACATTATTGCATTTCATGGAAGAATGTTGCTGTCAAGATAAGATTCATTTTTCACCAAGGAGAAACAGAATGGCTGATATTTCGTACTCACTTACGGATGTCACTTAAGGTGGTGTTGAAAAGAAAAGACAAAACCTTTGTGCTCGAGGAATAAACAGGAAATCCAACGTAAATAAAGCACAAATATCAATAAGGTGCAATTTTGCATACGGCTATTTCGAAGCTGCAAAGGAGCTAAGCTCGCATAGTTTTCGGCTTTTTGAGCTGCCACTAAGTTCTTTGCACTGATGAAGAAGCTCCTTTGCAGCTTCGAAACGGCCGTATGCAAAATTGCATCTTATTGCTATTTGTGCTTTATTTCCTGTTTTTTCCTCAAGCACAAAGGTTTTGTCTTTTCTTTTCAACATTTAAGGTGGTACACCAGTTGACATCGCATATTTTCAATCCCATGTTTAGCTATAGGGAATTTTCCTCTCTGTAATTTTTTTTTATCACGGATTAACAAATGCGTGTACCTGATTTTTGCATTTGAAAATAGTTTAAATGTGCATGTTTCAAGATTTTTTTTCCTTTTTCAGGAAGCATTTTTAACTTTACAGCTACTGACTTATTGGTTTAATACCCCGTAGAAAACTATCAACTGAAAAAATTTAAGAAAATTCCCCATAGGTTAGAAAAAAAATTCTTAGAAAAAAGCTCAAACAATTACTGATATTATAGAAATATTATCGACAAATTGTTCTCTAATAAAGACATGGTACGGAATTCTAAATGTGCTCACTTCAGACTATAAGCTCGGTTAATCGTTTACATCCTTTATGAGCGCATAATCATAACCAGGCAGAAAAAGAAATTTTGCGTTAATTAAATGTTTTAAATACACTGCTGGCCACCCAAGTTGCAACACCAAGAAAGACAACAGATATCACAACAAAATTTATTTTGTAGATAACATGTTGACCAAGTATCAAATTATTAAATTTATAGACTTCTGTGAAGTGTGGTTCCTGCCAAAATCAGTAGCCAGAGTAGCCGCCATTGTTGGAGATCACCGCTGCCACACGCCTCGGCATTGATTCAAAGAGACTTTGGATGAGTTCTTGGGGTACAGCAGACCAAGCAGCTTCCACACGTTGCCAAAGTTGATCTGCTGTGGCAGCTGGGGATGGAATCTGGGTCAATCGTAGAAAAACCATGGACCATATGTTTTCTATCGGCGAAAGATCCGGAGAGCGAGGCGGCCAGGGAAGCAATTCAATCTGGCGATTGACCAAGAACCGTTGGACAATGCGTGCCACGTGTGGTCGCGCATTATCCTGTTGAAATATGGCTGTGGGCAAGCCCTGAAGGTAAGGAAGGACAACTGGCTCCAACACCTCGGAGATGTAGCGATGGCTGTTTAAAGTACCGGCAATGCGTACTAGAGGTGTGCGAGAGTGATATCCAATACCGCCCCATACCATAATACACTGCTGGCATAATACCCGGTGTAGGACCAGTGTGGCGGTGCACAACGCAGCTGTTCAGCATCCTCTCTTCACGGTGTCTCCAGACTCGAATGCGACCATCGTGGTGTTGCAGACAGAAGAGTGACTCGTCAGTAAAGACAATTTCATTCCATTCTGCCGTCCACATCCTTCTGTCATCGCACCATTGGCGGCGGAGACGTCTGTGGTTCTGCGTCAAGGGTAGACAAAGCAATGGACGTCTTGCGGACAGACCACTCTGCTGTAAACGGCGTCGAATGCTACGCGCAGACACTGGATGATGCGTTACAGACTGCATGTGCTGTGCTATGGTTCGTGATGTGACTGAGCGATCCGTCACTGCCATGTGCACAATTTGCCTGTCATCACGTGAAGTGGTGCGTTGAAATGGATGCAATCGAACACGCCGGTCCGTCGTACCCTCCTGCATCCAACGATCACATATCCGCATTACAGTTGTTTGGTTTCGTCCAACACGACTACCGATTTTCCTGAAAGATAATCCACAATCTCGGTAGGCCACTATCTTTCCTCTGTCGAACTCGGATACTTGATCAAAAGATGATCGCTGTTTTCGACGAGGCATAATTGATCGTTTTTTTGAAAAAACCACAAGAAAAACACAATTGCCGAACTTGAAATCGTCGAAATCTCCAAGCCTTAAATAGCGCTTTGAAGTGGCGCCACAGGCGCGCGTGATGTGCGTCTGCGCTGAAATTCTAATCATTTGCATATCTCACCTCCGCTAATGCATGTTGTAAATTTCATGTTATTTGCATGTTTCTTTCAGGGTGTTGCATTTACAGTGGCCAGCAGTGTAGTATGTGTCTGAAAAATTTTTAATAGCTTTTAGGGACCTAGATTTCGCTCCAAGTTCCTCATCATAACACTGCTACAGAATGCAACGTAATTGAGCGTAGTTTCTGTGTTCTCGCAAAAAGAAAATAAAAATTATATTCGCACAAAACTGTACCATTTTGCACAAGATGTAAACTGCAAAGATCGAATCCCCTTTTCTAAGAGCAATTAAACTGCATGATTTTGAGCAAACTAAGAATTGCCAAAATCACATCCCTTTTCTAAGAACTGTTCAATTGTATCATTTTGTGCAAGATAAGAACTGCTAAGATCCGATTCCTTTTTCTTAAAACTGCGAAACTACAACATTTTGTGCAAGTTAAATACTGTTAAGATCTGATATCTATTTTCTAACAACTTTTAAACTATATCTTTTCATACAAGTTAAAAACTCACAAGATTTGACACTTTTTGTTCTAAAAACTGTGGGAATAAACCATTTTGTTCAAGATAGGAATTCTTAAGATCCGATACATTTGCTAAGAACTGATATACTATATCCTTGCGTACAAATTAAAAACTGATGAGATCTGATACAGTTCCCTGTTAAAAATTATCCTCTCGTACAGGTTAAAAACCTACAATATCTGATACTTTCTTCACTAAACTGTGACACTAAACCATTTTGTGCAAGATGAAAAATGTTAAGATCTAATACATTTGCTAATAACTGATATACTATATTCTTTAAGATAACATTTATAAAGAGAATATTTACAAATGTATTATTTATAAATTTTCATAAAATTTTTGGAACTGATCAATATTTATTATTTAATATCAATATTAAGAATATTAATTATTAATATTAGCTTATGTGAAAAAATAATTTAAATGAATAAAATAAACTGAATCTTTATAGAGAAGGATCAACCAAGTTTTAAATTCTAATGGTAATCCCACCAATACTTTTTGTTCTAAAAACTGTGGCAATAAACCTGTCAGACTCTCGTCTCCCATTCCTAAGTGGAATTGATGAACGTGTGTAATAGCGTCTTCAATAAGCATCAAAAGTAGCGCAAACAGGTGTTGAGAGCCATACACCTTTGGAAACCCTTGACAATAGGAGGTAGCGAACTCATTTAGAATGATTAAGGAAACACAGCGGCGCACGTCACCTAAGGTAGGAACGGTGGACAATGAAACCGACAATAGGTGGTCTTCGTATCGCGGATAAAAAAGGCCGATTGTCGTTCGAGAAAGGGAAGAGGAGGCATAAAAGACAGACGCGAGTAACGAAGATGAATGGATTCGGACTGTTGAAGGGTCAACACGCTTACAGGAGACGGGGAGCTCGGCGGACTTTGAAAGAATGAGCCCCGGCTCTCACGAGTATTTTTAACGTTCGTCGGAACGAAACTTTGTAAATGACGTATTTAACCAGGATTTTAATATGTTAATAAACCTCATGAAATAAGAGTTGACTCTACAATTATAATTCCTTCTACATGACAATGATTGGTCGGATCACGACTATAAAGGTTAACATTGGCGTAGTCGAATTAAAGAACGTGGGAGGACCCCAGCGATACGGAAGGTATCAGAAAAAGATGATCTAGAGTACGAGAGTGGTGATAGATCTTCAAGGAGACGCAGTTTCAAGAGAAGTTGGATTCCGAACGAGTCTACTGGGCACGACTTCAGCGACAGATATTTACTCGGCAACTGGTCAAGAAACGGGAGCAGAAACTTGGGCCAGGAGAAATTCAAGGTCGGAGTGAGGTGTGCATCAGAGAATTCGACTAGACACGACTTTAGCGACAGATATTTACTCGGCAACTGGTCAAGAAACGGGAGCAGAAACCGGGGCCAGGAGAAATTCAAGGTCGGAGTAAAGTGTGCATCAACGACGTGGTTATATACTGAACTCTCTTGAACTGTGATCAAAGAGCGGCAGCGGAGAAAGATTAGAGTGACAGTTTTTCATCGAGGTGAAAAAGGGGTAAGTGATTCTATCTTTTCTCCCTGTGTATGAGATAGCGGTAGTAATTAGTTGAAGGAATCTAATTATTGTTGATAAATTTTGAAGTGTTGATTCATGTGTATAATGATGGAAGTAATTTGTTGAGTTATTGAATTTTGGTAAATGGAATAATAATTTAAAAGTGAAAAAGTGTTATTTTGTATAACGGGAAATGTGTACAAGTGTTCGTACTAGTTATTAGTGGAAGTGATTTATAATTGTAGTAGTTAAATGCTCTTAGAATTATCATAATTGTGGAGGTAAATAGTTCAAGATAAGTATAGTTGGTTAAATTTGGTTATAGTTGTAAAAGTGAATTTGTACTTGTTTGCTGCATTTGTGATTAAGTGGTATAAGCTAAAAATGGCATTCATAGGGAAGGGGCAGAAAGCCGATTTAATTTTGTTAGCTACAGAGTTAACAGGGATTTGTCCGTCTTCGGAGAACAGGACATACACTGATCTTAAGGAAATGATATTAGGAAGTGATATGAGGAAGAGTCCGCTAAGGAACGGTTATTTGCCATAATTAATGAGAGATTAGAACGAGAAAAAAGTGAAGAGAGGGATAGACAAAGGGAAATTGAAAAACAGGAGATAGATAGACAGGAAAGAGAGAAACAAAGAGAAATAATGTTAAAATTGAAAGAATTAGAAGTTGAAGAATTGAGGATGAGGGCAGGTAAAAGACTTTCAAGTTTTAGGGTCAGAGAAAGTATTGGAAGGGTTAATAATAATTTCGAAGGAGTGTTGAAAGAGGAAAAAAGGGTTATTCTTGAACCACTAGTTAACACAGATAAGGTATGTGCCAAAATTGACCGGAAAAAGGAGGATAAAAGATGTTTTGTCTGTAATAGTAAAGACCATTTGAAATATCAGTGCCCCAAAAGAGTTCAAAATCTCAGAAATAGAGGGGATCAGAGGGCAAATACATTTGAGATAGAATTTAACAGAGGCGAAATTATTCAACCTGAGAATAAAATTGAAACCCAACAGGAAAGGGAAGTGAGAGATGTAATTACTCAAGGAAAGGAGGTCCTGGAAGGGGTAGCATGTTATCAAAGGCATTTGAGTAACAGTATAGATCAGATATTAGATGAGGAGTTGATTATTCCTTCTAATATGTTCGAAATGGTAAGGGATACAGAGGAGGAGATGGCTAGTTCCCCGAATAGATTTGAAAGCGCAAGAGACACAGGTGAGGAGATGAACTATAAGGGAGGAGGTAATGAATTAAGTCTCAATGAGAATTTAGATGAGGTGCGAGAAATTGATAAAATTTTGGATGGGGAATTAAGTCTCAATGAGAATTTAGATGAGGTGCGAGAAATTGATAAAATTTTGGATGGGGAATTAAGTCTCAATGAGAATTTAGATGAGGTGAGAGAAATTGATAAAATTTTGGATGGGGAATTAAGTCTCAGTGAGAAGTTAGATGAGGTGAGAGAAATTGATAAAATTTTGGATGGGGAATTAAGTCTCAGTGAGAATTTAGATGAGGTGAGAGAAATGGATAAAATTTTGGATGGGGAATTAAGTATCAATGAGAATTTGGATGAGGTACGAGAAATTAGAGTTTCAACGGAAAAAGAGAGGAAAGATCAAATTGATATGTTAAGGAATAAAGGGTTAGAGGAAACTAATAATGAGAATGGAAATAATCAAAGGGAAACACGAAACGAAGAATTAAATGCCCAGGGAAGCTCCAACGATACGGGTAGGAAACAGACACAAACTATGGGAGAAAATACTTCAGTTGAAAATGGTGATTTTGTACCGACACTAGATCACAAATTCACAAAATCAAAATTGAACAACAATCATTCAATTCAGTCAATGAGAAATGGTGAAATAATGAAGCCAAAAACCCATTCGTATTTATTTAGGGTCCCGTAAAAATCGCAGAGAGAATCACAAATTTAAGTAATTCCCAAAGAATTCCGGGAAACTCACGTAATTGTGTATTTTATAAATGTTCTAAAATTGATTTAAGTTGCTCTCGAAGAATTCATTGAAAATTTAATTAAATGTGTATTTTGGTAATTGCATTGATAACTAATGTTGAATCCTAAGAAAAACGGATTAAATTTGTAAATATAATGGTATGATGAATTTAAGTGTATAAGTTATGTGATATTTATTTTTTTTTGTTGTTTGTTGTATGAACACTTGGTCTATGTTTTTTTTTAAGTGAAGAACTAAATTAATGTTAAGTATTCCCTAGAGATTTGGGGAAGTTTCATTAAAATATGTAAGTTTAACTGGTTAAGATTAAGCCAGGAAATTCCTAAAGAGTTGAAAAAAAAAAAAAGGAATCAAAAGTGTAATTATCTTAGAAATTCTTGCATTGAAGATAAGTGATTTGTAGTCAAATAATTTGTTGGTGTTTGGTTTAAAGTAAAGAAATGAGCAAGAATTATAATATTAATTTTGTGTCAAGGCTAAGTGTGAAAAGTAATTTTTGTTACCTGTAAATGTTGTGGCTATCTCATATGCAGATGAAAACATGGAATCATTTACTTGTAAAAATGTGTTATTGTTGTAGCTACAAAGCGCCTCCATCACAAGTTAAAAAGCACAGTTATTACCCCATGGGTGTGCTTCATTATCCTCTGATCAACAGGGACTGTTGTTCAAACGTGAAAACGTCTCAAGGGACTGTTTTCACTTCTAAAGGAAGGGGCGTATGTCAGACTCTCGTCTCCCATTCCTAAGTGGAATTGATGAACGTGTGTAATAGCGTCTTCAATAAGCATCAAAAGTAGCGCAAACAGGTGTTGAGAGCCATACACCTTTGGAAACCCTTGACAATAGGAGGTAGCGAACTCATTTAGAATGATTAAGGAAACACAGCGGCGCACGTCACCTAAGGTAGGAACGGTGGACAATGAAACCGACAATAGGTGGTCTTCGTATCGCGGATAAAAAAGGCCGATTGTCGTTCGAGAAAGGGAAGAGGAGGCATAAAAGACAGACGCGAGTAACGAAGATGAATGGATTCGGACTGTTGAAGGGTCAACACGCTTACAGGAGACGGGGAGCTCGGCGGACTTTGAAAGAATGAGCCCCGGCTCTCACGAGTATTTTTAACGTTCGTCGGAACGAAACTTTGTAAATGACGTATTTAACCAGGATTTTAATATGTTAATAAACCTCATGAAATAAGAGTTGACTCTACAATTATAATTCCTTCTACATGACAATGATTGGTCGGATCACGACTATAAAGGTTAACAAAACCATTTTGTTCAAGATAGGAACTCTTAAGATCTGATACATTTGCTAAGAACTGATATACTATATCCTTGCGTACAAATTAAAAACTGATGAGATCTGATACAGTTCCCTGTTAAAAATTATCCTCTCGTACAGGTTAAAAACCTACAATATCTGATACTTTCTTCACTAAACTGTGACACTAAACCATTTTGTGCAAGATGAAAACTGTTAAGATCTAATACATTTGCTAATAACTGACATACTATATTCTTTCGAGCAAATTAAAAACTGCCAAGATCTGATACCTTTCCCTAAGAACTGTTAATTTATATACTTTCGTACAGGTTAAGTTTACAAGATCTGATACTTTTTTCAGTAAAATGTGGCAATAAACCATTTTGTGCAAGTTGAAAACTGTTAAGATCTGATACATTTGTTAAGAGACCTTGTGGTGGCCCTGTGGTACAGCGCGCTGGTTTTCGGAACTGAGGATGCTTTGATCGAATCCCAGTGTAATGCCACGAAAAATGCCTCTGTTTGTGTCGTCCCTTCATAGGGGGTTGTTGCAACTTCAAATTTATGTTCTCCAGATGGCGCTGCAACGCACCCTCTCCCTATGTAAGTACTTTTGTTTTGGTAGAGCAGAGAGAATCGAGTAAGCGATAAGGGAGACTGGGATGAGCTATTGAGCTCCATTTTTCGAATCCCAGAATATAAGATTAAGATCTATTGTCCGCTTTTTGTGATGTCCGTAGCATAGAAAATAAATGTGATTTCGTGTAGACTGTGCTGCTTCATTTACAACCCCTGGATCGGACAGTAGAATTACCACATCCTCTTGGTGCAGAACCCACGGGATCATACCTTCAGATCAGAAGGTGAGTGAATAAACTGATTTTTTTGAAGTGATAAATCCATAAAGTTGATATTTCGATATGGATATAGAAAAATCAAAAAAGAAAAGAACTGTTCTGCGATCATCAGCGACTAAAATAATAAACAAAATCGAAGCAGAACTAATTAAACCTAAAACAGAAATTAATGCTCTAGAAATAGAAGAATTGCTCGCGCAGTTAACAGATAAAGAGAGCTCATTAAACGCATTAAATAATGAGATAGAACAAGTTACTGAACTTGATGACATGGAAACAGAAATTGAAAGTTGCGAGGAATACACAAATAAAATTATAAGCTCTAAAGTACGCGGCAATAAATGTTTATATAACCTAAACCAAGAACAGTTAATTTCAAATGCTACCAGTAGTGGCATAAATACTAGTAATAGCCCGAGTGCCAGTAATTCAGAAGTTAATCCAAAATCAAATATCAAATTACCAAGGCTAAACATAGAAAAATTTAACGGAGATATCTGCGTTTGGCCAGCCTTTTGGGCGCAGTTTGAATCTGCTATTCATGATAACCCAAATCTAAATCAAGTTGAAAAATTTAATTATTTAAAAACTGTTTTGGGTTCGGATGCCGCAACGGCAATACAAGGTCTGACACTAACATCCGAGAATTATGTGAAGGCACTAGATATCTTAAAATCCCGTTTTGGAAAGGAAGAGGTCATAATAGATTGTTACATGACTCGCCTATTAAATGTAACTCCGGTAAGAAGATCTAGTGATTTGAAGAGTTTGAGAAAACTCTATGACGAGTGTGAAGTACAGATAAGAGGACTGGAAAGTCTTGGAGTTAAAACCGATACCTTTGGTTGTTTACTATTCCCTATCCTCATTAAAGTAATACCTAAAGATCTAGCTTTAGAATTTACCCGATGCTATGATAAAGCAGAAATTGAAAAGATAACGGAATTAATGAAATTCCTTAAAAAAGAAATCGAAAGTAGGGAAAGAGCGGAAAATCTAACCAAGGGAACAGATTCCGAAATAAATTTCAAAGACTGCTCAGAAAATAAAAATATTACCGATAAGCATAAAAATTGCTTACACGACCGATATAAGCCAAAGCCTTTTAGACCACCTACAACTGCAGCACTAAATGTACTATCGAGAGATGGCTGTGTATTTTGTGGAAAGGAAACAAATCACAGAAGTGATGATTGTACTGAGCTTACGGTAACTGAAAGGAAAAATATTCTAAAACGAATGGGAAGGTGTTTCGTATGCCTAAAAAGAAATCATTTAGCCAAAGACTGTCGTTCGAGAACGGAACCATGTTCGTTGTGCAATAGGAAACATAACAAATCAATTTGTGATGCTTCAGAAAAACCAGAACCCGAAACTAATGTAACTATGTTTCAAAATCAAAGCGCGGATTCCAATTTAAGAAGCAATATATTATTGTTGACATGTGACGTATTGATTCAAGGTAAATCTCACTCAAGATTATCTCGCATTTTGATGGATTCTGGAAGTCAGAGAAGTTTTGTTAATAAAAACATAGTAAGAGAATTAAAATTTCCGGTAATCAGAGAGGAAACATTAAGCATATTTCCCTTTGGATCTACGAAACCGCTGACACAATCACATAGTGTAGTACAATTAAAGATGAAAAATTACATGTGCCCATCTAAAAGTGTAGAAATTGAAGCTCTCGTAATAGAGAATATTTGCTGCGCACCCATTGCTATCCCAGACATAAACATTCGTCGTCAGATGGATCTAAAGAATTTCTCTCTTGCCTGCTTTGAGGGGGGCGAAGATCAAGGTCAAATAGATGTTCTAATAGGGGCCGATTTCTACTTTAGTGTCGCGACGGGGAGAATAGAAAAAATAAACAAACACCTCGTCGGCGTGGAAACTGTTTTCGGATGGTCGGTGCAGGGAAGGGTTCATGCACCCCAAACAACATCTGGGAGTGTGTCATCATTGTTTATTGCAGCGCAAGAACCCGACGAGATCCGCCAATTCTGGGAATTGGAAGCGTTAGGAATAAGTGAGAATGAAAATTTAGATACCTCCAGTGAAGCGTTACGAACCTTTGAAGATAATATTAAATATGAAAAGGGTAGATACGAAGTAAAATTACTGTGGAATTCAAATGGGAACGAACCACATGATAATTTTGAACTTGCGAAGCGACGATTTATTAATTTAACAAACATATTTAAGGGTAACAAATGGCTATTTGAAAACTATAAAGCGATTATGTCAGAGCAGATTAAAGATGGTATTATTGAAGAATGTCCTAAGAGTGAACTGAATTTAAAAAACGTGTATTATATGCCCCACACTGCGGTTATTAAAAAAGACAAAACCACTACTAAAGTCAGAATCGTGTACGACGCATCTTCGAAAGAGAAAAATCAGGAATCACTTAATAACTGCTTGGATCCTGGTCCAAATTTGAATCCTAATATATTGACTGTAATTTTAAAATTTAGAGAATACCAAATCGCCTTCAGTTCTGATATCGAGAAAGCGTTCTTACAAATTTCAGTCGCCCCCGAAGATAGGAATTATTTGCGTTTTATTTGGAATAAGGAAAATTTGGCTAACGCTGAAAACGTCAAGACTTTAAGATTTAAACGAGTTCCATTTGGAGTCAGCTCAAGTCCATTTCTGTTGGCTGCAACTATTAAGTACCATCTAAGGAAATATGAATCGGAATTCAAAGAAACGGTTGACATGTTAAATAACTATTTATATGTGGACGACTTGTTTTATGGGGCAAACGATGTCGAAGAAGCCTATCGCTTATCGACCAATGCAGTAAAAATATTTGATGACGCGGGGATGAAACTTAGAAAATGGAAAACTAATTCCAAACATTTAAGCCAACGCTGGTCTGATAACGACAATATGGAAGAAGAAATGTCGGAAAATCACACTAAGGTGCTGGGAATAAGGTGGAACACACAATCAGATATCTTGCAGTTAGACATTAAACCCCTTATTGAGTCACTGCAGAATGTTAAAAACACCAAACGCTTTGTATTACAGACAGTGGCTAGAATATTTGACCCAGCAGGATTTCTATCTCCATACGTCATCAGAATAAAATGCCTACTTCAAGAAATGTGGGAAAAGGGCATAAAATGGGATGAGGAACTCCCGAGCGATTTACAAGAAAAATGGGCAAACTGGCATTCAGAAATTGAGGATATGAAAGAATTTTCTATTGGCAGGAAGTATTTTCCCCACGACCCCTCATTGAAGGTTGAAGATATGCAATTGCACATATTCTGCGATGCCAGCCCAAGAGCGTATGGCTCTGTAGCATATTTGAGATACAGAGAAGGAAGAAATTTTAATACTAGTTTTGTGATGTCAAAGACAAGAGTCGCGCCCTTGAAACGACTCACACTGCCAAGATTAGAACTCATGGGAGCCGTCATTGCAGCTAGAATTGCGGAATACCTTGGAAATATCTTCAAGATAAAACATCACAATACATTTCTTTGGACTGATTCATCAATAACTCTCCATTGGATAAAGGGAACAGCAAGGGAATGGAAACCCTTTGTTGCGAATAGAGTCACTGAGATTAAGACGCATACTGAACCACAGAATTGGAAATTCTGTAGAGGGAAGATGAATCCAGCAGATATACTCACAAGAGGAGAATCAATTCGTCAGCTATTGAATAACGAGAAGTGGTGGAAGGGTGAACAGTGGTTGACATTACCTGATGAACTATGGCCTCCATATGTGTCAAATGAAATTAAGCAAGAAGAACTACAATCAGAGAGAAAAGTTAAAAGGGAAACTTGTCATCAATTTGCTTGTAACATCATGCCTGTGCAAGAACCTGTTTTGGACATAGAGAAGTATAGCAAACTCTCAAGAGTGTATAGAGTGACTGCTTGGATAAAGCGATTTATACACAATTCAAAGAAAAATAATGAAAAGATTAAAGGACCACTAAAAGTTTCTGAATTATCCGAAGTCGAAATCTATTGGGTCAAAATAGTTCAATGTAAATATTTTGAAGAAGAGATGAATCAATTGCTAAATAACCAGCCAATTAGCAAACACTCGAAACTAATTGGATTCGACCCTCAACTAGATGACAACGGATTACTTTGCGTAAAAGGAAGATTACAATTCTCACAGTTTGAGGTTAAAGAAAGACATCCTTGTATAATTCCAGGAAGAACGAAATACGCCGAACTCTTAATTTTGCATGCCCATAATAAGGTATTACATTCAGGAGTATCTGACACTTTAGTGGAAGTACGAAACAAATTTTGGATACTGAGAGGGAGACAGTCTGTTAAATCTACGTTAAATAAGTGCTTGATATGTAAACGATATAAAATACGGCCTGGCATACAAGTAACAGCACCACTACCAGCTGATCGTGTCCAGAAGACCCCTCCATTTGATGTAACGGGTATTGACTTTGCAGGTCCCTTGTTCACCAGAGAAAATGACGGGAAACACTATATTTTACTATGTACATCTGCAGTGACCCGCGCGATCCATCTGGAATTAGTCTCGAATTTAAGCACTGAAACATTTTTGCTTTCCATACTTAGGTTCATTGCACGACGTGGATTATGTTCGACGATTTAATCAGACAACGCAAAGACTTTCAAAATATCGAATGCCGATTTAAAGGAAATATGGACGAATATTAGCTCTCCAGAAGTTAGTGTTTTTTTGGCAAGGCAGGCATACATTGGAAATTTATAGTCGAGAGAAGCCCTTGGTGGGGTGGATTCTGGGAAAGGCTAGTAAGGTCAGTGAAAACAGTCCTACGAAAAACCCTAGGAAAATCATCATTATCAACAGAAGAGTTAGAGACCATATTAACGGAAGTTGAATCTATAATTAATTCCAGACCCATTACCTTTGTATACAGTGATCCTCATGAACCTTCACCATTGACTCCAGCGCATTTCCTCGTCGGAAAACGTTTAACATCATTGCCACCTGTGAAACTCAGTGAAGACCGCAACAACTTAAATAGGAAAGATTTAACCAAACGTTACAACTATCGACAAAGGTTATTAGATCACTACTGGGAAAGGTGGCGGAAAGAATATTTGTTAAATCTGAAATCAGCTAATTGCACTGCATCAACGACAGCAGTTCGAGGTTTCAAAGTTGATGACGTGGTGCTTCTTGGAGATCCCAAGTCATCTAGAAATATGTGGAGAATGGAGAGGATCATAGAAGTATTCCCCGGAAGAGACGGTAAGGTAAGATCATGTTGCGTGAAGTTAGATTCTGGTGTTGTGAAGAGACCTACACAACTTTTGTTCCCTCTAGAACTCTCAGACTGACAAGTGATAGAGAAACGAACTGATTTGAACTTTACAAACTTTTTTGAACATTGAACTTTAAATATAATTGAAACTCTTTGAATATAATTGAGCATCTATAATTTTGAATTGAATGCTATTAATGTATAAATACAATCGAATATGAATAATTTTGAATTGAATGATATTAATGTATAGGTATAATTGAATATCTATAATTTTGAATTATTATTAATGTATATGTAATTGATTTGTCTATCTGTTTTAGTTGCATTTTGTGTTGATGAACCTTGCAGTTCATGGGGGGGAGGGTGTTGCAACTTCAAATTTATGTTCTCCAGATGGCGCTGCAACGCACCCTCTCCCTATGTAAGTACTTTTGTTTTGGTAGAGCAGAGAGAATCGAGTAAGCGATAAGGGAGACTGGGATGAGCTATTGAGCTCCACTTTTCGAATCCCAGAATATAAGATTAAGATCTATTGTCCGCTTTTTGTGATGTCCGTAGCATAGAAAATAAATGTGATTTCGTGTAGACTGTGCTGCTTCATTTACAACCCCTGGATCGGACAGTAGAATTACCACAGGGGTAATGCTATCCGCCTATATGGTGCCTTCATAATAAGATGGACAGTAAACTGCGATATAGTTTAGGCGAATGTTTGACGACAAGTGCCTCCACTTAAAAAAAAAGCAACTAAGAACTTATATACTATATCCTTTCGTGCAAATGAAAAACTGTCAAGAGGTGATACCTTTCCTTAGGAACTGTTAAACTATATCCTTTCGTACAGGTTAAAAACTTACAAGATCTGATACTTTTTTCTGTAAACTGTGAAGCTAAACCATTTTGTGTCAGAGGAAAACTGGCACGATCTTATCCTTTTTTTGTCTAAACAAAAATAAAATAGCTTAAATTACGAACTCTTACAAACCGTATTTATTCGAAAAAAATAACTATCGTAACTGTTCCATAACGAAGACAGGGAATGGGATTCCATATAACAATTCTGGATCGTTGATACCATACGCTCTGCAACTTTCTTATATCCTTTGATATTTAAGAGTAACGGATAATTTTTGGCTGCGTATACAGAATGCTGAAGTTGACTTTCCTGCCACAATAGACATTGTATGGTAATTAGACGTTAAAAAAAACACGTATCTCGAAGAAGGTCTGACCCACATCCTTCAACATAATATTGCTGCTAAACGTAAAGACAACGTTACTCTATATCAGAGGTTCCGAACCTTTTTCCTGCATAGACCCCTTTTAAAAGAATGATTTTCTTCATCGACCCCTCACAATTTTCTCTATAATATGCAGCATACAACATAATTATGATACAAATAATTGCACATAAAACACTTAAAGATAACAATTTGATTAAGAATATGACCAAAAAATTAGAAAAATTGGTTCATTGTGTTTATGTTTTATTATTTTTGTACTATTTTAATTTTTACAATTATAAACAAGATTTCAGAAACGCAGATTGCAATTGCACAAAAGTTCGATTTCAATTAATGTGGTGGTCGTGCTTGATGCATTGATACAAATTTTTTTAATGTTTGGCCTGAAATTGCTTATCATCGTATAGTCACAATAACTAACATAACGAATATAAATATATATTTTACCAAACAATTTTACTGACTTATATGCAATTATAGAATTTAAAAAAAATTTAATGCGATGGTTGCGGTTGATTCTTTTTCATAATACTTTATATATTAGGGGGGAAATTAGTTAATAATAATCGTAAATCTCTTCGTTCTGTAATATTTAATCGATTTCTAGTCTTTTTTTTAACAAATTGTTAACGTGACTAAATCCTACCTCAACCAAGTAAGAACTAGGAAAAGCTAAAAATAATGGTTCTGTAATATGAGTTAATTTAACGTATTTTTTTGCGAAAACCTTGTAAGGTATACACAAGATTCGATTCACAAGAATCGAACTTTTGAGTGAATGAATTAAAGAAGCTGCTTGAGATATGCTAATTTCGGCATACGCGCTTAGTATAAATACCATGCAGCGTCATTAATAAAAAAGGCTTGATTAATAGAGGGGTTGAAAGAAGATTGTTAAGGTTGATAGATAAGCGAGAGGGAGCTACGGGGTAAGTAGCTCCAGGTGTTATCCTGCGCGTTAGTTAATAATAAGTTGTAGTGCTTAGGGGGCCCAAAGTTTACGTGGCAGAATTGCTGGTTGACTTACTGTTCGTGAGTATTGAAAAATATATTGTTCTTGAAAGCTGTATTTATATATCTGTACAAGTAGTACGTATGAATCTTGTTGTTAAAAGCGAAGCCTACATGTGCAAGAATATTCAATAAACATTGTTTCATGTATAAACTGTGTTTGTATCAAATTAATTTAGAGTGCCACTTCAAATTATATACACCCGAGTCTGGGTAGAAGTGAGCTATATACTCTATAACCTTTTTTGCGAAAATTTGACATAACAACTTGTTTAAAAATTGATTTTATCTTCCAAATTTTCCTTCAAGCCTGTCCTATGCAAATCTGTATTTATACATATTAAAACGGATCTTATTATCTAATAATTGCATTCCTAAAGAATTAAATTAAATTTTAAAACAGAAAATTTATCATCGACCCCCAATAGACCCCTGGAATACTATAGACCCTTTTTAAACTTCCATGTACCCCCAACGGGTTCACCTGGACCCCGTTGGGAATCTCTGTTCTATATCGTAAGTGCTTTTTTCGATAACGGAATAAAGCGCATATTTAGACATAAAGTGTCAAATTTTATCATTTTACGATAGATTTGAACACTGCCAAGACATCTTAGGGATGTTTCTTAATTTTAAAGAGGTAAGTTCAGGTAATTAGAATTCATCGCACACCTTATACAGAGAACAATTGACTCATGGTCAAGAATAACTGCATTCCCTCACAGCGAAGGAAGATCCACAAACTAGAATTCGATTCCTTAGTACAGTGATTCTCAACCACTGTGCCGCGGCACTTTATTGTGCCACCAAATTCTTAAAGTTTGCCGCCAAATTTTAAAAATGTATATAGTAAAAATTATAATGCTTTTTTTTATTACGAGTAAAGTTTGTTTAAATTAAAGAAAAGTACACTGTAAAAGAAAACTGTTGTTTTTACAGTTAAATGCCATATTTTTAACAGTTTTTATCCGTTTTAAGTAAACAACTTTTAAACTTATCTTTTTCTTTGTGTGCCGCCAAATTTGGAAATCGTTAAAAGTGTGCCGCGACAAAAAAAAAAAAAAATGGTTAAGAATCACTGCCTTAGTACATGCCATCTTGTATGAGGAGTCACGCAGCTTCCTTCCCTATATTTTAGTTGGTGTTGCTTATGCTCCCATGTTGGAATGTATTACAGACCAGGTCCATACAGGCTTGCGGGCTGAGGGGTGCAGCTCCGGTTTATAATGGCACCACAAGAGTAGGAGTCCGACTTAGCCAGGCGCCACCTCAATTTTGACCGAGCACCCTCAGGGGTGACATCTGGGGGGATCGTACCTACCCCAACCACTGACCTCAAAGAAGCACTTTCCGGTCTACTTATTTAACGAGCTCATATCTGGCCTACACACGAAGGTATTGGCGCTTGTCGGGATTCGACCCGAGTACCCTCAGCCAACACTCTACCACTAGGCTACCTGTGGTCCTATATTTTAATAGAATCGTCCATCGCCACCTAAAACCGAATACTTACTAGCATATCATATTGATGGATAGGCTATGACTCTTTTATAAATGGGGTATATTTTATAACAGAACTAATAAGGTTTATAAACACTAATAATTGGGTAAATGGCCTTTTTTTATATATATGAACATGAACCAAAGAGCTTGTTTAAGATTTTGTATAGCTAAGATTTATTTTAAATAGAAAGCCGAAGTGGTATAAGATTTACCGATCTAAATTGGTAGTTATCTATTAAAACATAAATTCGGGAACGTATAATGGTTGATTGAACTATTACAAGGAGCTACTACAAGGAACTATTTACTAGAAAAAATTATTTTTATTTGATTGGTATCACTAAGGGGAGGTTGAGAAGGTTATTGAGGGGACTTAGTCTCTCTCTCCATTCTCGAATCTTTTATTATTTTTTTAGATTATTTTTTAATTAGGAATTACAGATACGCTCCAGTTCCCTTCTTCCTTAATTTTCTGTTTAGCCAATCTCTATGGAGACAAAATAGTACGCCTTGAAATTAAATGACGATTCAGTAAAAATTTATTTTAATCTCTTGGAACATAATCATGAATTGAAAAAAGAATTTTCAGTCTTTTGCTCGTTATATTAGGTTGAAAATAGAAGCATGACGAAAACGTATTTTTTATCTATTGAGGTGGCGGCCGATACGCCTGTTCGACCAACCTGCTTCTCTGAGGCCTACTATACGCCCCACTCAAAGTCTAACAATTGTTCGTACTGTCGCCGGTTACATCTCAGAGGCATCTCTAGTCACAATATCGTCCATCTCAGTCGACAGATTTGTTTGAATAACCCTATTGGCACGAGCAATCATGCTTTTAAACTCTCCCAGCAGCTCAGCGTATATGCGCATAGCGAGCTTACCCTTGTCTCGTTGGCGTCGAAATTTTAATCATTTGCATATCTCTTACCAGACTACATTCCTGCCAAGTTTCGTGATAGCAGCTCGATTTCTTCAGGGTGCATATATTTTTTTGCGACAGAGTGTATGTATATTAAAAAATGAAATTTTTAAAGAAAACTACAAAATGTTTATTAATCCATAGTTTTCGTTGTTATTTAAAAAATTAGACTACCGGAAATCACATAAAGACGAGTATTATGTCATTTTTCGCAAAAAAATTTCATTTTGATGTTTTCATATTCGATGTTAAAAGATTTAATAATTACTTTTGTTAATAATAAAGTAAAAAAAAGGCTCATAACGTACTGCTATGCCTTTTCGATTAAAGGATAAGACTTTCCTCAGAAATAGTAATTTAATGCTTAGGATCGATGACATATCGGGAAGTAGTTGTTCTTTTTTGTCATTTTCATATATATGAATGGAAATATTAAAAAAAGAACAATCAGCGGAAAGGAAGAAAATCAATTCACAGACGCATATACCTAAAACTTTATAAATCAAACTAGAATGTAAGAGGTTATAATGCACTAGTTAAGATAGAAATTAGAAATCGTTCCACTAAATTATGATTTTGTTTCTGATTGGTATAAAAATATGATATTCGAAAATTCTAATAACTCTTTAGTGTTTCATTAAAATCCGATTCTTAGATTTCAATATATTTCCATCTACCTTTCAGCACAATGTTAAAAGAAAAAAAATCTTCATTGCCATTTTCGAACTTCGAATGATCAGAACTAAATTATCCAGAGGTAAGGAATCGGTCTGTCCCACGTAGACGCATCAACAAGAGAATTTCCGCAGTTAATATGAGTGGAGACGTCACAAGGTCTCTGGATAGTGACGTAGGAAAAGAGGCGGAGTTTCAATGACGTCTTGAAGTGGGCGGCATTGATTTGATCGCGTTAAAAGCGATTTTCTTTTTCTTGTTAAACGCGGAGTAGTTACCGTATTTTTGCGATACTTTAACTCAAGAAATGCATTAATCATTTTTATATTTTTATTCAATAAAAGCTTAGTCCAAAAATAGAGATTGAAATAAATTGTGATCTGAGTAAAAAGAGGGAAAATAACTTTCAATTACAAAAACTTTCATATGGAACACGAAAAGGAAATAATTTTCGGTACGAGCAATAACTAGTGTACAAAAGATGACAATTTTTTGTAGAATATTGAAATTTAATTTTCCTCGTTTCATGATATTAAGAAAAGTTTTGAGTGTGATGTAAAATTTCGCATTATTTCTTTGATTTATTCTTCGTGTTGCTAGATGCTTTTGTCATAGATAGATTACCCAAACTAGCAGCCAAAAGATGTGTATGTATTCTACGACCATCAGTTTTAAATTCGTACAGTTAAATAGTATGTATTATTTCGTTGCATATTAATATGTATTATTTCGTTGCATATATACAGTATGCCCACTAAAGTCCCTTCCCACCCTCTTAACTTCGGAACGACTGCTGCTATATTCATAAAAGTGGTGCCTAGGTATAGTAAAGTAGCCATGCGCTACCGAATGAAACCACCTACCACGCCACCTGGTGGAAAACTGCGGAGTTAGCATTCCTATCTCGAAAACGGAACGAGATAGGGAAAAAAAAACGATTTACAAAGTTGTAGAAAATCATCGATTTAGTACGAAAAGATACCTTGTTGGACATTAATGCAAATAATAGAACGGTTAAAACGCGCATTTATATTTTCGTGATTTCCTACATTGTGACGTACCAAAACGATCTGAGAAAGAAAAAAACAACTAGTTATAACAATATACCTTTATTTGAGATGTTCAAACGTCTCACCGTCATTGCGGTTTCGTGTTTTGCCCGTAAGATAATCATTTCTCCTTCCGTTCAAGTTTCGTAACGTCACAGTGTAGGAAATCACGTAAAAACAAATACACTTTTTAACCATTCTATTCTTCGCATTAATGACCACAAGGTGTCTTTTCGTACTAAATCGATGATTTTCTACAACTTTGTAAATCACTTTTTGTCCCTATCTCGTTCCGTTTTCGAGATAGGATTGCTAACTCCGCAGTTCTCCACCAGGTGGCGCATTAGGTGGTTTTATTAAGTAGCGCATTGCTACTTTACTATACCTAGACACCACTTTTATGAATATAGCATCAGCTGTTCCGATGTTAAGAGGGTGGGAAGGGACTTTAGTGGGCATACTGTATATATACACACACACACACATATATAAAAGAAATACGCATTTTTGCTGTTTGGTTACTCCCAGCTTATCCGTCAGCCAGCGACTACTGACTGTAGTCATGGTTCTTGTGTACGCTGGAAATTCTTATCCTTGATAGATTTACCTGTCGGTTGAAATAAGGATTCGCATAAATATAAAAAAGCGACAAGAGAGATTTACCGTCTAATACTTGGCAGGTGGCTTCAACTCGATGGGGAAGTCAGCGACACCTTTATAGTCATAGGGTACAAACATAAATATTGCAAAAGAATCAGCCGCAGTATCAGGCTCTATAAAAAACAACTGAACTCCTTTAAATGTTTAAAAAAAATCTCCATAAACGTACACTTATCACATGTTTTTAAGTACTCGACATACGAACAATAGTTACGAATTTTTTAAATACTGCATTTTGTTTCGTTAAAATGGCTTCAATGGAAGAACTCCTATAGCTATGTATTTAACATGGCAGTCTATGGGAATCTCGCCATATATGAGAGTTATCGCCAAATCGGCAATGGATTTAGTGACTTATTTTAGTCGCTAAAATTTGGCGATATTTCGCCAAATGGTCACCTATTTACCGACTAAACCTTTCTGGAAGCTTCTAGACATATCTAACTGAGACTGACCTATAGCTGGCGCTTTGGAAATCTATAAATATATCTGACATTGGCATTGGAACTAGGATCAGTTTCCTAGTGAGAATTGAATGAGTTGAAATTGCGCTAATTGGCGTGGATTGTATTGAAAATTCTGGTATTCTGACTTGTGTTTTTAGATTTTTCTGCTGTATAGAAGACAGTTGTTACGTGTTTTATGTTTCAATTTGTGTATTCTCCTGAAGAATTTACATAATAATAAATTTATTTTGTGTGAACTTTCTTTAAGAGATTTTATTCAATCCTAACGAACCCAGGAAAACTGAACAATATTGATTGAACCTTTATTTATTTTCTAGCACGTAGACGTTCTGTAGACTTTGAAATCTATTCGTGTATTCCTCTATTGTAGCGTAATGGAAGTATGGGGTTATTTTTCCCAAGACCTCACAGGCTGCACGACACACAGCTGTGTGTTTATCTTGGTAGTCTTTTTCAGTTGCCACCGTTTTTAAACACGCGCAAGAATTTGTGGCCTGAAAGCTAATGCCGGGCATAGCGGTTTCTCTAACAACATGTGAGGAAAAGGGCCTGTTCACATAGGAGTCCGTTGCGTTGCGTTAAGGAAAAGATGACGTTAAGACGATAATAAACCAATCATATGCCTCCAAACGATTAGCAATGAAATTTTTAACGGCTATGATTGGTTTATTTTCGTCACAACGTCATCTTTTCCTTAACGCAACGCAACGGACTCCTATGTGAACAGGCCCTAACTGTTTGGAAAAACAGAGTCGTTGGCCATCACCATCGTAAAGCTGTCTTCCTACAGCGATTCTTACAGCGATGCTGTAATGTAATAAAGTTTAGGCGGTACGAAGAACTGTCACCAACTGGGTTGCCGACCCCCTCTCTGAAAAACAGACGCATTTTCGAGGGATTGGGAGAGTCGCCGACAAAGAAACGCCACAAGATTAAGGCCGTCTGCACACGGAGCAACTCAAAAGAAACTGATAACTGACTCCAGTCACAAACCAGTCCGTGATGAGTCGTAACCCATGTAATTGAATGGAGCCACGCACACGGCGCAACTGGTTACAAACTCGTCCGACGAGTTTATGGTCCGTTCTTATGGTCCGAAAAATACGGAAACCAAAATAAATTACTGTTGAGCAATATAAATATAATATTTTGAAACTTTTAACTTGTATGCATAACTAGATGAATACACGTGCCTTGCTACAGAGTACATTCAAATTAAATACAACGGTCAATGTAGGCAGTTAATGCCATATATATATATATATATATATATATATAAATTCTAAAAATTAATCTTTAAAAATTCACCAAAAATCAGGAAATGGAGGTAAAAATTCGAAAGAAATTTCATTTTGAAGGAATTTTTATGATCTTTCTCGTGGTATAAATTTTATAAAGCTCAATTTATTATTTTAAATGCAAACTTTAAAAAAGTTACTAAAACAGCTTAAAAATTTAATTTAAAAAAATCTAAGAAGAATTTTTCAAAAATCTTTCTTAGTGCACCCCTACACTACAAGAAGAATCCCCATGCAAAATTTCAGCCCTTTAGGTCCAGCGGTTTGGTCGGTGTATTGTATGTCAGTCAGTCAGTCAGTGAGTGAGTCAGTTACGGAACTGTTTTATATATATAGATAATAAATACAACAGTCAATGTATGCCTTAATTTGTATGTTTAATATCCATAAAACATACTGATTTGAATTAAATTCTTAAAAACTTCCATCTCAATTAGTCTAGTGGTTAAATTTTATCTTTTACCGTATTTTAATATTTTTTTGTCAATTTCTTTCGTTGTTATAAACGTGACGCAAAATTAATGTATATATATAAAACAGTACCGTAACTGACTGACTCACTGACTGACATACAACGCACAGACCAAACCGCTGGACCTAAAAATCTGAAATTTTGCATGGCGATTCTTCTTATAGTGCAGGGGTGTACTAAGAAAGATTTTTGAAAAATTCTTATTGGGTTTTTAAAAATTAAATTTTTAAGCCGTTTTTGTAACTTTTTTAAAGTTTGTATTTAAAATAATAATTTGAGGGTTATAAAATTTATATCACGAGAGAGATCATAAAAATTCCTTAAAAATGAAATCTTTTTCAAATCATTACCTGCATTTTCTGATTTTTGGGGAAATTTTAAAGATTAATTTTTAGAATTTAATTTATTAAATGCTGATCACGTGATTTTTTATTCTGTTACTTTAAATAAATTTATCGTCACGTGCATAACAACGAAATAGACAAAAAATATTTTTTTACCTTGCTAATGCAGCAGACGATTCGACATTATCTAAAAAAAATATTAAAATACAGTAAAAGATATGATCCTCAAACTCTACTATATTAATTGTACTATATTCTTTAGTATGTCCTATTAGATTTAATTTGACTATTTTCTTCTACATTATTTTGTCTATAAAAATATCCCTTACGATTTTTTTTATAAATATATATATATATATATATATATATATTTTTACATCAAGTGTATACATCGATCGTCGTACTTATTATCAATAAATAAATAAATAAATAAATAAATAAATATATATATATATATATATATATTTGGGCATTAATTGCATACATTGACAGTTGTATTTAATTTGAATGTACTCCGTAGCGAAGTGCGAGTTTTCAGCTAGTTTAATCACAAAAGAAAAGAAACACAAGAAAGTATCACACATAGAAGTATCACAAAAGAAAAGAAACTACGTGATCAGAATTTAATAAATTAAATTCTAAAAATGAATTTTTAAAAATTCATCAAAAATCAGAAAATTCAGGTAAAGATTCGAAAAAGATTTCATTTTAAAGGAATTTTTATGATCTTTCTCGTGTTATAAATTTAATAACCCTCAGATTATTATTTTAAATGCAAACTTTAAAGAATGTTATAAAAACAGCTTAAAAATTTTATTTTAAAAAAACCAAGAAGAATTGTTCAAAAATCTTTCGTAGTGAAACCCTACACTATAAGAAGAATCGCCATGCAAAATTTCAGCCCTTTTGGTCCAGCGGTTTGGTCTGTGCGTTATCTGTCAGTCAGTCAGTCAGTCAGTTACGGAACTGTTTTATATATATAGATTATAGATAATCTTATTGCACGATAATTAAAGCTGTTGGAGATTAGCTGAGTTTCAAAATGCTTATTCCGGAATCATAAAAGTGAGTTCATTTCCTTTTTAAAATCTTACAAATTTAAAAATCATTTTATTACAACATTTGTAAAATATAATTTATTACAGTGTTAAAATTTTTCATTCATCTAAAATTCTGTTTCGCGTAGTTTTATTACACTATTTGAAACAAACTTCTCTAAAATATAGAACTGTCGTATTTTACAATTTTTTTTAAACGAGCGTAAATATTTTGAGTAAAACAAAATTTTTGTTGCAGCTTTTCATTCTGCATTTTAATAGCATGTTTAAAGATTTTGATTCTCTACGGAAGGTTTGGAATTTTGTTTGTAATTCGTCGTCTTCTACTTTTGATATTTTAATAGTACATTTGATATTTAAGTTACTTGACTTTTCACATTTTATACTGTTTTAGTATTTCTTAGAAATTTATCACGCTTTACAGTCTATGACGTATTTCACTTTTGACATTTCACCCTTTATATTACAACATCTTTTCCTTCTATCGAATTCCCTTACAAAGTAAAATACTGAATCTTGATTTCCTTTTTTAAATTTTATATTCATTCTGGTCTGTTAAATCTAATGCATACTAAATTTCTGGATACTTACATACTTATATGAATCCAGTGGATGTCGGCTGCAGACCTTGGCGATTTTCTTTAGGGGAGTTTGGCGACCGACTTTGGTGACAGCATAGTATTGATCTACAATTCTTAAGACGAAGTATTTTCAGTAAAAGTGTTGGAAAGCGTGACAATATATCCAGGCTGATCCACCAGCAACCATTTTGTTTCCCAATCTTGCCAAACTTACCTCCTTTTAATACCTTTATTGAAGATTTTTCTCCACTTTATGAAAACAACAGTTAAAATTTTGGCTATTTTACGAATTACACTATCTCTAAGCTAATTCGTATATATATATAAATATGTACAAACACACACACACACACACACACACACATATATATATATATATATATATATATATATATATATATATATACAGGGTGTTTCATATTGGATGGGACAAAAACAATAGCATAGTACAAAATTTGTAATTGATTTATTTAGCCGAAACAAATTAATTCTGAAACTAGAATTATACAACTTTTATCTGGCAACAGCGTAAAATCTTCCTGTTACGATATCGCTACTAGAGGTACTGTTAATCGAAATGGCGCCATCCATTCAGGAGAAAGCGTACTGTGTTTTGGAATACGCCCAAACATCTTCGTTTATCGTTCCCTCAGTTGAAGGAAGCGGTTCCCGGCTTCATTCTGCAGCAAGACGGTGCTCCCTCACATTGGTATAAAAACGTACGTCAGTACCTGAACAACAGTCTACCTCATTGCTGGATTGGCCGTGCTGGATCAAACGATATGCCATTGCTTTGTTGGCCACCGAGATCACCAGATCTAACCCCTTGTGATTTTTTCCTATGGGGTTTTGTTAAAGACAAAATGTTCGTGCCTCCATTTCCCAAGGACTTACAGCAACTGAAGCAGCGGATAACGGAATTGCTCAAATCGTTAACAAAGGATATTCTATCACGAGTTTGGCAGGAACTGGAATACTGCATAGATATTTGTCGTGTCAGCGGAGGGGCACACATAGAACATCTATAGAAACTTGGAAAACTATACTCTCTCTGAAATTTGATTTATCAAAATAAATTAATTACATTGTTCACAGGTATGCTTTCTTTTTGTCCCATTCAATATGAAACATCCTATAAATAAATAAATATATATATATATATATATATATATATATATATATATATATATATATATATATATATATATATATATATATATATATATATATATATATATATATATATATATATATATATATATATTGATAGTCTGGACAAGAAACACATTCTCTCAGCTGTTTCGTAGACTTAAAATCTGCCTATGATAAGGTTTGCAGGGAAAGCCTTTTGTTGAAGATGCATAATATTGGTATCCACTCGAGTATGTTTCATTGGTTCAGAAGTTTTCTCGGCCAGCGTATCTGTAGAGTACGCTTCGAAAATTGCTTCTCGCATTTCAAGAATCTTAAAACTGGTGTCCCTCAGGGTGCCGTCACAAGTTGTTTACTCTTCAACATTTATATAAACGATCTTATTATTGACCTGCTGAAGATAAGTAATGTCAAATGTCTACTTTATGCAGATCATTTGGTTATCTGGACCGAAAACCCTAAAAATCAAGCTAAACTACAAACTGAAACTACCTTAAATCAGGCTTTAAATAAATTAAGCGATTGGTGTCATGTTAATAATATGGAAGTTAATCTAGAAAAAAACTGTTTATCAAACTTTTTCCCTCACGCACGAACCGATCACGCTGAACTTATTTTACCAAAACTTCCCTGTTCTCCAGACCACCCACTTCTCCTACCTGGGTGTTGTTTTTGACCGAAAACTGACATGGAAAGAGCACGTTAAAAATATATTGGAAAGAGCTACCAAGAGGCTTACTTTAATGAAAAGAGTCGCTGGCTCTAAGTGGGTATGCTGTAGAACAACCTTGGATTTGAATTATTATTCCTATATTATGCCACTTATCACTTATTGTTCCGAACCTTTCGTGGCGGCAAGTAAACAGGTTTTGGATTCCCTGGAAAGATTCCATAACCAAGCCCTTAGGCTTATAACTGGAGCTGTTAAGACAACCCCGATTGATGCACTTTTGATATCCACCCAACATTTGAACATCAAATCAGCTATAGAAGAGAGGGCAGTTATTTTATGGGAAAAGATTGAAAGACTACCAGATTGTCTTCCCTTGTGGAATAGCCCTTTGTCATCATCTACACGGAACCTTAAAACCCAAAATGGTTTTCTTCAGAGCGTTTTTGAGATGAGAGAACAACTAGGATGGAACTGGAAGAAGGAAAATCTTATCAAGTCACAAAGTCTTACTGAAGGAAGAGAGTACACGGTTAGGACACACCTTTTAAGTGAGGTTTCTAAGAAAGAAACAAATGACTTAAAACTACAAACAGTAGCTTTGAAGACTATTCATGATCTGTACCCAGATGAGGACTGACTTCAAGTGTTTACGGACGGCTCCATGATGACTGACCGTATTAATGCTGGCGCTGGAGTCTACAGCAAGCTCTTCTCTTTTTACACTCCTTTTGGAAAACATAAAACAGCCTATGATGCGGAGAATTCAGCAATTCAGATCGCCTTGTCACAACTCCAATGTCAAAGTGAAAAATTTCAAGGGCTGTTATACTATCAGATTCCAGGGCTGCCCTCCTGACCATTGCTTCATCTGAGGCACCGGCGTCAGCCGATATTTTAAATATTCGTCTGGCTCTTAATGATCTAATTGAAAACCATAGAGAGGTTGCGTTGCAATGGGTGCCAGCGCACTGCGGACTCCTGGGAAATGAGGCAGCTGATTCTCTGCAAAAAAGGCAACCGAAATTGCAAAAATAATAGATAAACCAATCCCTTTCTTTACCGCCAAACGTTTAGTTAAAAAATCTATTAGAGTGAACTTTTGGAATAACATAAAGGAGGCAAATAAAGACAAGAAATGGATCGAGGAAATCACTAATATTCCGCTATGGCCAAGAGACAAATCTGCTGCCATTTTCCGTCTCGCTAGAGGCCACGATTGCCTCTCCAAGCATCTACACCGGATAAAACTGCTTTCAAGTCCTCTCTGCCAATTGTGTAACATTCGTGGGGAAATGGATGTGAACCATCTGGTTCACTGCCCTGCACTGGTCTCGGGTCACTTGTGGGAAAAATACTGGAGAGCTCGGCACAAGATGAATGATTTATAGACTTACTGTAGTTCAGTTTTGTTACTTGTTCTTGTTCTATTGTGTTCTTCTGTCTACAGTTGTCTTATATTCTGCCATTAGAATTAAAATATATATATATATATATATATTGATAGAATAAATATCTTAAAGGAGAAATAATGAAACTAAATTAACCCATTAACAGAAGGTTAAATGCGAAGAGAGTATGTTTATAATCATTAGTTCAAAACTGTGTCTTCGCTGGGCGATAATAGGCAACAAAATGGCAATTATGTTGTCTCAGATTTCTAGAAGCCTTCGAAAAGAGTAACTCTCCTAAATATCCAATGTGATTCATGAGCTTCCATCTTCTCGTGAAAACACGGCCAATAGTGTTGCCTTCGGACCATAAGACGTTCCCCAATTTTAAGTCGATTTTTTTATGTCAAAGGGTTTGTCTCATGGTCCGAAAAAAAAAATCGGAAATCTAAAAAAATATATAGTTGGGAATAAACAGGATTCTTTTGATAAATATGAGTTAAAAAATTTAATTACCATGCAAAAAAATAATTTATAAGTAACTATCTATTCAAGTTTGAGTTACAATTTTTTTTTCAAAAATTATTTCAAAACACAGCGCGAAAGGAAATAAATATTTTTTCTTTCGAAATCGAAAAAAACAGCAGCTCAAGAACTGATGGCTTCAGGGAAAAAAAAGGAAACGGCCGGATTCAGTTCAGATTGTCATTTTGTAGGCTAAAAGTGTTTGTATTTTAGGATCTTTCGGATCAAAGTCGAATTTGTATTCTGACCTTCCTCCCATCAAAGTTCATGCAAATCTAAAATTTATGGCCCTTAAATAAGGCATTTTCATGTAACGTCACTCAAGGGCACGATGGGCAAAATCTGAAGTCCTAACGTGGAACTCAGATATGAAATAAGCATTCACACACATATACATACATACACACATATACACACACACACACACACACACACACACACATATATTATATATATATATATATATATATATATATATATATATATATATATATACATACAAAAGGTCGTTCACATTTTATGGAAACGATTTTGAATTTTTATTTTTGTCATTTGCATTTTGAGATAAAAATTTGGCAACTTCAGAATAATGGTCTGCTACTGTTTTGTTTTATTGGAATGTAAAATAAAAGCTTTATTTTGAAAATCGCTCCTAAAATTCATAGATGACTTGAAGGTTACGTAAATGCGCTTTCAGAGGAGAAATATTCATATCAACAAATTATAAAGCGGCGTAAAAATCGCGGTTATGGAATTTCAAAAATAAAGGTATTTATAATATATTAAATTTAAAAGGAAAAAAAAGTCTAACTAAAAGTGAATATGAAAACATGACCGCGAAACGTCATCCTAAGACTGTTCGAACGCAGGTAAATATATATCAAGAAGGTGAAGTTTCTGATCCTAAAAGAAAATCCGTCAACTCAAAGATCCACTTCATCGAAACTAGGAATGTCTTCGGGCACTAAGTAACTGGCACAAAGTCTGATTGTAAGTAAAACCATTCATACAGATTTGAAGTTAAAAAGATGTTTAAACCTAAAGTTCATCTGCTTTTACTGAAATTGCAATTTGTTCACAAAGTATATTGCTGAAAGAAAAGCAAATTGTAGAAAATTATTTGAAAAACACCTAGCTGCTGAAAATTGGAAATTTGTGGTAACACTCGATGAGGCATGGGTGTATTTAAGTGACTGTAATAATAATAAAAAATCAATTTTCTATCGCTCAACTGACGGGAATGACCCCTACGAAATGGCTTCGTCTGTGTACAGTAAAGTTCCCAAAGGGATTCATAATAGTTGAAAGATTTTGTTACAATGGCAAATTAAAAATCAACAAAGTCTCAAGTAAAGCCAAAATAAACTCACCCTACTATCAGCAGAATATTTTAGAACCAATTTTTGAATAAGAAATTCCAGCCTTATAGTTAAAGGACATTGATAAAGTTGAGCTTCATATGGATAAAGCCTCTAGTCACACGTCGAAATCAAATGCCGCTTATTTAGCAAAGAAATAATCAGAAACAGGAATAAAGTGTATCCCATTTAATGAAATACCTATAAAATCTCCTGACACTTCTCCAATGGACTTTTGTGCTTTCGGTTTATTAAAACGAGACTTAGGAAAACGGCATCCAAGAACACTGAATGGACTTTGGAAAACGGTCCAAGAGGAATGGGGTAAAATTGACAAGGAAAGTACTAAGAAAATGTTTACTTTCATGGAAAATTCGAGCTACAGCTATATTAAAAAACCATGGCTATCAGGTAGAAGCAGATCGCCACAAAAAATACAGCATTTATTCATAAAACATAACTATCAAAATCGTTTCCGTAAAGTGTGAACAACCTTCCGTATATATATGTAACATACCGACCCAATCCCATGCTAATGGAAACCGGAGTCGGCATGTCACACCTCAAAAACTTGTAGTCGTAACCAGAAAGACGATTCGATTCATTTAACACATACGTTTATTTATATATTTATTGACATCGATGACGGCGGTTTACTAGGCAACAGTGCCACGCCAAAAAACTGCTCTCCGAGGTATGCTGGAATTTATATAAACTTTTTTGAGCGTCTTGCCATGTGATCACAAGTCTGTAGCCATTGACTGAAACTATGACTCTGATGTCAGAGGTGACGTATTATTATTACGTAAAGATGCGCTAGAGATTATATTTTTTGAGGGGACGCTGCCCATGCTTTGTTCTTGGAATCAGAAGCGAAAATAGCTCAATCGCGACAACGCCCAAGGCAATTTAGAATTTGAATTGAATATAGGGGCTTTTATGTTATATATATATATATATACTAGCGGACCCGACAGACGTTGTCCTGTTCGAACGTTGTAATTCTAGCTGAAGTACCCGGCGATGCCCGGGATTTTAAGAATGTTTGTTAACCAAAATCAATTTAAAAATTAACACAGTATAAATAACATAGAAAAAAAAGCATACGAAATGTTATACATATTAATAATATGAAAACCCAATTAAAAATGTATAAATGTATAATAAACTCCTCAGATTTCAGCTATATTCATATTTCATCATAAAAAAGCTGAAAAACTAAAAATAAATAAAAATAATAATTTTAAAAAATTAAAATAAAAAAATAATAAAATAAAATTAAATAATAATTAAATAATTTAAAAAATAATAAAATACAAGCTGAAATAAAAAAGCCTTAAAAAAAAAAGCTGAAATAACAGGTCTAGCAAAATTTACACAACTCTGGATTCGAACCCGGGTCGAGAGAATGGTACTTTCTAAATTGGTGACCTTCCGAATGCTCCACGATGACACGGCGTTCTAGTGGGTAAAGTGAAACATATTCGCTATTGGAAAGTTCTTGTGGGCTGGTGATTATATATGTCAGAGGAGTTTTTAGTCAGAAATAAATTAGTAGGATAGAAGCTTAGTCTTTAGCTCTTCAATAGACACAAAGATATAGGCGAGGAGGATTGCAGTAGCGATTAAAAAAGATCTCGTGTCACTTAACGTGGTTGATTCGAATTTTCCATCGCGTGTCGAGAGTATCAATATGCCGTTGGATCTGATCCATTTTAGAGTATAAAATCTGACTTGAAAGATTATTATTTTCATTTATTATTCTGGTTTAATATATGACTTGAAACTTTTTGATTTTATATATTTTTATTTTTTCGCTCGCTGTTTGCTAAGTAAACCTAACGTGGACGCCATTATCTAGAGGGATGATTTCACAAAGTGTAACAGCTTCCATTTACCGGACGCATCCCCTTATAAATTGTTGGCTTTTTATTAATTAATTAAAAATATAAAAACATATTCTATCGGATCAAATTGTGAATCTAAACCATTCTCGAATCAACTAAATTGCACACACAAAATTTCATAAAAATCAGTCCAGTCGTTTAGGAGGAGTTCAGTTACATACACACGGACAGAAGAAATATATATATAAGATATATATATATATATATATATATATATATATATATATATATATATATATAAATAAGAATAAGATGAAAGAGAAAACCAGTAATAGCTCTAAAGCTACTTGCAGCTAGGAACAAACATCATGTAAAGAAAAGTATGAATGAGGTTTTTGACAGCATTTCTTCATCAGCGGTGTCAATACTGTCTAAAAACCAATGGATTGTTTCTGATGAGTATGATCTATTAAATAAACACACTCAGACACCGTACAATCCATTATTAACAGAAGAATTGATTAATATATGAATTAAGATTGCATAAGTACTTAACCAAAGAACACCAATCCTGGCGCTAGTCAGAGTGGAAGTTAAGAACTTGTAACCACAAGATGACTGACGTCATAAAACTTGCAACCATTGAGGTAGTGGATTCTCAGTTACAGACTTACTTAGGTTACCGTATTTTAAGACTATTATTCCTTTAATTATTTAGTTATTACTGTTACTACTTTGAGTTAATTTTATTATTATTTTATTTTACTTACGATTTTTATTTTTATTTTTAGTAGTTATTATTTCTATTTTAACCTATTGTTATGTTTAACATATTAATGCAACAGAACAAACTATTCATTAAAACAAAAACAACCAATTATGTTTTTGGATAGACTTACAGGGTAATTATTACGAGTTAGCACAGCTTTCAAGTCTATAATATGCTTAATCCTATTGTCTTTAGAACATAGCCCATTTATACGAACTAACTGATTTAGAATAATGTTATTAAAAACAGATTTATGTAAACAGGTTAGATAATTTTGAAATTTAACAATATTAAAATTATAATCAGATCTTTTGTCGTATAAGTCAAAAGTAAATTTACTGTGAGTACTTAATTTAATATTAATATCTAGAAAGTTTACATTAATATTATCATGGCTACTTTTAATTAGTTCCAAATTAGGAGGGTAAAAATTTAAGTCTATAGGGTTATTACTTTTATTAATTACTATTATATCATCTATATATCTATATATAATATCTATATCTATACATCTATATATCTATATATATTTATATCTATATCTATATCTATCTATATATATATACACACATACGAATTTTAGTAATCTATGCTTTTAACAATAAGCCTTTTGCTCTTCGTTTCCTCTCGAGTTGAGATGTGACATTCTGCGCAAAACCGCTTTATAGGATTCCCTGTTCCAAAATATTATATAAATATTAATAAAATAAAATATATCATCCAATTATATAAAACATTTTATCATGTTTTCGGCTAAAACCTCTTTAAACGTTGAAAAGATTCAAATGCTGGCAGCCTTTAGACACGTGTCACAGTCATCTCATATCCTGTCTATTGGTTGGTGTTTCTTGTCAACTTGTAAACGGGGCGTTTACGGAAACTGGAAGCTGGATATCTGAAACAGAGCTGTTTGTAAGGGGACACCCCGAGGGTCGAATGCATACAGGTTTATTTCCCTGTGTACGCGAAGACCGAGGCCAAATCGGATTACATCCGATGCGTGTTTTCTTTCTGCTTTTGGGGGGTTTACAGGGATTTGGACAAGGATTTTGTCTTGTTTATTGCATGGGTGTTACTTAGTGCCAAGGACATATGTCGCCTATTGGTTCTCGAAAACAGCTGAAGTTCCAGGGACCGGTCGATAGTGGGTCTTCTGGGTTGTCTCCAAGTGAAACAAAAAGATATTTGTGTTTAGGTGAAAAATAAAGGTGGTTACTTTTGTAGAAAGTGAATTTTGAGATAAAAATAATTGTAAAATTGCCTTAAATAAAAGCAAAAATAAAATTTTTGGGACTTGGACCTTCTTGAATAAATTTCAAAATAAAAGTACGTAGAACATTTTTGTTTTAGGAAGTTTATATATATACCGGGTGCGTCATAAATTCGTGCAAAGTTCAAAAGTTCATAATAAAAGAAGTAATGCTCGGACAAATTTTCTTTTTACGCCAATAAGATCAGAGGGACATTGGATTTTTTTCCATGTAAAAAAAAAAAAAAAAGTTTCCAAAAGTAACCAAAAGAGGGCGCTCACACGTCATACTGAGACTTTTATGCAAATCAGGCAAACTTAAACAGAAAATCAAACAGATCACAATAACATGAGACTGTGCATTTATTTTAAAGTAACAGATGTTCAACCTTACTACCAATACAAGGTAATAGGCAAGTGAGGCGCGTCACTAAGCCCATTATAGCGGATTGTAGCATCGATGGCAGCGACTGTCTGTCGAAGGACATTTTTCAGTTCCACCAAAGTGATGGGGGGAACCCCGGTACACATGAGACTTTAAGTATCCCCACAACTAAAAATTTCCCGGGGTCAAGTCTGGTGATCATGAGGCCCACTGAACCTTACAACCATAGAACTCGGTCTTCAGTGAAAGATTCACGTGAAATCACGTGAAATGTGGGGCGGGGAACCATCCTGCATGAAGGTGACAACAGGTAACGCTTGTCTTTCCTGCAATGCCGGCTTAACGTGGTCACACAAAAACGCCCTCTTTCGGTTAGTTTTGGAAACTTTTTCTTTTGTATGGAAAAAAATCCAATGTCCCTCTGATCCTATTCGCGCAAACAGAAAAATTTTCCGAGCATTATTTCTTTTATTACGAATTTTTTAACTTTGCACGAATTTATGACGCCCCCGGTATATATATATATATATATGACAAAGTTTAAAGTGAAAAACCAGTATAAGCTCTAATATTACTTGCATCCAGGAACTAAAAACATGAAAAAATAAGTAATAAATAGGTTTTAGACAGCATATCTTCATCAGCGGTGCCGATACTGTCTAAAAACCAATGGATTGTTTCTGATAAGTATGATCTAATCAATAAACATACTTAGACACGGTACAATCCATAAGAAACAGAAGAATTAAAAACAATGTTGCTCAATCAAAGAACTCCAATCATGGCACTAGACAAAGTTGAAGTTAATAGTAGGAAACCGCAAGAAGACTGACGTCACAAACCTTGCAACCATGGAGTTAATGGATACACAGATGTAGACTTACTATGGAGACTGTGTAATAGGACATATAAACCTAAATTAAATTTGTGTTATTATTATTACTAAGAGTAAAGTATTATTTATTAATTATTATTATTATTTTTACTTAAGAATTTAATTATTATTAATAAAAATTAATTTTTAGTAGTTATTTTCACTAATTACACTTATTACTTTACTTATTATTTTTATTAGTAATTAATTGCAACAGAACAATCTATTCATTAAATCTAAAACAACCAATTATGTGCTTGGAAAGACTATCAGAGTAATGATTCCGTTTTATATATATATATATATGTATCCACTAAAAAAACTTTTAAAAAGTAAAAAAAACGCCAAGCTTCAAAATAAAAGTTACGACTAAAAAATGGTGTGATATCAAATATCCAAGCTTATTAAGTTCTGGTACTTAATTTCCTAATGACGAATTTTCCACATCACTTTGATAGAAACCCTTCTTCCCTAGACCAAACTCATCATAACCTGTTTCTGAAAATTTAAGTTTTAAATATTTATACATACCAGGCTTGTCGGCCGTCTTTTCGTATTTGGAATAAATAAATTTTGTCTGTTGATACGTCGAAAGTATGTTATTTAGTTCTATAAATTATTCATTTTAGTTATTTATGCAAAATAGGTGTGTCCTATTATTTGGTTACTTTTAAAATGAATGTAGCAGCAATTTTAAGATGGTCAGGAATTATTCTATAGATTTGAAATTTCTTTTCACGTTAGATTTGGGCAACGTAACTCCAAAGCATGGTATTCATATTTTTTGTTGTTTAATGCAAAATTTTTCCTCTGGGGAATGACAACATTATTTATTATTTTTCTTTCTAGCTAACGGTTTGTTTTGTTTGAAATCATGCACTAACTTCAAATAGAAGACTGATTAAAATGACTAATATCCCATTAAAAATCTGTTAAGAAATGTAATTGAGTCCCAGCGCTTAATAAAATTGGATATAACATCATGTTTTGTCGTACCTTTTGTTGGAATGATGCTATAAACAAACTGTCTAACAGAGCACCGAAGTGCGCAATTAAAATCTGAAACTGATGTTTTAAACTCACATTAACTATTTTATTTATTTTTTTTAAGACGGCCGCCAAGTCTGGTATGTATAAATATTTAAAACTTAAATTTTGAGAAACAGGTTATGATGAGTTTGGTCTAGGGAAGAAGGGTTTCTATCAACAAGTCATGCTTAACCACATCACTTAGATGTGAAAAATTCGTCATTAGGAAATTATATACCAGAACTTAATAAGCTTGGATATTTGATATCACACCATTTTTTAGTCGTAACTTTTATTTTGAAGCTTGGCGTTTTTTTTTACTTTTTAAAAGTTTTTTTAGTGGATATCAGTTATTTTTTTTGAAATAGGTAAATAACCATTCACAAACTAGGCTTTTTTGTAGGCAAACAATTGCTTGATACCTGGAGTCTCATCATCAGTTACAAATGTGTCACTTTGTGAACTTAATTGGAGAACTTTTTTGTTTTTTCGAATCTCTGTAATAGTCCCGGTTGATTTTTCGTTTTAATTGTAATTTGGATGGCATTTTTGTATTATAGTCAATCTTTATAAACACAATGGGAAATATCGTACTAAACACTATTTATACATCACTAGCTGTTTGCCCGGCGTTGCCCGGGTATTTATTTGTCTCAATTTTTTTTTATTGCACAGGAAAAGGAATGGATTTTACATATAATATAAAATTTAAGTAATTTAATTTACAGGTATTTAAAAGTAAATACAGCATACAAATGATAAAGTAAAATTACAAATTCACTCTATTATTAATTTAACTCAAAACTTGATTATAAACAACATTTTTAATTTCCCATATTCCCCTCAGTAACTCCGAAATTATGGATTCGACACTACTCTCGGTCATTTTGGACATTTTATATTCCCTCTTCTTCCCCCCTTGCTCCCCCCTATGCTAATGGGGGGCTGAACTTGCACTTAAACGACATCAGGAGTGTCACTATTAATCTTAGCGACCCCGAAAACTATGGATTCCACAGTGATATCAGTTGTTTTCAATTATTTTTATATGTCCCCCCCCCCCCCCATGGTGTCTTATTGTGAATCTAAACCATTCTCGAATCATCTTAATGGGACACACAAAATTTCAGAAAAATCAGTCCAGCCGTTTAGGAGGTCAGTGAAATACACGCGGACAGAAGAAATATATATATAAAGATGAATCATTTGCTATATGTATATTTTGTATTTGGGTTGCCACAACGTATATGTATATTTTATTGAGAAATTAATATTTCTTTAATTTGCAAACCCATGTGGTTGTAGCGAAAAGTGAAATATGAATAATAATTAATCCTTATTATTTGAATTCAATCCTTAGTATATTCTATGGACATTTAAAACAAACAAACAAATACGGACACACATATGCAAAATAATTAAAAATTCTCCAGAAGAAAAAGAAGTCTTTTGCGGGAATCGAACTCGCGCCCACGGAGTGGATGGCAGATGTCTTGACCACTAAGTCACTTAGGTTTTATGAAAGGCGACACTCAATTCTTCTATCATTGAACGGTTGGGAAAATAGCGGTGTTGCTGAGTTATGGTTGCCATTTTGGTGTACTATCGCCCTGAGATGCTAATTTTACAGTTTTATGCTAATTAAACATAGAAATATTTATTTTTTTTAACTGAAACATATAAAAGATTTTAAGTTAGCGAATAACTTATCGAAAAAACCAAGCCTCAATCGAATCTGTTCAATATTAAACTCTACAGGTCTTCTTAAAATGAACAAAATCTTCGTTGGCGAGAAGTAAAATCTAGCAAAATACCTAACTTTACGGAAAATTAAAAATTCCATATCTCGGTTAATTTTTAACTTGGAAAGTCCATTTTTATCTCAATTTAAAGTACTCGCTGATAGGATTCTTCTACTTTTTGTTTTAATTTTGTACGATGCTTGGTTCATTCAGAATTTACGCAAACTGCTTTAACATGGGGAGAATAGGAGCAAACGGTGCAGAGTATATAAGCAGTAAGCGGTCTGACGAATTTTTCTACTTGGCGCGTTTATTCATTTGGCGTCTATTTTGTTTTTTTTAGCTTGGCGTTGCAGGTCGACCGCCCTGCTTGATATATATATATATATATATATATATATATATATATATATATATATATATATATGGAATGGAAGTATAGGAAATAATGTCTAGGAAATAAAAACAGTGAAACTTGCCTAGTCGGCCACCCCTGAAAACGGCAACTTTTTTTCGAAACCATGACTAGCAGCCATAGAGAAGTTTATATATATATATATATATATATATATATATATATATATATATATATATATATATATATATATATATATATATATATATATATATATATATATATATATATATATGTATGTATATACGAGGGTTATTCGGAAACTAAGGTCCGTTTACTTATAAAACAGAAAACATTACAGATTTTTTCAAAAAACTTTATTTTTTAAATTCCTTACATGTGTCTCTATTTTTCTACATAGTTTCCATATTTTTTTAAACATTTGTCATAACGTTCTACAAGCTTCTGTATGCTTAAGTCGTAGACGTCTGCCTCCTGTGAGGATAACCAGTCTTGAACTGCTTCTTTCACCTCGTCATCTGTGGCGAATCTCTTGCCGCCGAGAAACTCTTTTAGGTAGCGGAATAAGTGAAAATCACTCGGCGACAAGTCTGGACTGTACGGTGGGTGGTCAATCTGTTCCCATCCAAAAGATCTGAACAGATTTTGGGTGTGAATGGCAGAATGGGGTCTGGCATTGTCATGCAGCAACAAAACTCCAGACATCAGAAGACCACGTCGCTTATTCTGTATTGCACGTCTAAGTTTAGTTAGGGTAGCGCAGTAAGCGGCTGCATTTATTGTTGTCCCTTGCTGCATAAACTCGACTAACAAGACCCCATGTCTATCCCAAAACACGGTTGTCATGACCTTGTGTTGCGATTGTCTGCTTGGCCTTGACTCTGACTGGTGATGTTGTGTGACGCCATTCCATTGAGTGACGTTTAGACTCTAGGGTTCTGTGAGAAACCCACGTATCGTCCCCTGTGACAATCTTCTCTAAAAATTGATCACCTTCTTTATGATATCGATCCAAAAAATCAAGAGCACAAGCCATTCTTTTCAGTTTGTGTTCCTCAGTAAGCAGACTGGGAACCCAACGTGCGCACAATTTGCGAAATTTCAACTTTTCGGAAGCGATTTTGTGCAAAGTTGTTCTACCCACATTCGGAAATTCCAATGCTAAAGTTGAAATTGTGAATAGCCGGTCTTCACGAATCTTTTCATCCACGGCATTAACCAAATCATCAGTGATCACTGATGGTCGACCTGAACGCGGTTCATCATGAGCATTTTCCCGTCCGTCCTTGAAAGCTCTCACCCACTCACCTTGAAAGCTCTGTTCAGATCTTTTGGATGGGAACAGATTGACCACCCACCGTACAGTCCAGACTTGTTGCCGAGTGATTTTCACTTATTCCGCTACCTAAAAGAGTTTCTCGGCGGCAAGAGATTCGCCACAGATGACGAGGTGAAAGAAGCAGTTCAAGACTGGTTATCCTCACAGGCGGCAGATGCCTACGACTTAAGCATACAGAAGCTTGTAGAACGTTATGACAAATGTTTAAAAAAATATGGAAACTATGTAGAAAAATAGAGACACATGTAAGGAATTTAAAAAATAAAGTTTTTTGAAAAAATCTGTAATGTTTTCTGTTTTATAAGTAAACGGACCTTAGTTTCCGAATAACCCTCGTATATATATATATATATATACATATATATATATGTATATATATATATATATATATATATATATATATATATGTATATATTTATATATATATGTATATATATATATATATATATATATATATTTATATATATATGTATATATATATATATATATATGTATATATATATATATATATATATATATATATATATATATATATATATATATATATATATTTATATATATTTATATATATATGTATATATATATATATATATATGTATATATATATATATATATATATATATATATATATATATATATATATATATATATATATATATAGTGGAATGGAATTATAACTAGAAAGATTTGAAAATACGGAAAGAACCCCTTTTCCCCGGCCAACCCTCAAAACGGCCACTTTTTTTCAGAACCATTACTGTCCACCACAGAGAAGTTTCACTGTAGATAGTAAAAATAATAATGATAGTATTTGAGAAATAGTAAAAAGCGTTGCGATCTCTATTTCGTAATCATTTAGCTCGACTAAACGTGAGTTTGAAAGCGAATACTTTTTCATTTGAATTTTCCAACATTGAATCCGTTAAGATGTAAATTAACTCGTTTCAATTCTCAGTCACGTGTCCAATTAAGAGCGAAGTTTCGATACCGTTTGCAAAACAAGGCGAAGCCAAAGAAAACATTAAACTTGTATTTTTAATAATGGTGTTATTATTATCATCTTGCTTAATATATTTGTATTTAATACTATTGGTAATTCTTTGCGACCAATTTTTAATGACTGTTTCTTCGGAATATCTTGAAATAACGAACCTCTGGCAAATCAATTGATTTAAAGTCGGCATAATTTAAACCTAAATGTTCGAATTCATATCTGCATGTTTCCACATTTGCTAATTTAGGTCGAAGATGTCTTCCTAATTAGCATTTTCAGAAGTACTTCCTACGGTAAGAGTACTGGCTTTCAGAGACAGGCTTTCTATTTTCCAGTACTAGGTGGTTCGCTGCTAGGTGAAGTTTCTCTTTTTAGGACAACTGAAATTGTCTTCCTGCCTCATTTATGGCACGATTACATCTTTAAATGTCTCTTAAGGGGATGGTGGACTTTCAAATTACAAAAAATAGACTATATATATATATATATATATATATATATATATATATATATATATATATATATATAACACAGTTCCGTAGCTGACTGACTGACTGACTGACATATAACGCACAGACCAAACCGCTGGACCTAAAGCGCTGAAAATTTGCATGGCGATTCTTCTTATAGTGTAGGGGTGCAATAAGAAAATTATTTGAAAAATTCTTCGTAGATTTTTTAAAATTAAATTTTTAAACTATTTTTGTAATTTTTTAAAAATTTTGCATTTAAATTAAGAATCTGAGAGTTCTAAAATTTATATCACGAGAAAGATCATAAAAATTCCTTTAAAATGAAATCTTTTTCGAATCTTTACCTGAATTTTCTGATTTTTGATGAATTTCTATAGATTAATTTTTAGAATTTAATTTATTAAATGCTGATCACGTGGTTTCTTTTCTTTTTATGATACTTTAAACTAATTTTGCGTCAAGTGTATAACAACGAAATAAATTGACAAAAAAATATTTTCTTTTCTTGCTAATGCGGCAGAAGATTGGACATTATCTAAAAAAATATTAAAATACAGTAAATGATATGTTCCTCAAACTGTACTATATTAACTGTACTATATTCTTTAGTACGTGCTATTAAATTTAATATGAATATTTTCTTCTACATTATTTTTGTCTATAAATATATCCGTTACGATATTTTTATAAATATATATATATATATATATATATATATATATATATATATATATATATATATAAAACTAGCTGTTTACCCGGCGTTGCCCAGGTATTTATTTATCTCAATTTTTTTATTATACAGGAAAAGGAATAGATTCTACATATAGTGTAAAATTTAAGTAATTTAATTTACAGGTATTTAAAAGTAAATACAGTATACAAATGATAAAGTAAAATTACAAATTCACTCTATTATTAATTTAACTCAAAACTTGATTATAAACAACATTTTAAATTTATTATATTCCCCTCAGTGACTCCGAAACTATGGATTCGATACTACTCTCGGTCATTTTGGACATTTTATATTCACCGTTTCTCCCCCCGCCTCCCCCCCCAATACTGAGGAGGGCTGAACTCTCACTTAAACGGCATCGGAAGTGTCCCTATTCATATCAGCGACCCCGAAAACTATGGATTCGACACTATTCTCGGTCATTTTGGACATTTTATATTTACCCTTTCAACCCCCCCGCACCCTCCCCAATGTTGAGGGGGTTGAACTCTCACTTAAACGGCATCAGGAGTGTCCGTATTCAATTCAGCGACCCAGTAAACTACGGGTTCGATACTACTCTCGGTCATTTTGGACATTTTATATTTACCCTTTCTTCCCTCCTCCCCGCATCCTCCCCAATGCTGAGGGGGGCTGAACTCTCACTTAAACGGCATCAGGAGTGTCCGTATTCATCTCAGCGACCCCGTAAACTTATTTAAAGTACCAGAAAAAGAAATGCCGTGATCAGCATTTAATAAATTAAATTGTAAAAATTAATCTTTAAAAATTGACCTAAAATCAGAAAATGGAGCTAAAGATTCTAAAAAGATCTCATTTTAAAGGAATTTTTTCTCGTGCTATAAATTTTCTAACTCTCAAATTATTATTTTAAATGCAAACTTAAAAAAAGTTACTAAAACAGCTTAAAAATTTAATTAAAAAAAATCTAAGAATATTTCAAAAATCTTTCTTAGTGCACCCCTACACTATAAGAAGAATCGCCATGCAAAATTTCAGCACTTTAGCTCCAGCGGTTTGGTCTGTGCTTTGTATGTCAGTTAGTCAGTCAGTCAGTGAGTCAGTAAGTTACGGAACTGTTTTATATACAGGGTGTCCAGAATTAAACGTCCCTACTTTAAAGTTGTCTACAGTCGAAACTATTGTTCAGAAAGTTATGAAATTTTGTGTAGGACATATTGAAGTGATGGGAATTTGTTTGAGCGAATAAAAAGAATAGTTCAAAATTTCTCCACCAGAGGGTGTTTTTGATGAATTACACATTTACGACTGGTTCTTTACTTAAGATTTCACCATCTTTTTATCCATAGGCCACCCTAACACAATAACTCATACTCATTAAATTTTACCATCTTTAAAGTGATTGCAAAGTCGATCGGAAACTTGTTCGATAACTAATTTTCAGACAAAAGATTTGAAGGAACGAAGAAGAAACAAATATGCAAATTAATTTTTTTTGACGTAGAGCAGAAGCTGTTATAAAACCTAAAAACTTTCATGGAGATTTTGTTTTCAGCGTGCTTGCTATTGCTAATCAGAATGCCATCGTTACGATTATCAGATCGATCTTTGTTAGTAAAATTCTTTTCCCCAGACCCCACCCCATGCGAATTTTGGCTTTTGGGGACATGTGAAACATCTAGTCAGTCTTGATAAACAAAACTATACCTGATCTGAAAGACAGTATTTCACGACATGTTCTCAGCAATTTCCTCGGACACACTGCGGTCAACTGTAGAACATGCTATCTTACGATTTCAAATGGTAACTGAAAATGATGGCAGTCATGTTGAACATATCTTGTTGTAATACATTTTTTAAACTTTAGTAAATATTGGCAAAATGTGTAATTCATCAAAAAACGCCCTCTGGTGGAGAAATTTTGAACTATTTTTTTTTATTCGCTCAAACAAATTCCCATCCCTTCAATATGTCCTACACAAAATTTCATAACTTTCTGAACAATAGTTTCGACTGTAGACAACTTTAAAGTAGGGACGTTTAAGTTTGGACACCCTGTATATAGATAAAGTTATGTATCCATTTCAGGTTTCGACGTCATTCAGATTATCAAAGTTGAACTGTACCATTCAGATTATCAAAGTGTAGAAAAGTGCAAAAATTTCACGAAAATTCAGAGTACAAGTATAAAGATATGTACTAAAAATTAACTATTCAATGAAAGCACAAAGTAATACATAACTCTGTTCAAAATGTATTTATAAAGAATAAAAATGCAAAATTATGGGGGGGGAGTTAAAAATTGGATATCAAGGAGCACTTTTAAAATAATAATAATAATTTCAATTTTTAAAATTAAAAAAAATTAAATATTTATAAATTTTATGCATATTTTATACAAATTTTATTTATAAATTTTATGGTGTTTGATACAGTTATACTTTAATGAATATATATGCCAAATTTCATATGTCTGAGGTAAAAATTTTAAAAATGGCTTTGTAATGTTCACCATCCCCTTAACATAAATTTGCTTTTCCTGCCTTGCACTCAGAGGCAAAGAGTTTCATCCAACAAGAAATTCTACATTTTTTTTGTGTGTGTTCGTATACACTATTTCTCTGACGAATAGTCAGCATTCCTTTTTAACTTCTTGGATAGCCAGCTTCGATTAGCGTTTCATTATCGTTAGTTACTATGGGCCAGAATTGGGAGAATGGCAGATAGTTGTTAGTATGTTTGATTGATTATTTTTATTATTCAAATTTGACAAAAATGGTACGTAGGCAAGAAGGAATATAAAATACTAGCTGAATACCCGTACTTCTCTACGGAGTACATTCAAATCAAGTATAACGGTCAATGTATGCAATTAATGCCAATATAGGTATATATATATATATATATATATATATATATATATATATATATATATATATATATATATATATAATAAATACAGCGATCAATGTATGCAATTGATGTAAAAAAAAATTTTATAAAAAAATCGCAACGGATATTTTTATAGACAAAATAATGTAGAAGAAAATATTCAAATTAAATCTAATAGAACATACTAAAGAATATAGTAACATTAATATAGTACAGTTTGAGGACCATATCTTTAATTTTATTTTAATATTTTATTTTAATATGTCGAGTCGTCTGCCGCATTAGAAAGAATTTTTTTGTCTATTTTGTTGTTATGCACGTGACGCAAAATTAATTTAAAGTATCACAAAAAGAAAACAAACCACGTGATCAGCGTTTAATAAATTAAATTCTAAAAATTAATCTTTAAAAATTCACCAGAAATCAGAAAATGGAGGTAAAGATTCGAAAAAGATTTCCTTTTAAAGGACTTTTTACGATCTTTCTTGTGATATAAATTTTATAACCCTCAGATTATTATTTTAAATGCAAACTTAAAAAAAGTTACAAAAACAGCTTAAAAATTTAATTTAAAAAAATCTAAGAAGAATTTTTCAAAAATCTTTCTTACAGCACCCCTACACTATAAGAAGAATCGCCATGCAAAATTTCAACCCTTTAGGTCCAGCTGTTTGGTCTGTGCGTTATATGTCAGTCAGTCAGTCAGTCAGTCAATCATTCAGTTACGGAACTGTTTTTTATACATAGATTATGTTGATAATTATTTGTCCCCACCTGGATTAAAAACAGGTGCAGATAGTTACTTTTATTATGTCAATCATGAACTTTCCTATGACAAAAATATAAACGTTCGATAAAACACCCCGATTTTATGTAAAACAATTCATTGTTTTTCACAGTATCAAATTTAAAAATAAGATAAAGGAAGTCGTAAGATTTTCCATTTAATAGCGTCATATCACGTGGAAGTTAGAGATGATTGCAGCGATGAAACTTTTAGTCGAAATGAATATGTCCCGTGATTCTTTTCTAATGAATGCCAGACGTATGTTTGTCGGGTGCTTTTGGCAACACAACAATCATCCTCTACTGATCCGTAAGCGGATCCTGAATGACGAAGAAGCTGACAGCAGAAAGAAGAATACGCCCTAATGAGTTATGTCATTCCTTTGAAGGCTTGATTAGGAAGCGAAAAACATGACAGAATAGGTGTTCAGCTGGTGACGGCGTCAGCCTGTTTGTGCCCATATAAATATCTATATATATAAAACGCGTAGGTATGCGGCACAAAAATCGACGATATTTCTACAATCCGAATGGCAACGGCTGCAACTACCGGATGTAAACATTAACGGCCGTCCGCGTGTGGCTCTACGATAGCACGTAATTTAGTACAATTTAATTGCTGCATTTTACTCATGAATAATTTTAATTTATACACGAAATAATTTTAATTTATTCATTTAATATGATTAAGTGGGGATATCTGAATTGCGAACAATAATACATACAGAGAGAAATGTAATCTATACTATATTTTAGTATTTGCTGAATTTTCACTCCATTTTATAAGTGAAAATTTTCCCCAACAATTTCTTATTTGATGTAATGATAACGTGTAGATATCTTAGTTTTGAAAAATAGTACATACAATGAGAGATATAATTTTTAAAATCATTGGTGTTGAGTTTCTCAGACTTTAACTCTGTTCTGAAGTAATGGAAATTCACATTTTTTAATCATGATGTTTTAGAATCAGCCTTATAGTGAATTTATCAATGATTATAAATTTTTTGTCTGAGTTTTCACTACCCCTTAACAACGTATATTTATGATGACAGGTAATGGTACCATTCCTTACATATGTTACTTTCAATTGAGTTGTTTTGCAAAAGAAAATATAAATCTAAAAGCGACCATGCTGGTCGCGCAGCGGCTAGTGTAAATATAATTTTGTAAGGTTGAGTTCATAACGTGAGCTTCTGTCAATACGTTTTCCCTTAAGGCTGCTGTGTACTAACCCTATTGGATTCGCTCACCTCAATGTTAACCTATTGAGAGAATGTGTCTACTATTGACATGTACATAAATACTGATAATTTATTAAAAATGGTATTTTCAGATAGACTGAACTTTTATGCACCTTGCAACAGGATTCATTTTATAAACTGCGTCCACCAAAGGAATTTAGGAGCGTTTAAATCACAATAGACTAGATTTTTTCCCCCCGAACAATTTAAATTTAAAAGTACTATTGGTATATTTAAAAAAAAAACGAAAAATGCCCCCAAGATGTAAAATTTCTTTCTCTAATACGGAGTACTATTTAAAAAAAAAACTTTAAATGCAAATCGGCCATCCTCGGATCAATTTTCTCCATAGGTTAACATTAAGGTGAGCGAATCCAATAGGGTTAGTACACAGCACCCTTAACATGGCTTTTTTAAACTGGTCATCTGTTTTGATTCTTACAAGTGCGTCTTACATTACAGTGCCCATTTTAACCAGATATTAATTAAATGACAAACAATTATATACATTTACTAGCTGAAAACCCGCACTTCGCTACGGAGTACATTCAAATTAAATACAACGGTCAATGTATGCAATTAATGCAAAACAAATAAATATATATATATATATATAATAATAATAAATACGTCAATGTATACCATTGATGTAGAAGAAAATATATATATTTAGAAAAAAAATCGTAAGGGATATTTTTATAGACAAAATAATGTCCAATCGTCTGCCGCATTAGCAAGAAAAAAAATATTTTTTTGTCTATTTCGTTGTCATGCACGTGACGATAAATTAATTTAAAGAACCAGAAAAGAAATCACGTGATCAGTATTTAGTAAATTAAATTCTAAAAATTAATCTTTAAAAATTCACCGAATTCGGAAAATGGAGGTAAAGATTATAAAAAGATCTCATTTTAAAGGAATTTTTATGATCTTTCTCGTGCTATAAATTTTCTAACCCTCAAATTATTATTTTAAATGCAAACTTAAAAAAAGTTACTAAAACAGCTTAAAAATTTAATTTAAAAAAATCTAAGAAGAATATTTCAAAATTCTTTCTTAGTGCACCCCTACACTATAAGAAGAATCGCCATGCAAAATTTCAGCCCTTTAGCTCCAGCGGTTTGGTCTGTGCGTTGTATGTCAGTCAGTCAGTTACGGAACTGTTTTATATAATAAAGTTATGTATCCATTTCAGGTTTCGACGTCATTCAGATTATCAAAGTTGAACTGTACCATTCAGATTATCAGTGTAGAAAAGTACAAAAATTTCACGAAAATTCAGAGTACAAGTATAAAGATATATCTTAAAAATTAACTATTCCATGAAAGCACAAACTAATACATAACTCTGATCAAAATGTATTTATAAGGAATATAAATGCAAAATTAAGGGGGGGGGAGTTAAAAATTGGATATCAAAGATCACTTTTAAAATAATAATAATAATTTCAATTTCTAAAATATAAAATATTTAAAATATTTATAAATTTTATAAGGTGTTTGATACAGTTATACTTGCCAAAAGGAATATATATGCCAAATTTCATATCTCTGAGGTAAAAATTTTAAAAATGGCTTTGTTATGTTCACCATCCCCTGAATATAAATTTGCTTTTCCTGTCTTGCACTCAGAGTCAAGGAGTTTGTGAGGCAAAGTCTCAGAGGCAAAGGTAAAGATTCGAAAAAGATCTCATTTTAAAGGAATGTTTATGATCTTTCTCTTGATATAAATTTTATAACCCTCAAATTATTATTTTAAATGCAAAATTTTAAAAAGTTACTAAAACAGATTAAAAATTTAATTTAAAAAAATCTAAGAAGAATTTTTCAAAAATCTTTCTTAGTGCACTATTACACTATAAGAATTGCTATGCAAAATTTCAACCCTTTAGGTACAGCGGTTTGGTCTGTGCGTTGTTTGTCAGTCAGTCAGTTACGGAACTGTTTTATATATATAGATTGGTAAATAAGATACATCAATTTGAATAACTAGAGGATAATTTTCTCACTTCTCTCCCTTATAAAGAAAACGATTAACGAAACTCTAATATCTTTGCCCAACAGTTTCGTGGAAAAAAAGAGCGTAGATCCATACTTCATAAACAATGCATTATAGGGGAGTTTCTGTAGCGTCCACAGATGTTTCTCGATGTCACCACTGTCAAAATATGAATCAAGTGTCATTCTGAGCCGAAGGAAATGTTATTTTATCTATTATTCAATGGACGAGTTATCATAACGGGTAGATATTATTATTTTTCCTCACGCAATTTCTGTTAGTTTCATTGCACATTTTTACTGAGGCTCATCCATCATTTCTTTTAAGATTTCGGTCTGTTTCTCTGTCCGTAATTAAAATTTTTCAAACATTAAACAAATGATGTACTACTTCGTAAGTGATTTTATATGTTATGCATAAATATTTATTTTTTTCTCATCGTTTTCGGGAAGTACATTAAGGATATCATCTTTGTATATACATACACGTACACATTACTATATTTACACTTACCATTTATATATATATATATATATATATATATATATATGGTATATATATCGTATAAATATGGTATATATATATATATATATATACATACATACATACATACATACATACATATACAAATATACGTATATACATACATATATATATATATATATATATATATATATATATACAGTGAAATCTCGATCTATCGTTCCCCGAATCATCGTTCTTCCGTATTATGTGTCGTTTATTTCACGCAGTAACGACGATCCTATTGCGTTGTTATGTTCCCACATCGTTTTCCCGCATTTATTGTTCAGTTCAGTCGGTCCCTTGGAAAACGATAGATCGAGATGTAACTGTATATATATATATATATATATATATATATATATATATATATATATATATATATATATATATATGTATGTATGTATATGTATAATGTACAGAAGACAGTCATGAACCGAGTAGTATCAGCTATTGCAACACTTTCATTCACAGAATTGAGACGAGCTTGCAATCGTGACCACAGCTAGAAAGGTCGTAGTGCGACTTATATATATATATATATATATATATATATATATATATATATATATATATATATATATATATATATATATATATATATATATATATATATATATATGTATATTTATATATATATATATATACAGTGGTGGCTCGACTTACGAGCTTAATTCGTTCCATGACGGACGTCGTAACTCGAAATACTCGTATCTCGAATCAATTTTCCCGATTGAAATGAATGGAAAAGCCATTAATTCGTTCAGGGCTCCCCCAAAACACCGCAATTTTTTGTTACATGTTTTTAAATAAGATAAATGTGCTTATAAATGATGAACATTGTATAAAAACGCAATACAATAGAATGTACTGCAATAAACTTGTATTATTAAGTGTAATGTACAACATTTACCTTGCAGATCAGACTTGAAGATGCTGATGTAAGAGGAGGAGAAAGACTGAACTGAATAATTAAATCTTATTCTTTGATTTTAAACCAAGGTCATCCCATCCCCTAGACCCCATGGGGGTTCCAGTGTGGGGGAGGGAATTGACGCTATTTCTCTGTGAGAGGTTAGACGCTGTTCGGTTTTGGATGGCGACTCAAGTGTGGGCAGAGCAAGCTGCCCGGGTGATAATTGTTGAGTGTTAATCTCTCGGTTTGAGACTGGATAGTAGTCTTAGAATAATATTATACAATTGTATAATAATTGTACATAAGGTCGTAAATATTATATGCTTCTCGGGTTCTCATTTGATGAGCAGGTAACATGGCGATCGCTGCGCAAACTAGCGGTGGGGTATCTGAAGCTTGCTCGTAACCCGAATTATAGCTCGTAACTCGAAGCAAAAAATCTGCCAAGAGAATGCTTGTATCTCGAAAAACTCGTAAGTCGAGGTACCACTATATATATATATATATATATATATATATATATATATATATATATATATATATATATAGAGAGAGAGAGAGAGAGAGAGAGAGAGAGAGAAAGAGAAAGGTCTTAGTGGGAAAAGCAATATGCTAGAATAAGCGTGTAATATTCGCAAGACAATAGCGCCCTTTACACGTACGCTCTTTCGCGAGTGCTTAGAGCGTACGAGATTGCGCACGGAAAAACTTGCAGTACGCTCCAAAGCTGCTTTCCCTCCAAAGCTGCTTTACAGTCGTTCGGTATTCTTCGGTTCGAATATTTCAGAATTAAATCGGAGCATTTTTAATTTTAAAAGAAAACTACAACTACAGAAGGTCGTTCGCACTTCGTGGAACGGATTTTGTAATTTATTTCTGGCGTTTGCATTTTGAGATAAAAATTTGGCATCTTCAGAATAATCGTCTGCTACTGTTTTGTTTTCATTGGAATGTAAAATAAAATTTTTACTTTGAAAATGGCTCCTAAAATTGATAAATGACTCGAAGGTTACGTAACTGCGCTTTCCGAGGAGAAATATTCGTATCAACAAATTAAAAAGCGGCGTAAAAATCACGGTTATGGCATTTCAAAAAAATGTATTGATAATATATTAAATTTGAAAGGAAAAAAAGTCTAACTGAAAGTAAAAAGTTAACATGACTTCGAAACCTCATCCTAAGACTGTTCGAATGCAGGTAAATATCAGTATCTAATCCTATAAGAAAATCCGCCAACTCAAAAATCCATTGAATCGAAACGAGGAATGTCTTCTGACACTGTAAGTAAAATCATTCATAAAGATTTGAAGTTAAAAAAGACGTTTAAACCTAATGTTCATCTGTTTTTGCCAAAGCATATAGCTGAAAGAGAAACAAACATATAACTGTATGCTTTTCATATAACTGTAGAAAATTATATGAAAAACACCTAGCTGCTGAGAAATGGAAATTTTTGGTAATACTCGTTGAGGCATGGAAGAATTTAAGTGACTGTAATAAAAAACTATCAATTTTCTATTGCTCAACTGACGGGAATGACTGCACGAAATGGCTTCGTCACTGTAGAGAAAAGTTCCCAAAGGGATTCATGATAGTTGCAGGATTTTGTTACAACGGCAAATCAAAAATCAAAAAATTCTCAGGTAAAGCCAAAATTAATTCCCTCTACTATCAGCAGAATATTTTAGACCCAATTTTTGAAAAAGGAATTCCAGCCTCATACGGAAAGGACATTGATGAAGTTGAGCTTCATATGGATAAAGTCTCTAGTCACACGTCTAAATTAACTGCCTCTTATTTAGCAAAGAAAGAATCAGACACAGGAATAAAGTGTATCCCATTTAATGAAATACCTGTAAATACTCCTGACACTTCTCCAATGGACTTTTGCGCTTTCGGTTTACGAAAACGAGACTTAGGAAAACGGCATCCAAGAACACTGAATGAACTTTGGAAAACAGTCCAAGAGGAATGGGGTAAAATTGACATGACAGTACCAAGAAAAAGTTTACTTTCGTGGAAAATTCGAGCTAGAACTATTGCCAACAACCATGGCTATCAAATAGAAGCAAATCGCCTCAAAAAATACGGCATTTGTACATAAAACTTAACTATCAAAATCGTTTCCATAAAGTGAGAAAGACCTTCTGTATTTGAAAGGGATGTAATAAAACAGACATTCAGTTTCCACTCTTAAAAAAGCCGTTTCAGAATCTGATATTTCTCCTGCAGTCATCATTAACTATAAAACGAAATTTAAAAAACCTGCTAAACGATTTTGACGAACGATTTGACGATTTAGTAGCATTAAAACCTGCAATTGCATTTTTATTAAATCCGTTTGAAATCAGTGTGATTAACAATGGTTTTGCAATGTATAAATGTTTACTTCCCGAAAAGGCAGCAGGAGAAGTAGAATTAATAGCGATGCAAGAAGATCAAGGTCTCCAAATGTTCCATAAATCGGCAAAATCGATTAATGAATTTTGGAAATGTGTACCAAAAACTAAGTACAAAAATTTTAAAAATGCAGCATATCGTTTACTATCGATTTTTGGATCGACATATGATGTTGAAGCATTACACTACTATGAAATTTATTAAATCGAAGTTCCGTTCAAAGTTGACCAACCAGCATCTAAAGGAATTAATAAGAATTCCAATTTCAAATTATCAACCTGATTATAAAAAAATTAGTTTCTACATTACAAATTCCTTTACCTTGTAGTAGCGAATAGTAAATAAAAAATTTTGATAAACCTGTAAAAACTATCAAAATAAATACACTCTGAATTTTTTTTCCTACCAAGAACTTTAGGTGCGGCTCCCAAGATTTTCAGGTAGGTATCTTGCTGCAAAAAGTCTGCCCCCCCCCTGCTATATATTGTATATCAGAAACGCGTATTCTACTCGGCCGTTTAGTGTTTTGGAATGGTATTGGCACGTGGCAAGAGCACTAATATTGTTTTTAAATTAAGTTGTTAGTACGAGGCGCAACCACAAAGTAAGAACCTATTGAGTGAAAAGAAAAAAAAAATTCGGAAGAAGTTTCTTTAAGATTTTTAGTGTCAAATGTTAAAACGTATATTACTCTACTTTTTTAGGCAATCGCCATATTTATTGAGGCATTTGTCGTATCGTAAAACTATCTTTTGTGTTTCTTCGGCGAAAAAAAACTCACCGCCAGTCCCTGATTTTCCATTAGGCCCGGGCCTAGGGCCTCCCGAATGTTGGAGGCCCCCCTCCCCCCCAATTTTTATTTTAAAAGAAAAAATTCCAAATTCAATTTTTTTAAATTTTTGCCTTTTTTAATAGCAATTTTTTTTATATATCCTTTAAAATTTGATTGATTGGTTCATCATATGTATAGTTATATGTATAGTTCATCATATGTATGTTATATTGTATATAAGGGATTAATAAGTTTTTCCGGTTGCATTGTAATGGTGTTTTAATGATAAAGTTAATACGTTGTATTGCTTTTGGTTATTTTATAATGTTCTAGGCTTCTACGCTTCAAATAGCCAATTCTTGGTAAAATGGTACTTTCACAATGATTCATGATTATTTTTTGTGTGTGTCGATTTTGGAAATTTTACGCCCACATCAGTGTTAGGGAGCCCCATCCTGAGTTGTGCCTATAGTCAAGGATTTTCTAAATCGGGCCCTGCTCACCGCCAATTTATTCAGCCCCTCCTTCGTTAACGTTGTTTTGTTTCCTGATCACTCTGTATTCTCTGACCGGCCAAAAAATCTCTTCAGGTGGTTAACTAAATGGTGATCGCTAGGAGCTATGTCGGGACTATACGATGGTTGTTCATAATATTCCAAACCAAACTATTCAAACCACGACGGCGGTGTGCGGTCGCGCGTTGCCTCTTTTTCACAATAGGATTCAGCATCTATGGTCGCTCATTAATGGTCGTACCAAATGAACATTTTTTTGCGTTCACAAATATTAACGCCGAGCGCACTTCACAGTTGGCGGGATTTTCGATTTTAATGTCCACTTTAATCTAGCGCAGCAAAATAAGACAACTGTATGGAACAAAATAATTTGCACGAAATGATGCATCGCAGACGTTCAGGAACCAAATGAGAGCGTCTATGTTACAATGGCGTGACCTGCGCATGATATATGAGTAATCGGTTCTTACTTTGTACATGCGCCTCATACATAGATTGCGTTTTAGCGAAAGAGTTGGTCTTTGTTAGACGAGGGAATTTCAGACTGAGCATTTATTCGAAATATATATATATATATATATATATATATATATATATATATATATATACAGGGTGTTTCATATTGAATGGGATAAAAATAATAGCATAGTACAAATTCTGCAATTGATTTATTTGGCTAAAACAAATTAATTCTGAAACTACAATTATATAAGTTTTATCTGGCAACAGCAAAAAATCTTCCGGTTACGAAATCGCCACTAGAGGCACTGTTAATTGAAATGGCGGCATCCGTGCAGGAGAAAGCGTATTGTGTTTTAGAATACACCAAAACATCTTCGTTTATCGTTCCCTCAGTTGGAGAAAGCGGTTCCCGGCTACATTCTGCAGCAAGACGGTGCTCCACCACATTGGCATAAAAACGTACGTCAGTACCTGAACGATAGTCTACCTCACTGTTGGATTGGCCGTGCTGGGTCAAACGATATGCCATTGCTTTGTTGGCCACCAAGATCACCAGATATAACCCCTTGTGATTTTTTTCCTATGGTTTTTTTTTTAAAGACAAAGAGTTCGTGCCTACATTTCCCAAGGACTTACAGCAACTGAACAAGCGGATAACTGAAGTGCTCGAATCATTAACAAGGGATATTCTATCACGAGTGCGGCATTAACTGGAATACCGCATAAATATTTGTCGTGTCACCGGAGGTGCACGCATAGAACATATATAGAAACTTGGATAACTATAGTTTCACTGTAAATTTGATTTATCAAAATAAAGTAATTACAGCGTTCACAGGTATGCTTTCTTTTTGTCCTATTCAATATGAAACACCCTGTATATATATATATATATATATATATATATATATATATATATATATATATATATATATATATATATATATATATATATATATATATATATATATATATATATATATATATATATATACAGTGATTTCCGCTTATAAGAATCACGTTTGTTATTACTGTTTTTGATTCTTATAAGCGGTTGATTCTTATAACCGAAACTCCCCTTTGGACAGGCACACATACACAAATATATACTTGTACATATATATAAACACACAGGCACATATATACATAATTTACCATTAAATGCTCTTTAATTTACGTTGTTTATCATTTATTAAAATTATTTTTTATAATTTTAAAAATACTCAATTTCTAAACAAATACTATAACTCAATTTCTAGACCTATAAGTAACAACACATGATTATAAAATCAACAAGAGGCAGCTTCTCTTTGACTACACTTTGGAAGAGCATCATATCTAATTAACAAGTTCTGTTTTTCAGAAAAACTAAGAGTTTTCCTTGTTTTTATCATATTTGAATTCGACTATCAAAAAGTTCTAACACTAACTGGCAATTTTGTTAGAAAACTAAAGTGAATACTAGCGACGTATGCTTATTACAGTCTCAGACGAAGATTCACTTTATAGTTTACGTTTCACGGTTTGATTCTGAATCAAACCGTGAAACGTTTGATTCAGCATCTGGTTCATCTGATTCAGCAAAATGGAACCGTTTACGTTTCACGGTTTAAAGTGCTGAATCCACTGTCCCGTTTGTGTAAGTGATTGTGGACACTTCTTGGAAGATTTATGTGTTTCAGGGTCCAGAAATCCGCAACCAGGAAGTAAGTGGTGTGAAAAAAGGAGTGCCTGTCTGGAGAAAAGCGAAATCGGACCCGGGCGGGTTAGATGCCCCTGGGTAAAGCTAATAAGACAGTGTTTAGCAAAAACGTATAAGGAGAAACTCTTATGTTATGTCGAAAGGAATGTATTTTACGACTGTTTTCCACGCCAAAGTTTTATCAATCTTTCTTTTCAAAAACTTAAGAAAGAATTTCGTACCTTTTGAGTTCAAGTGGCATTTTTTGGAAAAATGAAAGGAAGGCGAAGATTGCAAACTGATTCTTATAACCGGTGGATTGATTCTTTAAAGCGGAAATTTTAACATGGAAATAATACATTTGTTTTTGTTTTTGCGATATTGATTCTTATAAACGGTTGATTCTTATAACCACTGATCACTATAAGCGGTGGTTACTGTATATATATATACTATATATGTAATAAGCACCACATCGCGTTGTGGAGGAGATGATTCTCGCTTGCAAGAACGACACATCACGGGGATTCATGAACTCTGGTAGTCGTGGACGCTGAGGAACTCGAGAGGCACTGAAGGAGCACATATAACAGAAATGATAAGCAGAAATGATAAGTCCGTGAAATATTTTTATTAGTCCGAATAACGAAGACCGTACACTGCACAAGACATTTCAGTACTCATTCACTACGTATGACTTCACAAAAAGGCACTAATACACTAGCCCGGACCGGCCGGATCTTTAGTATCGGTGGACATTATACCATGGACAGACAGCGGAGCCGCGCGAAGATAACAAAAAGAGAAGCCGGGACGATTGCAGGACAAGGTATAGAGCAGACAGAAAAAAGCCCACGGAAAACCCTTGCTCTGGCTTATATTCGAAGGATTCATGACCCTGACACTAATGGGCCAAAAAACTTCTAATTGGCTATCGGCGAACACCTGACCTCGTGAGTAAAAAGTCGTATGATCTTTCGAAAGGCGCGAGATAGACTCGTGATGTTGAATCATGTTTAAAAAGTAACTTTACTGTTTTTCGCGCGTGTGTTTAAGGGATAATATGGTTGGTTAGGTCATTTCTTTTTTTATCACAATCGGGAAAAAGGAGCTGTACTTTATTGAGACGAAATGAGGATAATTTAAAATAGGCATTAGATTAATAATGGTGGGGCGTTATTATTACTTACACACACACACACACACACACACACACACACACACACACATATATATATATATATATATATTTATTTATTTATTTATATATAGGGGAGGATTACATACACATAAATATATTTACGTATATAAATACATGCGTATACTTTTAAAATGAAAAGTTATCTGTATAAACATAGGGAAAGACTTAGGCCGTCCGCACACGGAGCAACTCAAAAGAAACTGATAACCGACTCCAATCACAAACCAGTCCGTGATGAGTCGTAACCTATGTAATTGAATGGAGCCACGCACACGGCGCAACTGGTTACAAACCCGTCAGCAACGCGTTTGTAATCAGTCGCAGGCAACTCAACGTGTCGAGTCGCTAGCAACTTTAGTCGCCAGTTTCTCTTGCGTTGTGCGTGTTATTACACAATTTATGTTACAGCCGCTTTTTTGGCAAGCTGTCAATTGACGTACACGAGTCACGTGACTTCTGCCTAGCGATGAAATGAAATTCTAACGTTTTTTGTTGTATGGAATATGTGCGACCATATATACAGTCCATTTTTAAACGATTGATCAAAGACAATCTATTGTGACTATTTTTTAAAATAAATTAATTTCTGATAATAATTTAACTAAAAATAATGCCCGGAATAATGATGTTCTTCCTTCCATGACAGGTCGCAAACTATTGATTTGAATCACTTTTGAGTCGGCCCGTGTGCGGAGCCGCATCACTAACGAGTTTGCAACCGATAAGCAATTTCAGTCGCTAACCAGTTGAGTTTCCTTTGACTCGCTCCGTGTGCGGACGGCCTTATAGACATATATCTCTGTATATGTATGCATACATGTATATGAGAATTGCATATAGATAGGACTTATTATCATAGGAAATCACGCACAGAACCAAAGACATTTATATTTGTAATTTCTCCTTTGTGTGCGTACGTGTAAGGCCGTCTGCACACGGAGCGACTCAAAAGAAACTGATAACTGACTCCAATCACAAACCAGCCGGTGATGAGTCGTAACCTATGTAATTGAATGGAGCCACGCACACGACGCAACTGGTTACAAACCCGTCGGACGGGTTTGTAACGGACGGGTTTGTAACCAGTTGCGCTGTGTGCGTGGCTCCATTCAATTACATAGGTTACGACTCACCACGGACTTGTTTGTGATTGGAATCAGTTATCGGTTTCTTTTGAGTCACTCCGTGTGCAGACGGCCTTAAAGTTTGCTTCATGAGATCTAAAGAACAACTACACTCCCGTTCAAAAAATATGTTATTTCAGTCGATTTACATGTACCGTTTAACAGTAAAATTATACGAAACCATAATAACGAATGTGGCAGAATTCACAAAATATTACGGCTCTTTCCCATATATTCAATTCTCTCTAGTAGCGGGCAAATTAATTAGCATTGAGAATTAATTAGGAATGGAGAAACTTTAAATTTAATTATTTTCGTCATGCAACTGTATATACATTTACTTTGCATTACGCCAGAAAGAAATGCATTCTTTGTCTAGAACTTCCACCTGATCACGTTCCGGCATTGATTCCACAGTTCGGAAGCAAGCTCAGCAGTTCCTTATTTTAAATTTCACCTCCATTTTAAATTAGAAGTTTCAACAACATTTTGGTTCAATCATTTTCCGCAGTCGGATATTATTGAGCCTAACAACGGTTCTTTACTTGTCTTTGTTCTCGATTTTGAATCACTTGTTTTTTTATTTCAATGTCACGTGATAAGAAACACAAAAAAAAAAGGTCTTTTAATTTTACTAATGAGGGTGGAGCTCTGCGTCTATTTTTCTCTAATTTATTATTTAGTCCTTGAATTTTTGCCCGTATATATCACGATGCACTCTTAAAAGTCCAAAAAGGACGGTTATTTTTAATTACTTAACTCAGATTACGAAATTTCATTTCCAGTGCTTTTGATAGGCAGCATAGAAAGTGCATGTCAGCGTAGAGTAAGTGTGTCTCAGAGCGTGTTTTTACTGCTCTGTTAAGATGAAATAGTAAAAAAAAATATATATATATAGCCAAAGCAGAACTTCGGGGTTCACTGAGGATTCATGTTTATAATTAATACTTTTAAAAGATTTTTTACTGCCATTTTCAGAAATTTGAAAAAATGATTTAAAAAAAATTTAGTAGATACAGAGGCTGTTCACACATTTTTTTGACGATGTATATTGTATTCATAAAACTAAGTTACATAAAATTCTTGTGTTTTAAATGTTCTATTTGACATCCCTTATTCTGAACTATCTTTCGACACCTCAATTTCCAGGATAATAATGCCTTTTGAAGTGTCAGAAGAGGTATTCTATCCCATTCCTCCTGAACAGCTTTCCAGAGTCCTGTAAGGGTTTTGGGACGACGTTTGGATAATGCAGATTTTAAAAGTCCGAAAGCACAAAAATCCATAGGTGATACACCGGGGGTTTAGTAGAGATATCAGTGAAGGGTATGGCCTTGATACCAGTTTTTTGTTCCATTTCTTTTAGGAAATTTACAGTGGATTTTGATGTGTGACTGCTAGCTTTGTCCTGATGGAGTCTCACAGATTGATGGCACTGTGGGTAAAGCGGTGGTATTTCATTCAGAAAAATTGGCGATAAAATATGTTCCTGATAGTATTTGGAGTTAATCTTGACATTTTTTTCCACTCATCTCTCTTTATTTTTAACTTGCCATTATAAGAAAAACCAGCAACAATCATGAATCCCTTAGAAAAACTTTCATTCGATTCTTTGAACCACGTACTTAAATTTTTTTCTCCCCTTTTATGATAATAAATGGCTCTTTTTTTGTTGCAATCATTTAAATACACCCATGATTCATCTATTGTGACAATTGTTTTTCATTTTTCTTTGGAGTGTTTCTCATATAGAACTCTGCAGCGTGTCCTGCGTTCAGCGATATGATTTGGAAGAAGACGTTGCACATTGCGTTTTTTCGCTTTCTTAAGATTTAAATCAACATTTATCATTTTGTTTATAGTGGACACCGAGCATTTTAATGATTTTGCGACTGTTCTTTGACTAGGGGGATTTTTTTTTAACATTAAACAACGTACCTTTGCAATAGTCGAAGATGTCCTTTTTTTCCTTCGATACTTGTTTGGAATTTTATGTCCCACTTGAGGCTCCAATTTGACGTTTTTTTCCTTTCTTGTTGACGATATTACCTATCGACTCTTTAGATATCACAAAACCATGACTCTCACATCGTTTTTGGATAACGGAGTATGCATATTTCTCTTCGGAAAGAGCATAAATGTAGCCTTCGAACCACTGCTTTGTTTAAAACGCCATTTTGAAAAAAAACAAAACTTTCAAGCCGCAGACGATAATTTTGACTTTTAAAAACATAGTACAATTGCAATTATTTCTTTTGCAGCAAACGATTTTTTATTACCGCTTATCAAAATCGTCTAAAAAATGTGCGAACAGCCTCTGTATAAGGTTTTTAAAACAGAATATAAAAAGCGACCTAAAAGGAAACCTGTATTTTTCGCCGCAGTGTTCTTTCTTAAACTTATAATAGATAAAAAAACAATTGAGTTTTTCTGTTTTGTTATTTTTAAATCTTAAGGCTGCTGTGTACTAACCCTATTAGATTCGTTCACCTCAATGTTAACCTATGGAGAAAATGTGTCTACTGTTTAAAGCTACATAAATGCTGATAATCCAATAAAAATGGTATTTTCAGCTAGCCTGAACTTTTCTACTCCTTGCAACAGGATTCCTTTTATGACTTTCGTCCACCAAAGGAATTGATGAACGTTTAAATTACGCTAGACTATATTTTTTTCCTCAATAATTGAAATTTAAAAATATTATTTGCATTTTTTTTTAAAAATGAAAAATCCTCTAAGGTGTAAAATTTCGCTATTACGGAATACCATTTTCGTACAGATGTAGTTTTGGTATAGTGGGGCGATTTTTCACCAAATCTGATGATTGTTCGGCGGTTTTTATTTTCTGGCAGGGAGGAATTTGCATGATATTTTTTGAATTTTTGTGCGATAAGGTTTGTTTTACTGATCGCTACATCCAGCGGAAGCTATGTTTTACTGTACTACAGCCAGCGGTACGTAGCGAAGCCACCAGGCTGTGGATTTTCTGTAATGCTTTTGGATGGATGCGTAATGGAGCGTAGCGGAATGAAGCAAGGGTATCTGAGCAAAGCGAAGATCCCGTGTGCGCCTACAAATTTCATAAAGCCAGCAGTAAGTTCGTTTTCCGATTTATTTGATCTCTATTGGTCGCCACATTTGTTTACATTTCGCAGTTTAAGCCTAACAGATCTCCGAACTGGATTTTGGCACCAACTTTAAGCCAAATTGGCGCCCGTTGCGTATACTATATCTGTTCCACAATTTTTTCTAAAAGATCTTTCAATCCAAGTCGGGAATCCTTGGAAAAATTTTCTCCATAGATTAACATTGAGGTGAACTAATCCAATAGGGTTAGTACACAGCAGCCTTAACACATGAAGTTTCATTTTTTTTCAAAATTTAAAAACTATTGATAGCGGAAATTTCCTTTACGATGTTTAATGCATTATAAGCATACTTATTGAAATTTTTTTTTAAAAATATCAATTATATAAGTATTAAATATAAGTTTATTATTAATCATTTAAAGTTTGTCAATGAAGAATGTAAACAGAAAACTAAAGAAAAATTTATGATCTATAAGATCACTAGCTGAATACCCGTGCTTTGGGACAGAGTACATTTTAGGATAATTACAATAAAAAATAATAAAATTGCTTTTAAGAGGATTTCCTTACAAACATTTTTTTTTGTTTCTTCATTGGGTGAAAATAATATTCCCAGGCTCGTCCGCGAACTTTCGCGGGAGCAAGCTACGTAAAACGGACCGTGGGAGAAACAATTTTCTCTTAAATCTACGCCAGCGTATTTTAAAGTTTGGCTTCGAGACTTATTTATCGTCATGGGGAAGCATACTTTGAGGGGAAGTTGCAGTTTTATATGTAGGTTTAACTTAATATCCTTAAAACATACTAATTTGAATGAAATTCTTAAAAAACTTTCATCTGAATTAGTTTAGTGGTTAAATTTTATCTTGTACCGCACTTTAATTTTTTTTTGTCAATTTATATCGTTGTTATGAACGTGATGCAAAATTAATTTGAAGTATCACAAAAAGAAAAGAAATCTCGTGATCAGCATTTAATAAATTAAATTCCAAAAATTTATCTTTAAAAATTCACACAAAATCAGAAAATGGAGGTAAAGATTCGAAAAAGATTTCATTTTAAGGGGACAGTGAACTTTCAAAATTGTGAAATTTGTCCAAAAATTCGATTTTTTATTTTATTGAATTGTGAAATTACGGTCGAGTAGGAATGTGTTGCAAAAAGAATTTTTAATTTCTCTGATTACTTTCCTAGTTATAGGCATTTGTATTTAATTTAGATATTATGTGGTTACTAACAACAATATCTTTAAATGCGTTTTTCTCAAAATAAAAATTTTCATGTCATACGAATATTCAAACTGCTCCAGGTGCATTTCTAATTATCGTATTGCTTTGAAATTTAAGTTTTATATACTTAACTGTATATCAAATAAATCTTATTGAAAAAAATTATGCTTTGTAGCTCAGAATTTCTAAGTTTTGTACTTGAAACGATGATTTATAGGTATTTTGCGTAATAAAAAGGGTATTTTCACTATTATTATTTTTTTCTCTTTATATTTTCAATAAATGCTTAAAATAAGCAATTGGTTTCATTGTTAAGTCAATAAGATATCCTGCAAATAAAAATTATCATATTATGTGCAAAAGAAATGCGCCTGGAACATTTTTAATTAGTCCAATTATTGATATAATCAATAATTCCTAATTTATAAATTATAAATATTTCATCTTTAAACTTTAACCACTTTTACATATCTATTGTACTAATCACATATTCAAATTTCAAGCAGATCCATTCAAAACAAAAAAAGTTAGGTTTGAAGGTTCACTGTTCCCTTAATGGAATTTTTATGATCTTTGTCTTGATATAATTTTTATAACCCTCAGATTATTATTTTAAATGTAAACTAAAAAAAAGTTACATTTACAGCTTAAAAATATAATTTTAAAAAAATCTAAGAATTTTTCAAAAATCTTTCTTTGTGCACCCCTACACTACTCCATGCAAAATTTCAGCCCTTTAGGTCCATCAGTTTGGTTTGTGCGTTATCTGTCAGTCAGTCAGTCACGGAACTGTTTTATATATATAGATAACAGGTTGTTTCCTCTTACCAGTTTGATTATACAAAAGACTAGTCCAGGTACACCGGTAAATAATAAAAACACAGTTATATATTGCTTTGCAATCCTGTTTGCAATCTTTCCTTCGAATATAGCGCTAACTCATTTAGTTTATGGGTCTCGGGGGACACCTTGTTAATCAGAGTCCTTAAGAATTTTCGCAGTATTTGGAATCCAAAGGCCTCTATTTTCTAAAAAGAAGGTAAATAATTTTAGAAGGTAAATAATTCGGTATAGTTTTATTATATTCATTTATATCATACTAGCTGAAAACCCTCACTTCGCTACGGAGTACATTCAAATTAAGTACAACGGTCAATGTATGCAATTAATGCCAAAAAAATAAATTTATATCTATATTTATAATAAATACGACTATCAATGTATATAATTGATGTAAAAAAATACATTTATAAAAAATCGTGAGGGATATTTTATAGACAAAATAATGTAGAAGAAAATATTCTAATTAAATCTAATAGGACATACTAAAGAATATAGTGCAGTTAATATAATACAGTTTGAGGAACATATTTTTACAGTATTTTAATATTTTTTTAGATAATGTCCAATCGTCTGTCGCATTAGCAAGAAAAGGAAAATATTTTTTTGTCTATTTCGTTGTTATGACGTGACGATAAATTTATTTAAAGTACCAGAGAAAGAAATCCCGTGATCAGCATTTAATAAATTAAATTCTAAAAATTAATCTCTAAAAAGTCACCCAAAATCAGGAAATAGAGGTAAAGATTCGAAAAAGATTTCATTTTAAAGGAATTTTTAGGATCTTTCTCTTGATATAATTTTTATAACCCTCAAATTATTATATTAAGTGTAAACTAAAAAAAATTATTATTTTAAATACAAACTTAAAAAAATTCTCTAAAAGAGCTTAAAAATTTAATTTTAAAAAAATCTAAGAAGAATTTTTCAAAAATCTTTCTTTATGCACCCCTACAGTACAAGAAGAATCGCCATGTAAAATTTCAGCCCTTTAGGTCCACCAGTTTGGTCTGTGGTTTGTTTATTAGGGAGTCAGTCAGTTATGGAACTGTTTTATATATATACATTAAATCAGTACATTTTATCTATAACTGTATTTATAATCGACAAAATTCATAAATCTTTCGCATTTTGTCATCTTCTATCGCTGTGTGTTTTGTGCCTCAATTTGCGATAGACGTTGGTTTTTTTCCGAACTGGGCCGGTTGATTGCATTTTGACCAGTCACCAGTAAAAATTTCCAGAAATTCTTCATTAGGAATTCCTCTTCATCCAACGTATACAATAGGGCGGAGCGTAAAAAAAAAGTTTTCGATTTCGTTTTTGCCCTAGTGCGGAAAAGTTGGGTACTGATGGGTAGGTCAGGTATGCAAAGTTTTGGGAAAAACAAAAAATATCTTCCGTCTCCATTTCGGCCGTGATTTTTAGCAGATTTTTACCATACAGTTAAAAATGTGTATTTCAATTGTTTTGTATGCAACTCGTCATTTTGTTATTGAATAAAATACAGAGGTAATTCGAAACTTAATACAGAAAGGCAGCAGCTGACACACTGCGTGCAGAAAGGTAAAGAAATATTTTGGCATTAAAACATTGTCAACAAGAACTTTAGAAACGAAGCTTAAAACCTTCGTAAAAGACTCACGGAAATTGTTCGACATTTCTTCATGTAAGTTTGTTTCTTTTAACAAATGTTCTTGCCCAAATCATAAAAGGATTCCTGAAATGGAAATAACTTTTCTTATAGACCAACGGGCACTTAGGCAAATGTCCATAGGTGCAGTTGACTTCAACTGAAAGCTGATGAATCGAGCCGATAGGAAGCAGAAAGAGACAGAAGCAGTAAGTCTTAAAATAAATGTTTCGCCATCTGTTACTCCATCTATGCTCATATTTCCTGATCCAGATTCTGACGTGGATCCGCGTAACTCCGATAGTGACACAGATTACTTGAAGCCCCATCCACATCCAGGATGACTCAATCTGAAGGTAAAAAGAAGTTACGATCAAGCCGATAGCCAGCAGTATCTATAGCTTATGACAGAACCGAAGTTTCAGATCGGGCTGGAGCCATCATTTCAAGCGCTGTTTTGGAAGATTTGGAGATGATTACCGAAACACACAGTTTAAATGTAATTGATAGACATAAAATAAGAAGAGAGAGGGAAAAAATTCGGAAAGAATATCAGCAAGGAAATAAAAGACAGCTGGAACTACTGAAGGGACTTTATTTTGACGGAAGGAAGGACAAAATTCTAATGCAAGAGAGCGTAGTGGGAAAGATGTACCAGAAAACAATCCTGGAAGAAAACGTTACAATTATTAAGGAACCTGGAAGCAAGTACCTTGGACACATAGCACAAACCTCATCATCAGCTTTGAGGATTTCTCAAATGATGCTGCAATTCATGTAGAATAAGAATATTGACATTCATCAACTAGTAGCAATAGGGTGCGATGGAACAGTCGTTAATACTGGCTATAAAATCAGCGTGATTCGCCTTTCTGGGGAAGCCATTGGGAAACCCTTGCACTAGTTTATCTGCCACGTATATCTGCCACGCGTTACACGCAAATGAGTTGCCACTCCGACATTTAGTGCAGCATTTGGATGGTGGAACAAGTGGCCCTAATGCATTTTCTGGTCCTACTGGGAAAGCATTGGCAAATTGTAAAAACCTCCCAGTTGTGTGATTTCTAGACATTTCGAGCGAATTTCCGAAAATCGACATAAAGGATCTTAGCACACACAAGCGATAGCTTAGGGATATTAGTCAAGTGTCACAAATAGAAATTGCTCATCAAGTTTGTCACAAAAGCACCCTGGGAAAATGTCTCATGCACGTTGGCTAACAACTGCAAATCGAATAAAGCGTTTATACATTAGCTCGTCAGAGCCTTCAAACCGACTTAAAACTCTGGCAGAGTTCATCATGAAAATGTACCCACCTATGTGGTTTACAGTAAAATTAAATCCATATTGCACGTATGGTCCACGAAATTTGTGGAAGACAATAAACGTCTCACTCTATCTTAAAAACGATTTAAAGACTGTGGTCGATCCCATTATCCAGAGAAATGGCTATTTTGGCCACCCGGAAGCAATAATCTTGTCAATGGTCACAGACGACAGACAGTCCATTCGAGAACTTGGACTACGTAGGATTTTCCGAGCAAGAAAGAAAAAAAGAAAGGAATCAGGCACTACAACATTTCATCACTCAACTTCGAGGGAGTTTCATATATAGACCTTATTGATTGGTAGAAATGTAATTTTACGGAACCCCAAAAAACTTGAAAAACCAAAACATCATTTTCACTTGAAAGAAGATGATTTCAGAAATTTGATTTCCAGTGGATAGTCTGTAGATCAACACCTTGGAAGTCTAAAATTTCCTTGCACACACAAAGTGTTGAACGTTTCGTAAAACTAGTAACAGAGGTTTCTGCGGCTGTGTGTGGAGAAAATAAGTGTGACTGTTTAGTTAGAACCCGAACAGAGTCGAGAAAAGCTATGCTATCATTTGGAACCAAATGCGAGTACCGAGTAAATCCGGAATAACTGCAAGGGCAAAGGAGTTATGTGCCGATACGGTTGGGTGGAAAGGTGGGCACGGGTGGAACTCGCAATGCAGCCACCTCCCCGTGGTGAGTTCTGGGTTTTTTGTCTGAATTTTATTTCAGAAAAAGCGAAAAGCTGCATACAAAACAGTGTAAATACACATTTTTAGCTGTATGGTAAAAATCTGCTAAAAATCACGGCCGAAATAGAGACTGAAGATATTTTTTGTTTTTCCCAAAACTTTGTATACGTGACCTACCCACCAGTACCCAACTTTTCCGCACTAGGGCAAAAACAAAATCGAAAACTTTTTTTTTACTCTCCGCCCTAGTATACAACCAGTATGCCTTTTTGAGGAGTGTTTAACGAGGACGAAACCCAGGTCCAGCACCTGTACGCTAGAGATGTATATTTTTTGTAATGTAGATTTTGGGTATGTATTTACTTTGCATTATAACAATAAAAAAAATGTCTCATTTACTTCCCGTTTTCGGCAAATCTCACGTGACTAAAACTTTGTATTTAAATATTAATATAAATTTGTTTTACTTTTAGGTAAAAATTAACAAAATTAAAAATTATAAAAGAGCATGATTTCAAAAGGATTCTTCCTGCTAAAAATTACGTTGCTTTGTTGAATTATTTACTTTTGTTTATATTTGTCCGTTTTCAGTATGAGGATTTGTTGCAACTGCTCAATCTTTTATTGAAAAGTTAAAATTTTCAAAACTAGGGTATGTCTTCTGTTAATTTGTTCGGCAGTCTATGCCCTGTTTATAAGTTTTATTTCGTGTTGAATTATTTACATTATTTGTGTTTTCAAAATGATTGACACATTTAAAGCAAATTTTCAATTAAATAATTCAGTATGATATAAATTTACTTCCAACTATCCGCGACCCCTTTAATTACTTTTCCAATCCGCAGGGTGATCGCGACCCATAGTTTGCTCACCACTGCTTTATATTAACCTTTAGCTTACGGGTCCCATTTTTCCAATTTCCAATTTAGAACGGGAAATTTCATATTCTCTTTGTAAGAACAGACGGGGGTTATATATATATATATATATATATATATATATATATATATATATATATATATATATATATATTTATATATATATATATATATATATATATATATATATATATATATTTATATATATATATATACTATATATATATATATCTGTATCTATATATATATGTATATATGTGTATGCATATATATATATATATATATATATATATATATATATATATATATATGCATATATATGTATATATGTATATCTATATCTATATATATATATATGTGTATATATGTATATATACATACATATATATTTATATATGTATATATATATATATATATATGTATATATATATATATATATCTATATATATATATATGTATATATATATATATATATATATATATATATATATATATATGTATATATATGTATATATGTATATCTATATCTATATATATATATGTGTGTATATATGTATATATACATACATATATATTTATATATGTATATATATATATATATATATGTATATATATATATATATATATATATATATATATATATATATATATATATATATATATGCATATATATGTATATATGTATATCTATATCTATATATATATATGTGTGTATATATGTATATATACATACATATATATATATATTTTATATATATATATATATATATATGTATATATATATATATATATATATATATTATATATATATATATATATATATATATATATATATATATATATATATATATATATATATATATATATATACACATTCATTCTTGGGCCCGTATTCTTGAGATACATACTATCCCACCCCGTAAGGAAAAGGTTAAATAGGTGCTCTTTTGTCTATACCTAGATTCCTAATAGTCTAAGGTCTGTCTCCATTCCCCAAGTTCAGGTAAAAAGCTGAGATCTCATGATTTACATATTAAAGCCCTAAATGGTGCGTACCACATTTATAGGCAAAGTTACGCCGCCTACTTCATCGTAATTTTCATCGCCAGTACTGATTTCTGTATTTTTCTTCCTTTCATCGTCCAAACGTATTGTGGCTCACAAATCTGGAGCAACTGTAAAATTTATGAAGTAGACAGTTTCTGTGCAAGATGTCAGTACTTGAGGGCCTATAAAAGTTTTGCTTGAAAAAACAAAGTTTGAAAAAATCAGAAAATCACATTTGCGCCCGCACGTGTTTCTCAGCTAGATGAGTAAGCAATCACGTTGCTGCTCGAGCCACTGAACACGCGGTAGGAATAAAATCGTAAAGCATAGAAAAAAAAATTTCAGGTAGTCTCTTACCACGGGTTATTAACGTAGAATTACTTATCGTTGCTTACCTCTCTTGTATGTATATATGTATGTACACTGCTCAAAAAAATTAGGAGAGGAAGCAAAGAAGTTAAGAAAACCGTGCGAGACAGCCATGTATTGGCATAAAATGGATAGTACACGCGTATCAATGCGCAATACAGAAAAAAAGACGTAAAAAAAATTTGTAATTAATCTTTAATTCTTTGAAAATATGGAAAAAACATGAAAAGATGATTTAGGGCACCAATTTGGTTACATGTAAACGATAAAAAAAGGCATTGTTTAGAAATGATGCAAAATTTTTAATATGGCGTGTGGTCTCCTCGAACAGCTAAGACTGCTGCACACCTGTTGTCCATGGATGTGATGATGTTATCGATAAGACTTTGGGGAATACTGTTCCACTCCTCAAGAAGTGCAATCTCCAAGTCTCGGAGAATAAAAGGAGGCCTTGGTCTCGCATTAATGCGTCGTCCGAGCATGTCCCAAACATGCTCGATTGGATTCAGGTCTGGAGAGCACGCTGGCCATTCCATACGTTGTATTGTTTCAGTTTCAAGCATGTTCTCCACAAAACGAGCTGTATGCGATCTGGCATTATCATGCTGGAAAACAAAGGAATCTCCAATGGCTGCAGCGTAAGGTATGACATGAGGTTTCAGTATCTCGTCTGCATACCTTCGGGCCGTCAAAGTACCATTCCGAATGATATGCAGGTCCGTACGTCCACCTATGCTGATTCCACCCCATACCACAAAACCAGCTCGTCTGTATTATGACCTTTCACGAACGAATGTGGGGGTATTTCAAGTGCCCCTTTCCCTCCATACCAAAACACGTCGGGTGTCACGCTGCAGACTGAATCGGTACTCGTCTGTAAACAGCACTTGGCTCCAATCATGTTGCTCCCAATCTCGATGTTCAGCAGCCCAACTTCTTCGGGCCGCACGGTGGCGTGAGGCCAACGGAATGCAGACCATTGGTCTACGTGCATAGAGACCTCCCTGATGAAGCCTATTACGTACTGTTTGGCTGGACACCCTTCGTCCTGTTGCCAAGAGCAACTGTCTTTGCAGCTGAGTAGCATTGTCTGTTCTGTTTCGACGAGCTGTTAACAGTATATACCGGTCATCAGTTGCTGTAGTGGCGCGTGGCCGACCTTGCCCTGGTCGACGTCTAACATTCCCTGTTTCTTGGAATCGATTCCACAGCCTTGCAACAACACTTCTGGCGACTCCAACAGCGTCCGCGACACTACGTTGTGTTTGCCCGAATTCAAGCCTGCCTATAATACGCCATGCCATGGATTCCGGTAAATCACGTTGTTGAGACATTTTGAAGTTATCTTTTCTCAAAAAGAATAACTGAGCAATCGAATTTCACAGTTAAGACAGTGAAACAGACGTTTCTGCAACATCCCAATTTTCGCCCTCATGTTCTTTTTCTGGTTTTTGACGTCATGAACTTTGATTTGCATATGAAGTTTTCTTCTTCTGTTTCCTGCTAGGCTTTAAATTATGGATGGTTTATTTTATATTACTTATCGGTGTAAGTATTTGCATAATTTCGTTAAAACCATGTGCTCCCCTAATTGTTTTGAGCAGTGTATGTGATACGTATGTAATACGTATGTGTAATACGTACGTGTAATACGTACGTGTATGTGATACGTATGTATATATGTATCTATATATATGAACTTATGAATATATATATATATATATGTATATATATATGTGTGTGTGTGTGTGTCAGTCAAAAGTTTGACACATTCGGGTACTTTTATGTTAAACTGTTTACTGCTTGCCCAATCGATACAGACTAGGTTTGGTGTGCTGCCAAAGTTATAATTCGCGACGCAGGACATCTGAATTTTTCTTTCCGGAGGACCGTTATGGAAGCATGTAATCCTACGTTAAAACGGGTCTTCGAAGATCTAGTAATTTCGGTATAGTGTGTAAAATACTATCTACAGCACGTAATTGACATATTTGGTGACTTTGACAATTACGAACATTGAATATACCCGTTCAACAGTTAAGGACTTGAAATTAAAAAAATACTAAGGATTTAAGGACCTTTCTGAAATCTGCCAAAAAATAGTTCTTAAGAACTTTTTAAGCAATCTATAAACACCGGAGAAACGTAAAGGCATGCTTTCATAGAATCCCTTTAAAACAAAAATAATATATAAACGACAGGAATCCTGACGGATTGAATCTTAGAAAATCTTAATATAAATGTAGTTTTGCGGAGTTCAGATCATACGGTCATCGTGGGTCCAAGGTAGCCTAGTGGTAGCGTGTCGGATTTCGGCGCCAAGGTTGCTCGGATTTTATCCCGACAAGCGCCATTAAATATCTCCGTGTCTAGGCCGGATATGGGCACCTTAAATCCGTACACCGGTAAGTTCCTATATAAGGAGAGAGAGGGTGGGAGACGATACAATTCTCCCAGATGTCGCCCGTGGGAGTTTTACTGTGTCAAAATTGAGTCGGCAACTGGCTAAATCGGAATAAGGCGCTTGTGGTGCCATTATAAACCGGAGTCGCAGCCCCAGTCCGCTAGTCTATATGGACCTGGTCTGGAATAGGGCATTAGAAACAACCAGGGGCCATTAGAAACAGCAACAACGACAATGGTCATCTTTTGCCACAAGAGTACAAATTAGTTCGTGATCTACTGCTTACAGCGGACTCTGAACAGGTTACAATCATCCGTGCCTATGGTGGGACTCGAACACGTAGATTCTGATCATATACTGTGGCACACATTGTACCCATACATGTACCCATAGACTCTGGCACTGGCATTCAGTACTGAATGCCAGTTCGGAAATCGACCGGCTAAATGTAATATGATGAGCACTTTTTATAAAAACGCGTTGCCTAAACTGTGACGGTAATACCTCATACTTTGAAATCCCTGATTTTTTCTTAAAATAAATGAAGGCCTTATTTGAATAGTGTTCTAATATTTGAATGTGTCTAATATTTGAAGTGATCCTTATTTGAATAATAGCCTAATGAGTGCTAAGGAATGACTGCTGAAGGCTGATTTGTAATGCCCTCTGTTGGCAGCAGAAATAAGCTGGAGGTGTACCAGTTTGAAAATAAGATAGAAATGACTTGTATGAACATGAAAGTGAGGCTAACTCCATTTTTAAAAAAAGTGGAGTTGGACCTCTATTCAAATAAGGCCTTCATATGCTCTTGCATAAAATATTTTTTTAAATCGTAGATTTGACAAGTATTACACAAGTTCACTTTCTCGTCGTTAGAGCGCTTAATTACTATCATTAAGGGGACATTCACATACATTCACTGGTAAATGATTATGTCGTTAGATCGAACATTTTACTGGTTCAAGATTAATATTAAAACCCAACATGCAAAATGTGTCTACTATTTAGAGCTACATAAATACTGATAATCCAATAAAAATGGAATTTTCAGATAGCCTGACCTTTTCTGCACCTTGCAACAGGATTCACTTTATAAATTTCGTTATCCAAAGGAATTTATGAGAGTTTAAAACACACTATACCAGATATTCACCCCTAATAATTTGAATTTTCAAATATTGTTTGCATGTTTTTTTTAAAAAAGGAAAATGCCCCGAGGTGTGAAAATTTCTTTCTCTAATTCGGAGTCCAATTAAAAAATATTTTTTTTCAATCAATCCAATTAAGTTATCCTTGGGCATATTTTCTCCATGGGTTAACATTGAGGTGAGCGAATCCGATAGGGTTAGTACACAGAAGTCTTAATGCAACCCAGTTATAAATATGTTTTAATTGAGCATAATGGCATATCAGATATATGTATTTTAAATTGCTAAAGTATTTTTGTGTATACGCAATGTTACCAAAAGAGATATCCTTACAAAATGCATATGAATACGAAAACTAAAATTTGAAAAACTTTGCGTACTAACCCTATCCAATAGGGTTAGACTGTTGCGTACTAACCCTATTGAATTTGCTCACCTCAGTGTTAACCTATGAATGATAAATGTTGATAATCCAATAAATATTATAAATGCTGATAATCCAATAAATATTTTAAATGTTGATAATCCAATAGAAATGTATTTTCAGATAACCTGAACTTTTTTGCACCTTGCAACAGGATTCATTTTATAAATTGCGTCCACCAAAGGAATTTAGGAGTGTTTAAAACACACTATACCACATTTTTTCCCCAAATAATTTAAATTGAAAAATACTATTTGAATTTTTTTAAAGCAAAAAATGCCCCAAGGTGTAAACTTTCTTTCTTTATTACGGGGTACAATTTTGAAAAAAAAAAATTTTTAATCCAAGTCGGCAATCTTGGAACACATTTTCTCCAAAGGTTAACGTTGACGTGAGCAAATCCAGTAGGGTTAGTACACAGCAGCTTTAAAATCTCGCATTCCTTTAGAATGCGGTAGCATTTTTAACGGCACATTTTAAAATTATGTCATCTATTAATTACGAATACCAATATTATCAACCTCTTAGACATGCAGTAACGTGCGTAAGAAAGTCAGAATATAGAATTCTTTGCAAACCTTTAAAAGATCAAAGTCCTATAAAAAACTTTGAAAGATTAAAATATTTTTCTTTTTGTATTTGGCACCGCAACAGTTTTCTGTCGGCTTAACTATCGCAATTTTGACGATTGCCTAGACAGAGATAGCAGCACGAGACGTCTGAACTCGCTTCTTCCAGCCGACAGCCCAGTCAAACGAATTAGCAAAAGAGAAAGTCCAGACTTTTTATTTACTGCTTCACTGTCATTATCACGTTTAACTGAATCGATATTCTGACCCACCAGGCCCATTATTGGCTGCCTAAGAGGTTTATAACACTGGATTTCATAGTTTATAAATGACACAGTTTAAAGAAATGGTGTAATATTCAATACCTTTCTTTCACTTCTGCAGAGGAAAGGAATTTGTCTACGGGATTTATGAAAGTTTTAATCACTTTAAGGAAAAGAAAAATCAGAGCTTTCTTTGTTTCAGGGAATATTTATTCAGAATATTTATTCAGAAATATTTATTCAGCATATTTATTCAGAAATTTATTCAGAATATTTATTCGGCATATTTATTCAGAAATTTATTCAGAATATTTATTCATAAATTACTCATATTTAAAATATTCTGATGGAAAGTGAGCTAGTCTTATCACATTTTAGGGGTTAGTGCTATGGGATGCTGACGGTCCTCGGTTCGGGTCCCGACAAGCGCTGCTGAATGCTCTTGTATCCATGCCGGGTATGGGCACTTTAAATCTGAAGTCCGGAGAGTCCATATGTGAGACTAGCTGAATACCCGTGCTTTGCTACGGAGTACATTCAAATTAAATACAACGGACAATGTATGCAGTTGATACCAAAAAAATATATTTATACTAAATACAACGGTCAATGTATGCAATTAATGCCAAAAAAAAAACAAAAAATATATATTTATTAAAAATCGTAACGGATATTTTAATATACAAAATAATGTAGAAGAAAAATTTAAAATTAAATGTAATAGAACATACTAAAGAAATAGTTCAGTTAATGTAGTACAGTTTGAGGAACATTTCTTTCACATATTTTAATATTTTTTTGGATAATGTCTAATCGTCTGCCGCATTGGAAAGAAAAAAATATTTTGTCAATTTATTTCGTTGTTCTGCACATGACGGAAAATTAATTTGAAGTATCACAAAAAGAAAAGAAACCACGTGATGAGCATTTAATAAATTAAATTCTAAAAATTAATCTTTAAAAATTAACCAAAAATCAGCAAATGAAGGTAAAGATTCAAAATAGATTTCCTTTCAAAGGATTTTTTATGATCTTTCTCGTGATGTATATTTTATAACCCTCAGATTATTATTTTAAATGCAAAATTTAAAGAATCTTATAAAATCAGATTAAAAATTTAATTTTGAAAAATCTAAGAAGATTTTTTCAAAAATCTTTCTTAGTGCACCCCTACACTATAAAAAGAATCGCCATACAAAAATTTCAACCCTTTTGGTCCAGCGGTTTGGTCTGTGCGTTATCTGTCAGTCAGTCAGTCAGTCAGTTACGGATCTGTTTTATATATATAGACTAGCTGAAAACCCGCGCTTCGCTACGGAGTACATTGGAATTAAATACAACGGTCAATGTATGCAATTAATTAAAAAAATAAATATATATATATTTATAATAAATACGACGATCAATGTATACAATTGATGTAAAAAAAACATATTTATAAAAAAATCGTAAGGGATATAGTCCAATCGTCTGCCGCATTAGCAAGAAAAAAATATTTTTTTGTCTATTTTTTTTTGTACGTGACTATAAATTTATTTAAAGTACCAGAAAAAGAAATCACGTGATCAGCATTTAATAAATTAAATTCTAAAAATTAATTTTTAAAAATTCACCAAAAATTAGGAAATGGAGATAAAAATTCGAAAAAAATTTCATTTTGAAGGAATTTTTATGATCTTTCTCGTGATATAAATTTTATAACCCTCAATGTATTATTTTAAAAGCAAACGTAAAAAAAGTTTAAAAAATAGCTTAAAAATTTAATTTAAAAAAATCTAAGAAGAATTTTTGAAAAATCTTTTTTAGTGCACCCCTACACTATTAGAAGAACCGCCATGGAAAATTTCAGCCCTTTAGGTCCAGCGGTTTGGTCTGTGCGTTGTATGTCAGTCAGTCAGTCAGTCAATGAATGAATGAGTCAGTTACGGAACTGTTTTATATATATAGATTTGTAGAGACGGGAGGAGGATACGAGACCCCCCCCCCCTTTTCACCGTCGGGGTTGCTCGGTCTCCATTGTGGAGGCAGCCTATTCACCGGCAGGAATTCAACTCCTAAAGGCGTTAGCTGCTGTGTCAGTGAATTTAATGCATTGGTATGAAAAAAGAACATTAGAATGCTGTTCCTAATTTTGCTGAAATACCTTCACAAGTAATTTTAGATATATCCTTTCAACGTCTTCAGGGATACTGACAGATGTGTACGTCTGCTATTCTTGAAATAAAATTATTTCCACTGAAAAAAAAAATCTGGCGTGTCACTACAATAAAATCTCACAAAAAGAAAAACTGAAATTTTGTACAGCAGAACTGAGAATATTTTAATATTTGCAGTTAGTAATGTAAAACTACTGTAACCGTTCTTTTGGTGTGTTAAACTTGTTTGATTATTGGAAGAATGTCGTTGGTATTTGATAAATAAATTAACGGGTGTATCAAATTTATTCAGTTTTAGTAATTGTGTTTATTAAAATATATGAGTAATTGTCAGGACCTGATTTTCCACTAGGCCCCGTAGGCCCGGGCCTAGGAGCCCCTCAAAAAATTTTTATTTTAAAAGAAAAAATTCCCAATTCAATTTTTATATTACCTTTTCTAATAGCAATTTTTTATATATCTTTTCAAATTTGATTGATTGATTCATCATATGTATAGTTATATATATAGTTCATCATATGTATGTTATAGTGTATATGTTACCGGCAAAGTATGAAATCCGGCATTCTATAGAATGCCTAGGCATTGTATATAATGCCTAAAACTAGTAGGCAATCTATGAAACGATTCATATTTCACACATTTCCTAAGCATTCTATAGAATGCCAAATGAGAAACCGGCAAAGTATGAAATATACATCACCGATTCGTTTCGAATATCACGTGGCAAGGCACGTGACTTTTAACGCGCGCTCCAGACTCAGCATTTGTAAGTTGCAATTTGCTGTTTGTTCTGGAGTGTCAAAATACGCAATTTTACTTAAATTTTTTACTGTGCTGCATGAAAATGGAGGAGCAAGTTGTAGTGTTAGAGAAGTCATGGTCTATAGACATGAAACAACGATTCGACGATGAACTGTCCAAAATTCGAATTAATGCTGCAAAAAACAGTTCTGTCATAACCGAAACTCCTTACCAGAAGTTGATAAATGATGTACAAAAAGCCAAAATGACTACTAAGAAGGAACCCAGGGACTATTGGTTGCTGAATCGGTATGATGTGATGATTGTGGAAAACAAAAGTAAACTCATTTATCCTATTAAAGAAGGCGTCAGTACTATAAGTGGCTCACCCAGGATTTTTTCGTGGGGGGGGGGGGCGAGATGAACGGATAAAGATATTTATAATGCATAGGGGGGGGGGGAGATGAATGGATAAAAATATTTATAATGCAAAATCAGTATTCATAATGCAATTTCTATTTCTTTTGGGGGGAAGGGCCCCTTGCCCCCCCCTGGGTGCGACACTGAGTACTATACAGTATTACGTCATGGACTCTGAGTTATTTCTCGTACTTCATGAAGCTCATTTGGGTATTGGACACGGAGGACGTGATAGAATGTTGAAAGAACTTTCAAACAAATACAAAACCGTTACACGTCATGATAACGAATTGTACATCCCCCTTTGTGAACCTTGCCAGAAAAAACAGAAAGGTATTAACCCGCCAGGACCACTGCCCTCTAGAAAGCAAAGCCTAAGCGCTGAGCAGACGAACTCCTGTGACGTCACAGAGGCGAGGCGATTGAATTCACAACATTTCGCCTCCGAATGTATGAGCGTACTCCGAAGTTACTTACTTCACCCACTGCCCTCTAGAAAGCATCTACTGTGATCTAGAGGGCAGTGCCAGGACGCGCGCAGACAACACTGACGCGAGGACGCGCGTTGGGTCGAAGAGGCCTGGTCAATAAATTTTTCACTTTTTATAATTAAAAATGGATTTTACTTAGGTTTTAAACATTACAAATGAAAATGAATAGAAATAATAAAATTTTAGAGAATAATTTCAAAAAAAAAATATTGACTTCCCATTTAATAGCATAATTTACATACAGTAAAAGCATGTCCGTTGTAGAAATTTTTTCCACATTTGGCACAAATGGTTTTTTGATTTTCTATCTTTGATTTCAGCCAGAGTAGTTTTTTTAGCAACGCGATCTCTTTGAAAATTACTGGCTATGCTATCAGCGTATATACTCGTGCAATTTACAACTTTGAGCAAAATTGTATCATCAACTGAAATCTGCCAAGAATCTAGTAGAGAAGACAGACTTTTCGCTATGCGAACATTTCCTGGAAGCTTAGGGATAATATTGCAAGATGGGGCTCTTACGTTTTGTCGGAACTTTTGCTTATTCCATTTTGTGAGCCCATCTTTACTAATGAAATATTCTTGGGGGGGGGGGATCGTCTTCAGCACTGGAATCAGTTTCTTCTTCAGATGACGATTGATGATCACTATGTTGTTCATTGTCATCTATTTTCTCAGATTCTTCAGCTAAAGACTCCTCATCCATTGAAACTTCGGCCAATATATCCCGTAAGCGCTTTCTTTCTTCCTCGAAACTCAAATATAGCGACATGACAGTAAATAAATCCTCTATGGTGTTGCGACGAACATATAACACCAGCACGCGCGCCGGGCCTGAGCAACACCGACTCAAACACAGTTTGAGTCGGTGTGTTTGAGTCGGTGTTGGCCTGAGAGGCCCGAGGAACCAGTTTTCGACCGGAAGAGGGATAGAAAAATGTTTGAAATTCCAGAATCTGAAAGGCCGTCCGCACACGGAGCGAATCAAAGGAAACTGAACTGGTTAGCGACTGAAATTGCTTATCGGTTGCAAACTCGTTAGTGATGCGGCTCCGCACACGGGCCAACTCAAAAGTGATTCAAATCAATAGTTTGCGACCTGTCATGGAAGGAAGAACATCATTATTCCGGGCATTATATTTAGTTAAATTATTATCAGTAATTAATTTATTTTAAAAAATCGTCACAATAGATTGTCTTTGATCAATCGTTTAAAAATGGGCGCACATATTCCATACAACAAAAAACGTTAGAATTTCATTTCATCGCTAGGCAGAAGTCACGTGACTCGTGTACGTCATTTGGCAGCTTGCCAAAAGAGCGGCTGTAACATAGATTGTGTAATAACACGCACAACGCAAGAGAAACTGGCGACTGAAGTTGCTAGCGACTCGACACGTTGAGTTGCCTGCGACTGATTACAAACGCGTTGCTGACGGGTTTGTAACCAGTTGCGCCGTGTGCGTGGCTCCATTCAATTACATAGGTTACGACTCATCACGGAATGGTTTGTGATTGGAGTCGGTTATCAGTTTCTTTTGAGTTGCTCCGTGTGCGGACGGCCAAAGAATGGGACTTAAGGGGCAGCTACACAAGGAATTGCTCATTTCTGAAAAAACAGGAGTGTTTTTATAGTCATTCCATTTTGCGGTCGACGCGCTTTCTCGCGGGTTAAAAAGGGCATTGTTGTGAAACCTATGAATTTTTCCGAATTTATTTCCCTTTGTCAGGTAGGTCTAATTGACTTTCAGTCTCAGCCAGATAGAGAATACAAATTTATTATGGTGTTAAGAATTTATTGTAAAGAGGATGAAATGGATATTTTGAGCACCCTTTGTATCAAAACTGAAAACGCTATTGAAGGTAAAAAATGAAAATGAATTCGGAAAAAAAATTCCCACTGCTTTTTTGGGAACTACTGTGCGAGTTTCTATTCCTGACATCGACAATTGGCGAGGTGATTCGCGCAAGATATTGGCAGTTGTAATGAGTGTGACAGAGGATGGTTTCTACCCACTTGGAACTTCTGAAGGAATTTTAAAACAAGTATATGCTAGATCACAATTCACTTTATGCCCTAAGAACTTGCTTAGAATTGAAGATATTCCTGACAGCGAAATTCCTCTCTGGTCAGTTGCAATTGCTCAGTCCAATGGAAGCGGCCAAGGATGTATGCGTAAAACAAAGTGCCAAAGTATGAAATGTCTTTGCGTGAAAAATGAAATGAAATGTAATTCAAAAGGACATTCAAGCCTACCATGTTACAACAAGTAGGTTAATTTTAATTTCTTATTTTTTTGTATGAAAATTTTGTTTCTCTTAATAAGAAGGGCATAAATTATGTTTTGTACAACTTTCATTTTTCTTTACGTATTTTAAATATTTTTTTTTAATGGGACTCTTATTATTTTTCAGAATAACATTTGTATTTTTGAGGAATGCACGTCATTTATATAATAGCCTTATCAGAACATTTCTTCATACTTTGCCTAAATAGCATTTGTCATTCTATAGAATGCCTAGGTATTATATACAATGCCTAAGAAAAGTATGTAATAATTCTCATATTTCATACTTTGCCTAAAAACGTCCGTCATTCTATACAATGCCTAGGCATTCTATACAATGCCGGAGTTTCATACTTTGCCGGTAACATATACAGTCAAACCCGCTTAATGGAATATCGGTTAAAAGAATATCCCGTTTAATGTAATAAATTTTCAATGTCCAAAACCGTAGTAATTTGTTTCTGTGTTAAATTTCCCGGTTAATGGAATATATTGTTTTGGATATCGATCTTTTTCTATTTCGCACACTTCTTTTCAGAATTTTTTTTCTGTAAAGTGCAATAATGAATGTGCAGTAACTGAATGTCTTTCAAAGCAATTTTGTCACTTCGCAGAAAGTGTCCAATCGCAGGAAATGGGGATTTCTTCGATTTTGAAGTGCAATTCATTGTTGTTGCTGTTTTTGCTAGCCCCCCCTCCCTCCCCGTATTGCTCGGCCGCTGGCCTACGTTTCCCTATTCAGAGAATCTATACTAATAAAGGGACAAGGAGAAGTCGGATCACGTGACCGTAACTCATCCGGGCGGGCACCGATCCTCGAAAAAAAATGGCCGACAAATATACAGGAAAATCGGTGTATTTTTTTCTCATGAAAGTACATAAATGTTACATATTTGGAAAGAGCTTCGAAAACTGAAAATTTTTTCTGCGTACACTTATTCTGTTAATTCAATAGTTTTAGAGATATTTTCATTCTAAAATCACTCACTGCTGAGAAACCAAATCATCTTTTGCAGTGGTGTTGCCATCTGTCGGCAGCGACGGGAATGAAAATTGAAAGGAATTGATTTGATTTATTCACTTTGATTTAATACATTTGTGGGCTTTTTTTTCTTTTGTGGGGCCCGAAGTACATAAATATGTTACACGGATGGCTTGAGCGTAGCTAGGCGAAGCCCGGCTAGTGAACAATAAGCTTCACCCCCAAATGAGAGCTAGAAAATGAATGGGTGTGTGTGTGAAGGAAATGTGAAACTTCAACAGGTCCTTATCTTGAAGGGGACGTGGATTACCAACTGTCACGAATCTCTTCGGAGAAGCGCAACATTTAACTTGGGGGTCTCTAGCCTTGAACATTTAACTGTACATTTTCTACGGCGATTAGTTCGACAGTTCGCTTTCGTAAAATCAGTAATCTTTCTTGTGCTTTACTAAAATGTCTTTGAGACGAAAAGATCTTACTTTAGAAGAAAAAGTAAAAGTCATAGAGTTTGCAAAACTAAATAAGTGTACGCAATTAGAACTCTCAAAAAAGTTTGAGATATCCCAAGCTCAAGTTTCGAAATAAAGAAAAAGTCTTGAAAGACTGAAAATGCAATAAAAATCTTAAACAAAAACGAAAAAGTACAGGAAAAGAATCTGAAGTTGAAGATGCTCTTCTTCAGTGGTTTGCTGAAAAACGAGCTTGTAATGTTCCTATTAGTGGATTATTATTGAATCAGAAAGCTGAAGATTTAGCACAACAGTTAAATATAACTGATTTTAAAGCTACAAATGGTTGGTATTGCAGATGGAAAGCAAGAAACCAAATTTCTTTCAAAAAAATTCACGGTGAAGCAAATGATGCTGATGAAGCCGCTGCCATTTCTTGGAAAAATGTAGTATTACCTGCTTTATTACAAGACTACAGTTCTTCTTGTATCTATAACTGCGACGAAACAACACTTTATTACAGAGCAATGCCTGATGGGACTTTGTGCTTAAAAGGCGAAAAAGTTGTTGGAGGAAAAATCCCGAAAGACAGACTGACAGTTTTATTCTGTAGTAATGCCGACGGCAGTCATAAAATGCCTCTTTTTGTAATCGGGAAATCCAAAAGCCCACGATGTTTTAGAGTTGTAAAATCCCTTCCAGTTAAATAGGAAGCGAATTCAAAAGCTTGGATGACTGCTCATTTCTTTCAAAACTGGTTAGTGTCATTTGACAATGAGATGAATAAGATGAAAAGAAAAACTATCCTTTTTATCGATAATTGTCAAGCCCACAAAGTCGACGTAAAACTAGAAAATGTAGCACTTCATTTTTTGCCTCCGAATACTACAGCTATTTTACAGCCAATGGACCAGGGAATTATATCACTTTTTAAGAGGAATTATAGAAAAGAAATCGGTAAAAAGATCATAGCTTGCATAGATAATACTAGTGGATTTTCTATCAATAGCTCAACTAGTAAAATTATTAGAAACATTTCAATTCTTACAGCTGTTCATATGATGAACAAATCCTGGAATAATATTTCCTGTGACGCCATAAAAAGTTGTTTCGTAAAATGTAAATTTTCAACACCCGTAACAAATGATGAATTAAATGATGAATCAATTACAAACGCAAATGATTTACCACCAGAAGGAATGACAGAAGAAAATTTTTCCAATTTTGTAAACTTCGACAATGACTTGGTAGAATGTGGTGAAACTTCAGACCCTCAATTTGATCAAAGCGAAGTCGACGAAGATGAATTTGATGAAGAATGTACCATTAAAAAGGTTCCGTCACATGTTGAAGTTAATAACGCTTGTGATAGTATAAGACGTTTCTTGGAAACGAAGCCAAATGCAGACTTTCATTTATTTTATAAACTAGAAAATCAAATATAAGATTTGCTGCATTCACAGAAGAGTAAACAGTCTAAAATATCCGACTTCTTTAGCAACAAATAAATAAGTAACATTGTAATTATTTCCAAAAAATTAAGGGAAATTTGTATATTCTACAATAAAATTAACTCATTTTTCATCAATTTTCTAAATTTTAATGTGTTTAAATTGTTTCTTACTTTTAATTAATAATTGTTTGTTAATTATGATAGTTTAAATATGCCTATGGTTTAGGTAATTTTTAATGCTTTCTAGGTTTAACTGTAACTTTAAACATTGTGGGCGTGTCAATGTGATCCCGGATAATGGAATATCCCGCTTATTAGAATAATTTTTCGTGGCAAATTGGCTATTCCATTAAGCGGGCTCGTATGTATAAGGGATTAATAAGTTTTTCTGGTTGCATTGTATAGGTGCTTTAATGGTGAAGTTAATATACTCGTCAAAAGTGAAATTGCAACACCATGAAGGAATGCTCGTAGTGATGTGAAAATAACAGGATTGGTAGAGGTAAGACACATATGCAGATGATTAAAGAAACAAACAAAGACATGAAAAATTAAACTGTCTATTCAGTATCTAATGTGGCCACCACGAGCAGCTATACAGGCCTCTAAAAAGCGAGGTATACTGTCTGTTGACGCCAATGGCTATGTTGGCAATCGCCAAAAGCGCCCTTGAAAGAATACAAATATAGGTATCATAGTTTTTATTTCTTAAGTTGGCATCGTAAACTAAAAGATAGTAGAATTTGTTTGAAATTGCTTGCTTCATCTATAAAAAGTTTGTTACGCTCGCACATCGTATGGTCGATGTTTCATGTATTGATTTTGTTCATACATTAGTATTGTAGATAATGCGTTTAAGTAAATAAAATTGTTATATTAATTCGTATGTTGTATGGTCGACAACAGTTTCGATATAATTAATTAGTCTACAGTCCATTTTAATCAACGAATTTGGGACCAGTGCAATTTGGCTCATACACTGTCTATGAGGATATTAATGGTCTCCTGAGATATTCCTTGCCACGTCGAGTCCACTGCAGCTTTCAGTTCCTCTATGGTATGCGGCTGCGGTGCCCTGTGCGCAGCAAGCCGGATGGCAACCCACACATGCTCGATAGGAGAGAGTTCGGGTGAGGCTGTCGGCCAGGGAAGGATGTGAATTCCATTCAGTCTGTTCATAGTCTGACGTACGACAGGAGGCCAGGTATTGTCCTGCTGGAATAACGTGCCTTTGGCGGCCTGCACAAGTGGCCGACCCACAAGCATAACAGCTTGTGTTACGTACCGGGCCGATGTTAAACTGCCAGTAATGTTCACAAGGTTGTCCGCTGTCCGAACATGATGCCACCCCAAACCATGAAGCCCGATGTGGGGCCGGTGTGACGCTCGGCGATATGGGCTGGCAGGTAACGTTATCCGGGAAGCTGCCACACATGTCCACGACCGCCATTCCTCCATTAGCGAAATCAGGATTCGTCTGAAAACAATTCCCGATGCCATTTGTTCGTAGAGTGACGATAACGTCGACACCTAGCTAGACAGGGAGCCCTGTGTGGAGTAGTTAAAGGAATCCCAGTGGCTGGCCGTCGTGCGCGCATCCCTGCCTCATGCAACCTGTTACGGATGGTTTGGCAGGATACAGATGCCCCATCTGATAATGGTAGGTAGGTTTGAATATGCCCGGCCACAAACTGAATGCAACAAAAGTTGCGCAACGTTTCTATTGCTAGACGTTGCGCAACCAAAATGTTTTATAGTGGAAAATGGTGATACATTTTGACTCGCAACGCTAGGTTGATTTGATATTTCAGCATTAGTAAGTAAGAACACTGAAGTTGAAGAGGTCTGCAGTATTTTGTTCTTTGTTGAGGGAAGTGTTCAATTTTGGGAAAGTAGTTTGATCATAATTGTGGGTGATATGGCAAGTGAGGAAGTAGAAGTAGCTATTCTTTTGAAGCAATTTATACAATTTTTGGATGAAAAACCAGAAAGAAGCTGTTGGATTCATCCAATCAATAAAAAAGAGACATTGGCAGTTTTATTAAAGAACTTAGAAATGGCCCAGATAAGTTTTACAATTATTGTAGGTTAAACATACCTACGTTTGATTATCTCTTGACTGGTTGAAGACAAGATTCGGAAAAAGAACACCAACTACCGGAAGAGTATACCTTCAGAAGAAAGGCTTTTAGTAACATTACGGAATAACTTTTAATAACATTGTTGAATAACAAAAACTTTTTGGTTTTGTAAACGTATTACTATAAAAAGCAGTAACAAAAGAAAGACAAATATATAGCTAAGTATCTACTTTTAAATCTAAGAAAAACATAACTTATAAAATATTTTTAAAAATCAATTTAAAAAAATGTAACTACAAATTTTTTTTCTCCTTCTACCAATTTTGTCGGCCCTCAAATTTGCCGCTCTGGACAGATGCCCTGTTTGCGCCCCCCTAGATCTGGCCCTGAGTGACGCAACCCTATTTTTCTTTCTTAACAATATCTTAAAAAATGGGGTTGTCTCGATTACTTGAGGGCAAGGTTTATTCGATTGAATGTGATAAATTGGTGTGGTACATACCTGGAATATTAAATTATTCAGCTATATCTTGCCAAATTTTATTTATAACATCTTGGTTGCAGTCCCTGATTTTCCATTAGGTTCGGTAGGCCCGGACCTAGGGGCCCCAGAATGCTCAGGGTCTCCCCAAAATTTTTATTTTAAAAGAAAAAAATCCTAATTCAATTTTTTCTTTATTTTACCTTTATTAATAGCATTTTTTATATATCCTTTCAAATTTGATTGATTGGTTCATACTATGTATAGTTATTTGTATAGTTCATCATATGTATGTTATAGTATATATAAGGGATTAATAAGTTTTTCTGGTTGCATTGTATTGGTGTTTTAATGACGAAGTTAATATGTTGTATTGCTTTTTGTTATGTTATTTGATGATGTTCTAGGTTTCTACGCTTCAAATAGCCAATTCTTGGTAAAATGGTACTTTTACAATGATTCATGATTATTATTTTTGTCAATTTTGGAAATTTTACTCCCACATCAGTGTTAGGGGGCCCCCATCCCGAGTTGTGCCTATAGTCAAGAATTTTCTAAATCGGGCCATGCTTGATTGTGGTGGTCCTTCGCTCTAAAATCGTAAATTTCTATTCTTGCGTGGACAAGAACTATCAACTGGTTAGCATCAACCTCCATATATTTTATTATAATAATGCAAAAGTCCTCAACACGGAGCATTAATGAAAATAAAATGTGCTTGTTTCCGCACATGCGCAGATGAAATGTTTCACCAGCTGTGTGTCGAGAAACATCGGTCAGAGAAGCATGCACTTTAGTTGCAGCAACGTTTCCGAAATGCCGCGAAGTGTTTCAAAACAATGTTGCATCCGGTGTGCAGCACTCTCCTTTGATTACATTGCAGACGATGCGTCCGATACAGAAAGCTAGAAACAGAAACGTTGCGCAATGTTTTGTTGCATTCGGTGTGTGGCCAGGCTATGACTTGCCGTGGCGATTGGGCCCCCATCAAACATTCGCCGAATTTGCCTATAAGTGCGGTCTGACGTGCACCTGGACGATCCACTGCCTCTTTGCCGTGTTCTCAGATGGTCCTGCGTCCATCGTGCCACTCATCACTGAATTGCACTGACGTCCCGTCCATAACTACTGGCAATTGTGCGCATGGGCAAACCGAGCTCATGCAGTTCTAGGAATCGTTCTCGGTCCTCAGACGATAACTGCTGGTATTCAGGTCGCTGATGCGTCCGAGGCATTTTCCACCCTTCTTCAAGTTCCGTTACAACAACAATCTGTCATTCATAGCATATACAGAGCGAGCTAGCTACTGGCTTTTATAGCCAGAAACTGGGTATGATGTGACCAGATGCACACGCGCATTTAAGGGGACTCACGACCCTTAAGTCGAGGAAATAAGGCATATTCTCATACTTTTTGACTCTTTGTAACTATTTCAATTTACTCCCAATTTTTCCAAATTTTTTGTATATGAAAAATTGATATATTTATTTTAATAAACAAATTTTCAACTCTCAAAATAATTTTAAATAATTTTATTTTAAATGCTTTAGATATACCTTGTTTTTTAATTTTTTTTTATTGTATACTGGCTTTCGTGCAGAACTATGAAATTAATTTTACACTTAAATGTATAATTCCTGTTTTATATTTAAAATAAATAATTCAAAATACAATTGAACATAAAACATTCAACATTAAAATATCTTTTTAATTTTTTTAAAACTGATCAAAATATACTTAAAATTTCCTTAATTTTTTGCATTAATTTACCCCTGAAAAAATAACAAAATGTGAAGTGATTGCAATAATTCTAGTTCAGACGCAATAAAATAACATGATGATGCAGTGATAAAAATTTCATGGAATTATGTTTCATAGTTTTTGAGATATCAGTTGCGGAATGATGCAAAATTACATGTTGAGAGAAATGAGTTTAAAATTTTTCTTACCATAAACTTAAATATTTAGAATATCAATATCTCCGGAACTAAGTGGAATATTTTCATGCGGTTTACTTTATTTTGTTCAGAAATGATAAGGCTTTAACATATATTTTTTTTTCAAAAAATCGAACGTTTTAAAGATTTAAGGGTAGTGAGTCCCCTTAATCATTTGCATATGATGCTGACATCTACCGATCATGTAATTTTCACATCGCTACGCGCATTCCTTCATGGTGTTGCAATTTCACTTTTGACGAGCGTATGCTGTATTGCTTTTCGTTATTTGATAATGTTCTAGGCTTCTACGCTTCCAATAGCCAATTCTTGGTAAAATGGTACTTTCACAATGATTCATGATTATTTTTTTTGTGTGTCAATTTTGGAAATTTTATGCCCACTTCAGTGTTAGGGGGCCCCCATCCCGAGTTGTGCCTATAGTCAAGAATTTTCTAAATCGGGTCCTGGTAATTGCGTTTATTAATTGTGTTTATTAAAAAAACTAATTTGCTATATTAAATCTATTTTACAAGAAATTTATGAACGTTCACATAAGTTAGCATTAATATGTCTAAATTTTTGTCGATATAAAAAGTGAATTAATCGTAATCAACTAAAAAATTTAATAACTTTTTCCTACATAAGAAACGTTGTCTCTAAAGAGATTAAAGAGGGGATCTAGATGATAGAAGAGATAAAGATCATGAAAAATCCCATACCGCGGTTTAAGGCTGCTATGTACTAACCCCATTGGAATCGCTCACCTCAATGTTAACCTATGGAGAAAATTTGTCCACGGATTGCCGACTTGGATTCAAAGATTTAAAAAAAAAATTGTACTCCGACATAGAGAAAGAAATTTTACATTTGTGTACATTTTTCATTCTTTTAAATGCAAATAATATTTTTAAATTTAAATTATTCAGGGAAATATCTGGTATAGTGTGTTTTAAACGCTCATAAATTCCTTCGGTGGACGAAATTTATAAAATGAATTCTGTAGCGCTTTGCAGAAAAGTTCAGGCTATCTGACAATACCAATGTTATTTGATTATTAGCATTTATGTACCTGTAAATAGTTGACAAAAATATATTTTAAATAAAAAATTTGGGCGCAGTGCTTAACCCCCCTATAGAGAGAGACATTACAATCCCTCAAAATGTCAATCCTAAGGGAGGGGGTGGAATTCTCGAACTGTTAACTGAACTCCTCCCACCACAAGAGTCTGCAAGAAGATGAAAAGGGAAATACGATTTATTTTCTTAGTACATAGCAGTCTTAAGGACTAACAGCACTGATGTGCGGGCATGTATCCTGTATGTGCGTATATGTGCATAGACATTACAGAGAAAAATGTTGTAAATGGTAATGTTATCAATCTAGAAATATTTGGTTCGATTCTAAAAGATCAAAGCTATGTTTTAATCTAAGAGAGTAAAAAATGGGGTTCTGAGCACTCTTAACATTGTTTAAAAATATTTAGAAATATATACACTGATTATATTTGCACGGTTTTGACAAAACGCGGTCCAAGTAAACGATTCAATTTTTTCATTATTTTCTACTTTAACATGGTTTAAAAATCCAAAAAGAATAAAAAATATTGAGTCGAAGGTTATCAAAGAGAATTTCAGAAAATGTAGGTGATTCCACGTTAGTTTATAATAGTAGTCATGATGTAGGAGGGATTCCACTATCTGCAAATACAAATCTAGAAGGCCTCCATCTAACCAACAAACGTGAAAAATCATTTTCTTACAAATGAAGACAATGTCTAACGAGCTGTGCTTATTCAAACGTGATTTAAAAATGATTATGTCACGTTATGAACAAATCCAATAAAGAACTAACAAAAATAAAATCACGGCGTCTGATAACCGAATTCATATTCAAATCAGTGAAACAAAAGAAACGCAAGATGTTAATTTTATTCAAGATACAATTGTAGATATCGCTCACTTCTTTCAACAACGTCATATCTCAAAAAACAAGATTTTTCAGGAGAGTGATTTTAAGGTTTAAAAGTACATTGAAATGTATTGAAAATAAAGTTTAATTCTGCTCTCTAGCGGCTAAATATTGAGCGGTAAGATAAGACGATCTTGCAGGGATATACTATTCTTTCAGGGCTTTCTGAAAACAAGCATAACTAAAAATCGCAGATTTTTGAGATATGACGTTGTTGAAAGGAGTGAGCGATATATCGTACCTCAATATTTCCAGTGACGAAAGGGATTTTTCTCCACCTAAAAACAACAGAAAACGGGGCGTTTATTGTCTAGCAGTGACACTGAATGACTAAATGATTATGCTATGTGTATGTATGTATGTATGTATTAAAAAATAAATTCCATTTATTTTTAACCACTTCCTACTGCAGCACTTTTACAATTTGAAAAATAACACAAACATAATTAAAATAAGATTTGTCGATTTGCTCTTACATATTGATTCAAGTTCAGTCGATCGAATCCAAATTTCATATGAAAATTAACATTTTCTTATCTATATATATAAAACAGTTCCGTAACTGACTGACTGACTGACAACGCACAGACCAAACCGCTGGACCTAAAGGGCTGAAATTTCGCATGGAGATTCTTCTTATAGTGTAGGGGTGCACTAAGAAAGATTTTTAAAAAATTCTTCTTAGATTTTTTAAAATAAAATTTTTAAGCTGTTTCAGTAACTTTTTTTAATTTTGCATTTAAAATGATAATTTGAGGGTTATAAAATTTATATCACGAGAAAGATCATAAGAATTCTCTTAAAATGAAATCTTTTTCGAATCTTTACCTTCATTTTCTGATTTTTGGTGAATTTTTAAAGATAATTTTTTAGATTTTAATTTACTAAATGCTGATCACGTGATTTCTTTTTATGGTACTTTAAATGAATTTATCGTCACGTGCATAACAACGAAATAGACAAAAAAAATTTTTTTTTTTGCTAATGCGGCAGACGATTGGAAATTATCCCCCAAAAATATTAAAATACAGTAAAAGAAATGTTCCTCAAACTGTACTGTATTAACTGTACTATATAAATTAGTATGTTCTATTAGATTTAATTTGAATATTTTTTATACATTATTTTGTCTGTAAAAATATCCGTTACGATTTTTCTATAAATATATTTTTTTCGTGTTTTTACATCAATTGCATAAATTGATCGTTGTATTTATTATAAATATATTCATACATATTTTTGTCATCAATCCATACATTGACTGTTGTATTTAATTTGAATGTACTCCGTTGAGAAGCACGGGTTTTCAGCTAGTTAAGTATATTTGGACGGACCATAGGACCATAGGATCATAGGAACAATTGGCTAACTGTGTTGATATTTGGATGGACCCTATCTCCAGTTTTTATATATTCAATCTATCTATTTTTCCCGGTTTTTTCTGAACGATAGTCTCTGGATCGTATCCTCTGTGCAAAAGGAGAATCGGGTGTATATGATACAGTGGACGCTCGTTAATTCGAACTCAAAGGTTCTCAGAAAAAAGTTCGAATTATCCGAAGTTCGAATTATCCGATGTTAAGAGAAAATATATAACTTTTAAAGTGTGTCACTGAAGAAGAAAAATCTCCAAGTATGTATAACCCCAGAAAATATATTATCCTATATTATCTAAAATTTAAATATTAAAAAGCAATACAGACTTACCTTAATCATAAAATGAAGCAGAAGATATGAATTAGAAAGTAAATTTTAATTAAAAATATGAATTATACTTTTGGGAAGAACTGTAAAATGGATGTTTGATTTTGTTTATGATGCCTGCATTTTTCAGCCAGCTTCTCGATTTGAAGTAAACATTTCAATTCATTTTCAGAGGAAGGTTCCATCTGAATAAATGTTTTCAGAGTTTTAATAGAGTCCATTATGCCTTGATCATTAGGACGCTTAACAGTCTCTGAATTCTCTTCTGATTTCGGTAAGGTCTCTTCTATTTCATCTTCTCGGATAGTTTTTATTATATCATCGTCGCTCAGTTTTCCACAGACTTCCACGTCTTCATCTACCCTTACATAATCAGAAAAAGTAACGTTATCACAGTTAAATTGTTTAAATTCAGGAAAATCTGTATCAATATCGTCATATTCTTCGATATGATTGTTCTCTTCGGCTTGTATGAATTTAGCATGACGAAAGCAATTACTAATTGTGCTTTCTTTAACATCATCCCATGCGGCGTATAGATCATTTATAGCTGTCAGCAGAGTAATGTCGTAATTATCACTACAGTCTAAAGAAAACAGGATTTGTTTTAAGAGTCTCTTACGATAATTTGATTTAAGATTCTGGATGATTCCTTGATCCATTGGTTGTAGCTTCGCAGTTGTGTTTGGCGGCAAATATTCAACCTGTATGGAACTCAGTTCTGGAAGGTTATTGTGGCAGGTTGCGTTATCTACAAATAAGAGAATTTTACGCTTTTGCCTCGAAAACTGCTTATCTATTCCTTTTAACCAGTTACTGAAGATGTCTTGTGTCATCCATGCTTTTGTATTGGATACATAATCAACTGGCAGTGTTTTAATTCCTTTAAGACATCGTGGATTCTTGGACTTTCCAATCACTAATAATTTAAGCTTTTCGCTCCCATCCATATTAGCACAAACTAAAGCTGTAATCCTCTCTTTACTGCTTTTACCTCCTACGCAACCATCCCCTTTAAAATGTAATGTCTTGTTTGGCAAGAGTTTATAAAAAAATGCAGTTTCGTCCGCATTAAAAATATCTTTCGGCAGGTAAGTAGAGAAAAGCCCTGGCAGTTTCCTACCGAAATTAGTGCATACGTCTTCGTTTACATCAGAGCTTTGGCCACATACAGTTTGATAAGAAATATTGTGCCTTGACTTAAATCGTGAAAGCCATCCATCACTGCATTTAAAATCTTCAATACCCATTCGACTTGCCAATTCATCAGCCTTCGTCTGCACTAGGGGTCCATTTATCGGAAAATTTCGAGATCTAACATCCTGGAACCATAGTAGTAGAGCGTTTTCTAGATCTGCTTGGGACGCATTTCTCATGCGTTTCCTTCCGCTAGCAAATTTTGATTTTTTCCATGAATCTAAAATTGACTTCTTGTTTTTCAAATAAGTTGACAAGGTATTTTTTCTAATTCCGTAGTCAGCTACCAACTTTGTTTTACATTCGCCATTCTCTACTTTCCTTAAAATTTCTACCTTTGTCTCCAAAGTTAGGGTTTTGTACTTTCCACGTGTAGACATCCTGAATATTTTCACGTTCACACCACAAACGGAGGAAAAAAACCAGATGTCAGCGCTAGCGAACGTCGGCGTATTGATACATGCGCTGACGTCTGCTCCGCGAACACTGCGCATAGGCAGATACGCGCGAAGAAACGAATGTAGAAAATGGACTTTGGCAACAGTAGTCCGAAGAGTTAAAGCGAGTTCAAGCAATAGCCAGTCTGGACAGCACTCTGACACCTGTTGGTCGGATTTCGCTCGCGACCTGTGAATTGTATGATTGTATAATTGTATGATTGTATAATATGATTGTATAATTGTATAATTGCATGTGCCTCTTTACACAGAAAAGAAATACAAATGATTTTGACACACAGAATAATAAATACAGCGAGTATTTTCTCCGTTAAACGAGAAAAAAGAAATTTTTTTGTCAAATTTTTAGTTCGAATTAACCGAAGTGATAAAAATTTAGTTCGAATTAACGAGATTTTTTTAACATTAATTCCAATACAAGTTTTTTGGTTCCTTTGGATTAGTTCGAATTAACCGAAAGTTCGAATTAACCGAGTTCGAATTAACGAGCGTCCACTGTATTTAGAAAGAACAGACAAAGGAGAAAACAGAGGAGAAAAACATCCACAGAGGAGAAAAATTTTTACAGAGGAGAAAAACTTCCCATGTCATCGGGCTCAGGTTATGATATGCTTATGTCTAGTGTTTTTCCCGTGACTGCTAAATTTTACGTTAATTCTTCCTCTAGACTTCCTCTTCGCAATTCTGCACGTATGACGTCAAAAGTAGCAAGTCAGATTTAAAAAACAACATGCATCCGTTACGCAGGGAGTTGGAAATCAACCGGTTAGCACAATCAGTCTCGCGTACTGGAAACCACCGATGCGAGTCTATTTCAAAGCAGAATCTGTGGATACCAGGCGATAAAGTGACTGAGAAATTTCTGAAGTGTTTGATATACAAATTGCCTCTACTTGATACTTAAGGATGCTGTGTACTAACCCTATTGGATTCGCTCACCTCAATGTTAACCTACAGATATAATCTGTCTACTATTGACAGCTACATAAATGCTGATAATAATTGAATAAAAATGGTATTTTCAGATAGCCTGAACTTTTCTGCTCCTTGCAGCAGGTTACGTTTAAAAAATTTCGTCCACCAATCGAATTCAGGAGCATCTAAAACACACTATACCAGATTTTTTCTCCCGAATAATTTAAATTAAAAAATATTTTTGGCATTATTTAACATAGGATTACGTTCCTCCATAACGGTCCTCCGGAAAGTAAAATTTCAGAAGATAAAACCATCCGTCCATCCGTCCTCGCGAGTTATAATTTTGTCAGCGCACCAAACCCAGTCTGTATCGCTTGGGCAAGCAGTAAACAGTTAAACAGAAAAATACCAAAATGCGTTAAAATTTTGACATATATATATATATATATATATATATATATATATATATATATATATATATATATATATATATATATATGTGTGTGTGTGTGTGTGTGTGTGTATGTTAAGAATTAATTAGAAAAAGAATAATAATTAAACAATTTACAGAGAGGCCTCAGAATAATCAAGTTTCTAGCATTAAATCTCATTAATTTTCGTATTTCGAAACGCACCGCGAGTAGGGAAATTCCCTTTTTGAACGAACAAAGATATAGTTTATTAATAGTATCAAACCTAGACCACACCCCTGGCTCCTCTTCGGTGCAAACGTCACGAGCATGCGCAGAAGTTCTAAAAGCTTTTGAGACAATAGGTTAAGTTAAGCAGACCGAGGGGATTAATCGATGATAGCAGACGCGCGCTAGCTGGGCTCCGCGGGTTTTGTAAAATGACGAGCACTAAGATATGCGCTACGTGGATCAGTGGTTGCTAGAAGATAAAGAAATAAACATGATTCACTTGGATTAATGTGTGCTTCCTGAGTAAGGGATTGTCTTCCACTACGCCACCGGACCACCATTGACTGTAACAATATTTAATATGGCGGGTGTATTACTGGGCTCGTCATCTATATATATATAACAGTTCCGTAACTGACTGAGTCACTGACTCACTGGCATACAACGCACAGACCAAACCGGTGGACCTAGAGGGCTGAAATTTTGCATGGCGATTCTTCTTATGGTGTAAGGGTGTACTAAGAAAGGTTTTTGAAAACTTCTTCTTAGATATTTTTCAATCAAATTTTTAAGTTGTTTTTGTAGCTTTTTTTAAGTTTGCATATAAAATAATAATTTGAGGATTATAAAATTTATATCACAAGAAAGAACATAAAAATTCCTTTAAAATGACATCTTTTTCGAACCTTTATCTCAATTTTCTGATTTTTGGTGAATTTTTAAAGATTCATTTTTAAAATATAATTTATTAAATGCTGATCGCGTGATTTCTTTTTCTGGTACTTTAAATAAATTTATCGTCACGTGCATAACAACTAAATTGACAAAAAAATATTCTTTTTCTTTCTACTGCTGCAGACGATTTGATATTATCCAAAAAAAATAAATATCCCTTACGATTTTTTCATAAATATATACATATATATATATATATATACAGTTGGTTCTTTGTTTAACGAATTTCAAGGGACCGTGAGAAATCGTCCTTAAGTAGAGATCGTCCTTAAACAGAATTTGTGAAAAAATAACATTTCCCTTCACACTTTACAGGTTTAGGACTGTCAATATATTTCTTAATATATTGGAATGTTTAAAAATGTTATTTTTATTATCATCATTATTTTATTCACAAAAAGTTATTTTAAATTACATTGAAAAAAAAAAGAGTACAAACAATACAATAAATTACGTTTTAAAAAATTCAAAAAGTTTTGATTGCTTCATTCGCCTTGTTTTCGTTATTCTCTTTTACAGATTTTCTAAAATGTTAAATGAGTCACCTTCCATTTTCGATGTAATATAGCGTTGGAGAACATCTAGAGCAGAAATTGCATCTGTGTAAGACGGTGGCAGTGTCTCGTTTTCCGTGTCTTCAACATCCTTCTTCGCCTGACACTGTGTTTTCGTTTACAATATCTTCATAAATTTGTTCTAAATTTCTGAAATCTGTTGTTAAAACATATTTATCACAATTGTAGAAATCTTGAATTGAAACATCCTCATCTTCAACAAGACTTCTCCATTCTTCAGGGGTAATGTCATCTTCGTTGATTTCTACATCCGTACTTTGCAGTTCCACTACAAGTTATTTGTGAATTCCAGCAACGCGAAAGCAGTTTTTTATTGTGGATGAAGAAACTTCTTTCCATGCTGATGTTATCATGTGCATTGCTTCCAAGATTGTAAATTTTCTAATTTTTATACTGTCAGCCGAATTGTTTATTAATTTCCTAATTAAAGACTTTCTGTAGTATGCTTTCACACTGCGAATGATTCCCAGGTATAATGGCTACAACTTGCTAGTGCAATTAGCTGGTAAGAAATGGATAGTGAAATTTGTAAGTCCAGGGATATTTGGAGTATGTGCCGTGCATCGGTCAATTAAAAGTAAAACTTTTCACTATTCTCGATGATTTTTTGCATCAAATTTTCTAATCCAGTCAATAAAAATATGTGATGTCATCCACGCTTTATTGTTATTGCGGTACTCACAAGGTTTCCTGGTGATATTCTTAAAACACCTTGGTTGCTTTGATTTGCCTATAACTTGTGGTGGAAATTTCTCAGATCCATCCGAATTAGTGCACAGTAAAACAGTCAATCGTTCCTTACTGTGTTTTCCACCAAAACACTTTTCGCCCATATACGTTAAGGTTTTATTAGGCACCATATTGTAGAATAGGCCCGTCTCATCTGCATTGAATATGTTCTTCTCATCATATCCATCTAATTTCCCCTTCAGCACTATTTTCCATTCATCCACTATTTTTTCATCTACGGAGCCACTTTCGCCAGATATGCTTTTAAATACAAGCCCGTATCTTTCTTTGAACTTTGTTAGCCAACCAGCCGAAGCCTGAAAATTTTGCATTCCAAACTTTTCTGCCAGAATAATAGCATTTTCTTTAAATATCATTCCGAAAATTGGAATGTTAGATGCTCTTGCTTGATGAAACCATTGCAGGACTGCCTTCTCAAACTCTTCTGATCGGCCACATTGAATTTTCTGCCGTTTGGATTTGGATCCCAAACCAAATTTTTGTGCTGCTTTAAGAATTTTTGCTTGCTAAAATGCCTTTGAGAGTAGACTCGGGTAGCTGAAATTGTCTTGCGAATTGGACTTTTGTTATTCCAACACTTTCTTCCCAGTTTTCAATAATTTTCACTTTTTCGTGTAGCGTAAGATGCTTTCGCTTTGATGCCATTTTGCTCTGCTCACCTCGTATTCGTACTGGAATGAGCTCCTACACCCAAACATGAATTCTCTAAATATGAACACGTGCTTCCCTGCGTTAGCACCGCCACACTGGTCCTGCACAGGGTATTATGGTATGGGGCGGTATTGGATATCACTCTCGCACACCTCTAGTACGCATTGCCGGTACTTTAAACAGCCAGCGCAACATCTCCGAGGTGTTGGAGCCAGTTGTCCTTCCTTACCTTCAGGGCTTGCCCACAGCCATATTTCAACAGGATAATGCGCGACCACACGTGACACGCATTGTCCAACGGTTCTTCGTCAATCGCCAGATTGAATTGCTTCCCTGGCCGCCTCGCTCTCCGGATCTTTCACCGATAGAAAACATGTGGTCCATGGTTGCTCTACGATTGACCCCGATTCCATCCCCAGCTGCCACAGCAGATCAACTTTGGCAACGTGTGGAAGCTGCTTGGTCTGCTGTACCCCAAGAACTCATCCAAAGTCTCTTTGAATCAATGCCGAGGCGTGTGGCAGCGGTGATCTCCAACAATGGCGGCTACTCTGGCTACTGATTTTGGCAGGAACCACACTTCACAGAAGTCTATAAATTTAATCATTTGATACTTGGTCAACATGTTATCTACAAAATAAATTTTGTTGTGATATCTCTTGTCTTTCTTGGTGTTGCAATTTGGGTGGCCAGCAGTGTACATACAAAAGAGGTAAGCAACGATAAGTAATCCTACGTTAATAACCCGCGGTAGTTTCGTTAAAAGAGACTACATGAAATTTTTTAAAACGAAAAAGGCCCCAAGGTGTGAAGTTTCTTTCACTATTACAGAGTACAATTTTTTGAATAAATCTTTCAATCGAAGTCGGCGATTTTTGGACACATTTTCTCCATAGGTTAACATTGCGGTGAGCGAATCCAATAGGGTTAGTACTCAGCAGCCTTAAGCTACTGAAAATGCTCAGTTGTGAATATTTGAAATTTATGCTGTTTCGTATGATTTAGAAGCTTTTAATAAAGACCTCGTTTTGGAATAAGTGAATTAATTCTTCAGTTACTTATAGGTGGATGCACAAATCGAAATGAGAAAGGGACAGGCATTACGAGATATCTGTAATGAACAAAATGTACCGGGTGGACAAAACGCCCGTATAAACTTTAAAAATTCATAAAAACTGGAAAAATAACCAAAATAATAAAATGTATGCAGGGTTAACATCGCTAGGTCACGGAATTTTTTTTTGAGACAGGAAAAAAATATAACAAAAAACAGCCGTTAGGTGGCGCTGAAATACACAAGTCAAAGAAAAGATACGCAAATAACGAAAAGAATGCTTTTAAATCGTTTATTACAGCAGTAGGTGTTTCACATGACCCCCATCACAGGGGATCAGGCATTGTAGGAAGTCATAAATCCAGCAACGGCAGTGCAGCAGGTCCAGATGTATACATGACACCTCTCGGCGGATCGCGGAACAACGGTGAACTGGTTGTGGATTAGGAGCGTACGTTCTTATAACCGTCTTGTTTGCATATTTCCACAGAATTCGCTCGTACCAGCGCCACCTGTCGGCTGTTATTTGAGTTATTTTTTTCCCTGTTTTAAAAAAAAACCCGTGACCTAGCGATGCTAACCCTGCAAACCTTTTTAATTTTGGTTATTTTTCCGGTTTTTATGAATTTTTAAAGTTTATATGAACTTTTTGCCCACTCGGTATTAAGGAACCTTTGCTTTGCGGAGAAATGTTACGTTATGTTAAAAACTGAGTTTCATAAGTGTTGATTTCAGTCACCGAAATTCCGTAAAGTTAGGGCGAAAGAATAAAAACATGTTTTCCCCAGCATGTGTTATTCTGTTGATGATGTTACTGTTATTACTGTTGTTAGTGGCAGCTCAAAAAAGCCGAAGACTAAGGGCCTGTTCACATAGGAGTCCGTTGCGCTGCGTTAAGGAAAAGATGACGTTGAGACGAAAATAAACCAATGATATGCCTACAAACGATTAGCAATGAAATTTTTAACGCCTATGATTGGTTTATTTTCGTTGAGACGAAAAAATCTTTTGATCGAAAAAATCGATGAATCTTTTGTTCACGCACAAAGCTGTTTCTAGAAAAACTTTAGTATCTCAAAATTGATAGATAATTAAATCTTGAAATTAAAGATATGGCAATTTTTTATATTTAAAATTAAATTTATAGCTATTTTTCATTTAAAAAGCAATTTAGTGTAATTTAATTAACATATTTTCTGAAAAATTGCAAAATTAAATCAGAATAGTTATAATTGAGAATTTTCAGAATTCTAAAACTTAATATCAAAAATATATATGACTATTTTCTTTTAAAAAAAATATCATAAAATTCAGTAAAGTTTAATTAAATATTCGGTAATGATTCTCGTAAAATTAATCACAGTGAAGTCTTTTGTAAAATTTCAGCTTTAATTAGCTTCATCAAAAAATTTAAAGTAAATATAAAGCATGCTTACAATTATTATGAATTATTTGCGATAAAAACGTAAACTTATATACCTTTCTTTTATCTCTCTAATCAAAGGAAAATCCTTGAGTGCTTTTGAAAGATAGCAAATCAATCAAAAATATTATCCACTACAGCATTCTTGAAGCACATATATGTTATTTATCACAAGGGGGAATAATGGATTCTAACTCTTGAATTATTAATAAATCTAATGAAGTGAAATATTTAATTGAATTTCCCGAGAATAAACCTTCATTCCTGTGTGGTATTGAAATTAGACTGAATGCTACAAAACATTCAATAGCTGATTAAAGTGTAATTTTTATATGGAGTTTTCCTTTTTTTCAAAGCTGTTGTATTATATAATCATGTTATAGCATTTTAACGACAACAAAGACAGTCATTTAAAACTGTGGTTCGAAAACTAGAATACATATATATACATAATTCAAGAGGTGGCGGGAATATATATATATACATACATACATATACATACTTACATACATACATACATATACATACTTACATACATATATATATATATATATATATATATATATATATATATATATATATATAAAGTGGTGGCAAAAAGTCCTGAACACACTCATTTTTTTGCTTAAATTTTGTGTTTGATTTAACTGTTCGCCATGAAATTACCGTACAATCTTAACTATTGTTATTGATTCTAATGTATTTTTTCTGGCTGATTTCAAATCTGTTACTAGTTTTTTAATGCCGCAAGTATTTTTTAAAGTACACCTGCCTGAACACAAGAATGTGTAATATGTACAGAATAACACAATATAGAATAACATAATATACGTAGTAGAATAGCACAAAAATTTTTACGAATACGGTACATTTGATATGCATTTTGAAAATTTGGTTGTTACATGCTTGAACATCAATATTTTATGGGCCAGCCGTTTGCTTTAATTACGGCTCTACATTTTTTTTTGGTATGGAATGCACCAATTTCACAAGATGTTCTTTCGCGATAACATGGTTGAAAGAAAATATTAAAGCTTCAATTAACTCACGATTGTTTAAAAGTTTTTTCTTTGAAATAGCATAACAAATTTTATGCCATAGGTTCTCTATCGGATTAAGATCCGGGGACTGTCCTGGCCAGTTCGTTCTATTCATAGTATTGTCTTCGAACCATTTCTGGACTCCCTTTGCCCGGTGACAAGGAGCATTATCGTCCTGAAAAATCCATGACTGATCCCCAAAATTTTCTCCCGCTGTTGGTAGTAATTTATTTTGTATTATTTCAATGTAATCCTTGGTTCTCACTATTCCGCTCACGATGTGAAGTCTTCCAACACCGCGAGAAGACATGCAACCCCATATCATCACTTTCGTTGGGTGCTTTACTGTGGGCTTCAGACACTGAGGGCTGAATTCCTCATGAGTGCGTCGTCTTACATAGGCACTACTTTGGTTACAAGATATACAAAACTGACTTTCATCGCTAAATATTACCCTTTTTCAGTCTTTAACAGTCCATACTGAATGATCCCTTGCCCACGCCAATCTCTTCTTGCGTTGAAAATCGGTCAGTAATGGTTTTGGGCGAGCTTTGCAGCCTCGCAATCCAATTTCCAGCAGTCTTCCTCTCACAGTTCTTGGGCACACATTCACATTCGATGTCAGAGTCCATTGTTTCAAAATTTGTGGTGAATTAAGCTTTCTGTTTGAAAGTGAAATCCTGTGCAATACCCTGTCTTCACGTAAAGTTGTTTTTCTCGGTCACCCAGATGGCTCCCTGTCCGAAATAGAATTTATTTCAGAATATCTTTTCAACGTTCTCACGATAGAAGAAAGACCACATGGTACTTTAGCGGCAATTTGGCGCAAGGAATAACTTTCTTCCTTCAAAAGCATTATTTTGTTTCTATTATTATCAGGTAGAAATGAAAATTTACCCATAATTCCAATATTTTCCACACACGCACTTCAAACTGCAACACACAACTGCTTTCAATACATTGAAACATGCTGCACATTCTGCTTTCAACCCTTCATCAGTGCTGCTCTCTGATTGGTTGGAATAACGGAGTATTTCATTGGTTGAAAAAAACAGTCACTCATTATTACAGTGACCTTGTGCTTGTCTTATCATGGTTTTTTTCAAAATATCGATAAAATTATTTACTCTAAATGAATTCTACAAACAGATTTGAAATCAGCGTGAAAAAATACATTAGACACAATAACAATAGTTAAGATAGTACAATAATTTCATGACGAAAAATTAAGTTAAACACAAAAATTAGGCAAAAAAATAAGTGTGTTCAGGATTTTTTGCCACCACTGTATATATATATATATATATATATATATATATAGGGTGATTTTTTTAAAACTGACGCTCCTCAGAGACATCTGTAGCGCGATCTATCAGCCGAAATTCCACCAAAATTGATAGAGGGACTAAGGACGACATGGGAAAGAGTTTCTATGAAAAACAATTAGTTCCAAAAGTCGCCGATAGGAGAAGATATGGCGCTCTTGTTGTCGGTGGACCCGAGAATTTGCATAAAAGTAAAACATAGCAGCACCAGTATTTCGGGCTATAAAGTGAAGAATCTGTTGCGCCTTCGCTTTACAGAAGAAAGGGTCATCAGTCGCTTTTTTTCACTTACATGGCCACCTCGCTCCCCGGACCTAATCCATGTGACATTTTCCTGTGGGGTTTTTTAAAGTCTAAGGTGTATCTTGGTGGAGTCTCGAACTTGGCGGCCCTAAAGTACAACATATCCCGGACTTTGATGAACATTCCTGGTGACATGTTACGCTCGGCCGTTGAGAACGTAGTGTTCAGGATGCAATGTGTCGTCCACCAGGACTGTGGTCACATTGAAGGAGGGAGAAGTGAATTTGCTGCCTAAAGTGGTGCTGCAGTGAAATTTCTTTGTTATTCATTTCTCTGATTACAACTTTTTCGGTACTCATCCCTAATCTTAATAGCCCGAAATACTGGCGACTTTTGGAACTAATTTTTTTTCGCTGAAAAAACTTGCCCATGTCGTCCTTAGCCCCTCTATCAATTTTGGTGGAATTCCGGCTGATAGATCGGGCTACAGATGTCTCTGAGTATTGTCACTTTCAAAAAATCACCCTGTATATATATATATATATATATATATATATATATATATATATATATATATATATATATATATATATGTATATATATATATATATATATATATATATATATGTATATATATATATATATATATATATATATATATGTATATATATATATATATATATATATATATATGTATATATATATATATATATATATATATATATATATATATATATATATATATATATATATATATATATATATAAATAGCTGAAAACCCGCACTTCGCTACGGAGTACTTTCAAATTAAATACAACGGTCAATGTATGCAATTAATGCCATAAAAATTAAATATATATATTTATAATAAATACGACGATCAATGTATACAATTGATGTTATATATATATATATATATATATATATATATATATATATATATATATATATATATATATTTATAAAAATATCGTAAGGGATATTTATTTTTTGGGGATAATATCCAATCGTCTGCTGCATTAGAAAGAAATTTTTTTTCTTTATTTAGCTGTTATGCACGTGACGATAAATTTATTTAAAGTACCAGAAAAAGAAATCACGTGATCGGCATTTAATAAATTAAATTCTAAAAATGAATCTTTAAAAATTCACCAAAATATCAGAAAATGGAGCTAAATATTCGAAAAAGATTTCATTTGAAAGGAATTTTTATGATCTTTCTCATGATGTAAATTTCATAACCCTCAGATTATTATTTTAAATGCAAACTTTAAAGAATGTTACAAAAACAGCTTAAAAATTTGATTTTAAAAAAATCTAAGAAGAATTTTTCAAAAATCTTTCTTAGTGCACCGCTACACCATAAGAAGAATCACCATGCAAAATTTCACTCACACGCAGTTTTACACTCACACCAGCAAATTTAGTTTCAGTTGGACATCTTTGGTGCCATATGCCCAGGGGAGAGCCAGGATCCAGACAAAGGAAACGCGGCTCCATAAGAAGAAACTCGTCAGTGGTTGGGGTTACCTTGCTAATCAACAGTGTTGCGACTTTGTTACAAGATCTAATAACTCTCCCGGCATACCCCCAAAAATTTTACCGCGTACCCCATGTTGAAAACAGCTGATTTGAAAAAATGCCCAGGGGAGAGCCAGGCTCCATACAGAAGAAATGTGGAAATCCGTCACATAACGGAAAGGACAATTTTATAAATAGAGATCCGTGGAATAGAATTTGAACTGGTATAGCGTTATTACCACACACACACACACACATACACACACATACAGTGTCTAACAAAATTATAAGACCACCCAAAATATCACTCATTTTAATATTACACTGCATAAAATAAATAATTTTAAAATTTGAAGTAAATGAAAAAAGTTATATTTTCTCAAAAAAAATCGCTTAAAGGAAAAAAAATTGAGTTAATTTCACACAGCAAATGATTTTTTGAAATCTCGGTGTAACATAAATTAAGACCACTTATTTTTTTTTATTTAAAATCGTTTGCGTTTTTAAAACTATTTTATTTTTTCTTTCAAAATCGTAGATAGACTGTAACTTTACATCACAAAAAAGTCAAAACGATTATATTGTAAAAGAAAATAGAATTTAATTTGTTTGTTTTTATGAGGAAATTCACAATGCCGCGTGGAAGAGAATTATCTGATCTAGAAGTTCGAAAAATTTGGTTTTATAAGGGGTCTGGAAAATCGGAACGTGAAATAAGTAAGATACTTTAACGTTCTAAAACTGCTATTCATAACATTTTAAGTAAAAGAGATTTTTATGGAAAATATAAAAGATCTGGCAGAAAGAGTAAATTATCAGGTCGCGATAATAGACGAATTTTCAAGCTTGCAACGAAACAGAACTTGTCTACTCGTAAAATAACACAGCAGACAAGTAAAACTATTTCACATATGACAGTCTGGCGCGCTTTAAGATCAAATTCAAATGTTGCTCTTCGGAAATTAAAAAGAAAACCAAGACTGTTAAAGCATCATAAAGAAGGAAGGCTGAAGTGGGCAAAAGAAGTCATGACCTGGGATGCTGCTTGGAAAAATATTATTTTTTCCGACGAAAAAAAATTTAATTTGGATGGCCCGGACGGTAATATTTCCTACTGGCATGATTTACGAACGGAACCTCGGGTTTTCTTCAGTAGACAGATGGGTGGTGGCTCTGAGATGGTGTGGGGAGCTTTTGCATATGATAGGAAATGTGATCTGCAGCGAGTTCTTGGAAAAATGGACTCCATTTGTTATCAACAACTGCTTTACCAACACCTTATACCTTTTGGCCAATTTTTAGGAGGATCAAACTGGAAATTTCAGTAAGACAATGCGCCATGCTATGTGTCTAAATCAACTAAAAACTGGTTTCAAAAAGAAAAAATCGAGGTCTTAAACTGGTCAAGCCTTAGTCCAGACCTGAATCCCACCGAAAATTTGTGGGGGCATTTGGCTCGTCAAGTGTATGCAAATAACCGTCAGTATGATTCTGTGTATGAATTGGAACTAGCTATCATGGATGAATGGGACAAAATTCCCAAATATTTGCTCGAAAACCTAATTAATTCAATGAAAAATCGAGTATTTGAAGTTATTCAGAAAAATGATGGATCAACATCATATTAGTTTTATTAAAAAAATTTGTTTTAACTTGTGGTCTTATAATTTTGCTACAGATATTTGATTGGAAAAATTTGAAATTGTTGATAAAATAATTAGTATATTTAAATATCTCTTAAAAATAATATACATATATTTTATATTTCATTTATTAACATCAACCTAATTTAATTAAAAAAAAATTATACTATTTATAGTCAAAATCACAAAATCCACAGTGGTCTTATAATTTTGTTACACACTGTATATATATATATATATATATATATATGTGTGTGTGTGTGTGTGTGTGTAAGTAATGTCGGCCCATCACCGACACGAATCGTGAACTTAGGTAGTCGTGAGGAAAAACACCCGAGGAAAGAACAGGAATACATTGAAGAGCTGGAGTACTTTATTCCATGGAAGTGTACTTCAGACAGCAGACATCAAAGAAGGTACACAGAAGGTTTAACAGTGATGGATATCGGACAGCAGTGCCATATAGGATGAGGGTTAGAAAAGAGGAGACGCGCGAAAGAACAAGACAAGAGCAAAAACGTAGAGAGTGGGAAAATCTTCTGTTGGACCTTTTATACTATGCGAGCGCTAGGTGTTTAGAATTCTATAACTGGTTACAAACGGGTACATGATTGACAACGTGAGGTTGGATTCAAAATATCATGCCTCTGAATCATCTCTGACTCATTTTTCCACTCTCCTGTTAGTGGGTAGGAGGTTAAAAATAACTTTAACTTTAATGTTTCACTCATGCAGTTAAGGGAATTTAATAGTTGGTTAATTCATTTATTCCTAGGTCGCAATTTGGAATATGGGCTGTGCTTTATTGAGGAGAATTGAGAAAACGAGACAAGAAATAATGGTGGGGCGTTATCATTACACACACGCACACACACACACACATATATATGTGTGATTATCAATACTTTAATTAGTAATTAGTGAGAGGATTGGCCTTGTTTTCGCTTGCATAACGCATCAATGGTTGGGGTTATCTTGCTAATCAGGAGTGTTGCAACTTTGTTACGAGATCTAATGACTCCATAACTCTCTCGGCATACCCCCAAAAACTTTACCACGTAACCCATGATCAGAACAGCTGATTTTAAAAATAACTTACTGTCAGTGACTACATAATTCCCTTTTGCAGTAGCTGTACTATATTGATTGTTTACAATACCAAGCAAAGTTAGGTTCAATATTTGATCAGTAGAAATTTAAGTCATGTTTAGCATTTATTCAGTTTCGTAGTTTGTTTTTACTATATGGAGAGAGCTCAATCTGAAAGAAGAGTTTTATGAAAGGGAAGTAAATACTGCGTTTTGTTCCCCTGGAAATGCTGGACCAATATTCCTTAAAACCGAAAAAAGAGATACTAGTAATGTTTAAAAAGAATTTTTAAGAGGCATCATAGAGCAAATCTGTAAACATGTCCTAAAAATAGTCAATTTCTTACTTCATGCATATTTTTTATCTTTTTATTACATCCGTAATCCAGCGTTTTAGTTAGTTTGAAATACAAAAATTCTTTTAAAAAAATCATTTTTAGTTTCTTGGTTTAAAACACACAGTAGAATTACAAGAATTATGTGACAAAAGTTGTGCCTGTTTGTATTACAGTCCCAAAGACAGATACAACATTTTTATGTTGTATCTGTCAACATTTTTGCATTTACATTAGGGCCACTGGTAGCCTGGTGGTAACGTGTTGGCTTTCGTACTGAGGTTGCTCGGATCGATTCCTGACAAGCGCTATTAAATACCTTCATATCTAGACCGTATATGAGTACGTTAATACGTAGGCCGGAAAGTCCTTCTCTGAGGTCAGTGGGTGGGTGTCGTGGCTTAATTCTTCACCGAGGTTCTTTCTGTGGCATAGGGACAATGAGGTAGAGAAGTTGAGTAGTCTCTTTACGACACAATTACAAATGTTTATTTACAAGTTGACATAAAATTACAAAAGCAGTCAACAAGAAGTGGATTAACCTGCTGTATCCAGACCCCTGTTCCTACACTCTCGATTCTAATTAAAGAATAATTATTTCACCAGAGGTGGACGAGCCTACGGCATCTCGCCAGACCTCCAATCACTCTCGTTACCAGAGACCCCTCCTCTCTCTGACTATCTCTTCACACCCAAGGGTTTTGACTCCCACGCCCGCCAATCTCTCTGATTGGCGAGGGGAGGGTCACGTTGTACGCCGTCTGCGTTTTAGGTAACGGTCCTTCTCAAATACTACACTACAGTGGGGAAGGTACGATCCCCCAGATGTCGTCCCTGGGGGTGATCAGTCAAAATGGAGGTGGTATTTGGCCCCTCAGCCCTCAGTCCTCAAGCCTATATTGACGTGGTTTGTAATACATTCCAGCCAGGGGCCATTGCAACATTTTTATTTTGTACTGTGTAATTGTATTATTCTGAACAATTTTACCTGTTGTTGTTAGTAATGCCCCGTATAAATCATAACCTTTGTCCTAACCCGCTAAACAGGAGCCCCAGAATTTCGCCCTGCTGCCTTGAATCGCCGACATTTTACCCAGTGACATTCCACTTTTTCGCAGTGGCTATCCCCACCACCTTTTCCGAACAACAAATGCGTAAGATCTATGATGATGCCATCTATATCCAGAAATTTGAACGATTTGTATAATGTAATATATATGTATATATATATATATATATATATATATATATATATATATATATATATATATATATATATATATATATATATATATATATATATATATATATATATATTATATATATATATAAATATACATATATATGTATTTATTTATATATATATATATATATATATGTATATATATATATATGTATATATATGTATATTTATATATATATATGTATATATATGTATATATATGTATATTTATATATATATATATCTATATATATATATATATATATATATACATATATATTATACATTATACAAATCGTTCAAATTTCTGGATATAGATGGCAGCATCATAGATCTTACGTATTAGATGTTTGCAAAAGGTGGTGGAATTAACCACTGCGCTATTCCCACAATCAGTGGGAATAGAAACGGCCCCACTTTTTACCGAGCGCCACATGGGGCGACATCCGGCGGGCTCGCACCCTCACCCCAGCCGTAAACACCTCACGGAGGGACTTTATGGCCTACAGATATACTATGTCCATACTCGGCGTCGACACAAGAGCATTTAGTGACGCTTGCCGGAATTCGAACCGAGCACCTTCAATGCCAAATTTCGATGCGTTAAGCACTAAGAGCTCCGGGCCCCGAACGCACGTACTGTAAATCTATTTTATGCCAAAATGGTGTTTTTCTTGATTTGCCCTGTAAAATTCCTTGCAAGGCATCCCTATGGAATTTTGTACACCGTTCATTTGTTCCATTTTTCCATCATCATTCATTTGCACTAAACATTATAAAAATATTTTCTCTAAAGCACAAATTTACGTTGACAAAAAACATTCTATTCGCCCTCTAACCCTCTAAGCGTTTGAGACGTATTTTTCCGTCTCATACTTTCAACTTAAAAATCGTGTATGACAGATCAATCCATCCTCAATGTTGTTCAAAATGGTATGATTTTGAGACCTCTGAATACCAAACTAGGTTATGGAATAATTCGTCAGATTTTTTTTTTTTTGTCAACTGGAAGAATGACAGTAAAAACAAGAATGACACAGGTGGTACGAAAAATACGGTAATCAAATCGACTGCTAATTGTCTGGACTATACCCGGAGTAAATTAAGGGAACAAGGAACCTTCAAATTCGAATTTTTTCAATTTACAATTTTTAACTCGATATACAAAATGAGAATGATTAATTTTTTTTTGCTACATTAAAAACCCTTAAAATTCAAAATAAGGAATTTTTGGCAGAATGATGCCAGTTTTTCAAAAAAATTTCAAAAATGCTAACGTTTTTCAAAATGCTCTATGCGCATTCTATATTAATTTAAATCCTTAAATTTATTATACGTTTACCATATGCATATAAATATAAATGTGCATTTATTTATTTTTTTGTATAAATCTAAAGTCTTAAATATTTTTTTCTATTCTGCCTGTTACTTTTCATGTTTTTTTTATGTTTTTTCTTTATTTTATGGTCTATAAATTTGAAAAATATTTGGGATTTCAAAAATATTATGTACAGTTTGTGACAAACACTTCAATTTACAATTATGAAAAATTTAGACGATATCAGAAGAAAATGAATACGCATGGAGCTTTTTGAAAAATTCTAGCATTTTTGAAGAATTCTTTTGATAAATAGGACTTATTTCTCCCCAAAATACTTATTTGTAGATTCTAAGTATCTTCAGTGTAGTAGAAAAGAATACTAATTATACTCATGATGTATATAGAGTAAAATGTTGAAAATTAAAGAAGAACGATAATGAAGGTCCCTTGTTACCTTAAAAAAAAATACGAAAGTTTAAATCGTTCAAGTATTTGCAGTCGGTATATTAATCTTCAAAATACCTTTGATGGGGAAAAAAATAATAACGAAATGCAAATAAATTATAAAAAATATTCAGTTTTATGTTCTGGACTCCTCATTAGCGTTAACAAATTTTTGTAGACTGATATGGCTGAAAAACCTTGCTCCAAATATCTACTATTATTAATAAGATCTGGCAAATAACAACGCTTTCAGTCTCTTAACTAATATTTGGCATAGCCGTTCTCCAGTATGTTCTAATAAAAAATAAGACAGACAGATAACGAGTAACTCTATCGCATAAATCTAAGACCATAAATTGAATTAGCAGTCTAGCGTACATTAATCTACCCTGCTGATAGATGAAACCGTGGTAATGGTTTTCTGCGATCAGTCAGGGATATAACTAGTGTGTTGTATGGATCATGCGATAATATCTGCAGGCTCTGTTTTAAATGCCACGACTCAGAAGTTCAAAATTTCCCCACCAGGTGTGGGGACTGTAACCGCCAGCAAATATTTTAACAAAATTTATTTGCAAGCTTATCGTATAATCATGAACGATGCTTAAATGCAAGAAAATATAAATTTATACTATTAGGAAGAATAAACATTTGAGTAATTAGTATTTCTCAGCCCTGTCTTTAAGTTGTTGCCATACATATTCTAGGGATAAATATTTTTCTTGAATCGATCATATGTAGGAAGCGTGAAGACGGTAGTGCATGAGTCGACATCGCTGATCTGCAACCCCGGGATCAAGTTATGGGTAATTTTCATTTCGGCACTATTATAACTGCAGATTAGCAAATGCATAGCTTTGAATTCTGTGTATAACTGCGGATTAGCAAATGCATAGCTTTAAATTCTATTTATAACTGCGTATTAGCAAATGCATAGCTTTGAATTCATTTATAATTGCATATTAGCAAAGACGTAACTTTGAATTCTGTTTATAATGGAAGATTGGCAAAGGCATAGCTTTGAATTCTGTTTAAAATTGCAGATTAGCAAATGCATAGTTTTGCATTTTGCTTATAACTGCAGATTAGCAAATGCATAGCTTTGCATTCTGTTTATAATTGCAGATTAGCAAAGGCATAACTTTGAATTCTATTTATAATTGCAGGTTAGCAAATGCATAGCTTTGAATTCTGTTTTCTCCATATGAAGGTGGCATTCAAATAAGGAGCATAGTTCTTAAAATGTGAAAATTTTCAGGTAATGTGCTTCAGTTATATGCATTTGTTAATCTGTGATTAGGACAATTCTGAGAGTAAAATTCCCAGTTTCTTAACATGGGGGACTGAAGATCTACGATACCAGCAGATGTACCGCTTTAACCTCAGATGCTATGCAAATTTTCTTGATGGCACCCCTTGTGATCAACAAGTAAAACGAGTCTAAGTAACGACTGCAAAAGCTTGGTTCTATCCACTAAATAATATCTTCAGATTGCTTAATTCATTGATACGCAGAGCATTCCTTTCATCTTTGTTCTAGTCGCTTTAATTTGCATTAATTTTTTCATTAAAGTTGCTATTTTTCCACTCGAAAACAGTGGTCTACCGTTGAAGGTGTAACTCTTATTTATTTCGTAAAAAAAATAAAATAATTCAAAAGACTAATTTGGCAACAGTTTGTAGTGACGAAATGAAATTCTCGACCTCTGTAGTAAAATTATGTCTACTTTAAAATTTGCCGATGTGAAGGAGCCTTGGGTCAAAAATCTAGTTTTGACTCTCTCTGGAGAGAAATATTGTCATTTTGGAATAAAGAAACCTTTTAAAATCATGGAATTAGCATGCAGTATCCAAGTTCAAAATGAGCAATATTATGAAGAGTGGGAACTAACAGCTTCGGGGCCATTCGCGTGAAAGTATTGCATGCTAAATTGGGAATTCTGTTCCCCAATATGTTAGACAGATGCATAAAGACACGATCAAAGACGATCATTTTAAATTGTAAATCAGGCCTCACATTGAAAAGACAAGCGAATGAAATGCGCTTGAACGAAGTAAACTGCGAAACAATCGGCTATTTCTATTCTAAATGCATATCAGATATCGGACTTTATAATTTTGTGTTGGTCTCTCTAGCGTCTGGAAAATGAAGCTCGCAGAATTCTTACATTTGAATGCTTAGAAAATCTCACCGAGTTGCTATTTATTAAAAAAATCAAAAGTTTCACATAAAAATTTAATTATTTTGGTAGAAGATACTCTCAGACTCGCGTCCGACATTCTTAGTTGAGACTGAATTAAGTTTGATCGACAGGATTTTCAATAAACTCAATGGAACACAAACAGGTGGCGGGGTTTGAATGTACCTTTGAAAATGACCAATACTAAATGAAGTGGACACATCATTTTAGAATGATTAAAGAAAGCCGTTAGCGCAGAAAGAAGCGGTATTCAACAAAGCGAGAGCCGACAGCGGAGGGAACCTCAGTGGGTGGTCCACGTGCAAGAAAAAACCGGAAGGGTAATTGAAGGTGTGAAAAGAACGGGAATGTTCCAGAAAGTTAAGGGGAGGAAAGAGAATAAATAAGAGAGACGGCGAGAGACAGGGAGGAATAGACTGAACGTGGACTTGGGCATAAACGAAACGAGGGAGCACTCAGAATAGAAAGACAGGGTCTTTATTGAACTGATTTATCAACTCCGTGCCCCTTAGTCTATGTATGATGGTTCTACGGAACGAAATGAATGTATATATTGATCGATGTAAATAGTGCATATTAAACACGATGTAAATAAGCACCATTTCTCCATTTATGAATAACTCCACGAGGCATTTATACATCTTATCACGGAGATCCGGTTTACAGATACTCTTTTTATGTAAGAAAATCAGTTCCGAGAAACAGTACTCCCCGTAATCAATGACTTACCATTTTACTCTCCGAGATGGTTGAAATAAGTAGAGTTCCTCAGAAGTTTGACTACGAAGTATTAGTTATATTCGTTATTTTACTTATATTCGTGGTTAAAGTGGAAACTTTGCTAATTGTTCAGCATTGCTTCACCTTTCTGTCAAAAGATGACAGCACCTTTAAAATTGTTTTGCTTGTTTGTTTAAAAATTATATTAATATCTTTTAGAATTAATAGCTTAAAGATTAATGTTTAAATTGGTAAATTTCTTTCTTGATTTTTAAGAATTTTTGGAATAATTTGTTTATACATTTATTGCTTTAAACCTAATAGAACTTTTATTATTTATTTTCTTCACTGTAAAAAAAGACTGATGCATTTTGGGTAATTTTCAATCTGATTGTTTTTTTTAGTTGTTCTAAGATTATGGTAGAATTTCTCTTGAAAACGCTTTTTGCTACTATTCTATGTTATCCTATTCTTTCATTCTTTTGAGAAATTCCAATTATTTTTTAAAAATCGGAACATCCAGGTTTTTTGTAAAATCACATTATTTCATTTTATTTAAAACGCATTTATTTCAAATAACTAATGGATTTCCTTAAACTATTCAACCACCATTTTTGGTAAGTAAATTCTAGCTTATTATTGAAAATTAATTCCCATAGCATCGCAGTTGTATTATTATAAATTTCATTAACAAAATAAATCTTATTTAACTAATTGGAAAATTTTGTGTATTGTTCTTTTCTCTATTCTTTATGTCAGTTATCAATTTTTCTCTTTTCTTAAAAATTGTTCTTTTTATTTCTCTCTATTCTTAAATATTCTTAATGATCGTACAGTAATGAAAGAGCCGATGAACTGGCTAAACAAGCGACTAGACGAGGCATTGATTTAATGATCAGTATTCCTGCATCCCACTTCCAGTGGGATCCTGCTTACGACAGTTTTTTCTTTAGTTTATCCTAAAGAAAAATCTGTCGTAAACTGGAACATTATCTTGCCTTATCAAAAGCACAGTGGACAAGAAGATTCTTTCCAACTGTCTTTAGTCGTTTAAAGTGCAATGATTTCTCAACAGATTTTAAATTAACTCAAGTTTTAACGGGCCACGGAAATTTTAAAAGCTACTTATTCAGGTTTGGTATTTTTGCCAAATGGACGTTGTGACTGTGGTGTTCTGAAGTGTTTGATGTACAAATTGAACCAGTCAATTTCCTCTACTCGATACTTAAGGCTGCTTTGTGCTAACCCTATTGAATTCGCTCACCTCATTGTTAACCTATGGAGAAAATGTGTCTACTATTTACAGATACATAAATGCTGATAATAATCCAATAAAAATGGTATTTTCAGATAGCCTGAACTTTTCTGCTCCTTGCAACAGGATTCGTTTCATAAATTTCGTCCACAAAAGGAATTGATAAGCGTTTAAAACATGCCATACTAGATTTTTTCGTCCGAATAATTTAAATTTTAAAATACTTTTGGCATTTTTTTAAAACAAAAAATGCCCAAAGGTGTAAAATTTCTATCTCTATACTCGAGTACAATTTTTTTAAAAAAATCTTTCAATCCAAGTCGGCAATCCTTGGACACATTTTCTCCATAGGTTAACATTGAGGTGAGCGAATTCAATAGGGTTAATACACAGCAGCCATATGCTACAGAAAATGCTCAGTTGTGAATATTTGAAATTTATGGTGTTTCGTATGATTTAGAGGCTCTTAATAAAGACCTCATTTTGTAATAAATGAATTAATTCCTCAGTTACTTAATGGTGGATGCACAAATCGAAATGGGAAAGGGACAGCCATTACGAGATGTCTGTAATGAACAAAATGTGTTAAGGAACTGTGGTGATGGTGAAGAGAATGTAGAGCATATCCTTCTGGACTGCAGTTTGCCTGCAAATTTTAGATCTGCTTTCAGGGCAAGTTTGGAGGGCCTCTCCATGGGTTGGCCTCCTGTTTTCTCTGATCTTGTTAGAAGGAAGGATACTTTTGTTATTCTATCTGACTTTGTGCACGGTCTGGATTTTTAGATCTTTTGTGATTTTTACTTACTTTTGTAAGCCTCCTGGTATACTTTGTGGTATACAAGGAGTTTTTAAATTTGTTTTTTAAATAAAAAAAATATTAGTTGCTACTTGCTTCTTTTAGATAGTTTTATTTAAGTCAATGGACCAAACTAATACTTTCAACCTGGCTTTTCTTGACAATCTTTTCCTTCTTTCAGTCATTGCGATCATTAATATTTTTTTCCACAACCCCATCCGATGAAAATGATCTTGTTAATTTTGTCCCTAACTCGTTTCACAATATTCATTGACCAGCTTCAGCTCTGTCAAAGGAACTACATTTTATGTTTCATGCGGCGCCGCCATGTTCGTTTGAATTTACAACTCAAGCGTGCGAGAATCAGTCTGTCGCCTTGCGGTGTGGACATGATCGATACCTGAGAGACGTGTTTCTTTTCCTGTCTGGAGTGAAAGTACCCGACACATGTCGTCCGAAACACCTGTCTGCTAGACGTGCGGCCATGCATACTTATAACGTCTATTCCCGATGAATGTCGCCGTGATATAATGATGTCTCCCGTATTACACTGTGAGGGAATTAGGGCGTATTGCTAAGAAGCTATGAATCAGAGTTGGAGAATGCTTGTTAATGTATTTCACCGTACTAAATCTGATAGCCAAATAACATCCATCTATCCTATCATACCACCAACATATAATTCGGGAAGTTTCAAAGAGATGGCATGAATATGCCAGTATTAGAAACAAAAACTTCTCCTCTAAAGGTGTGTTGTTATTCATTTAGTTTCTTATCTCCGCTTTTTTTCCTTTTGGACATATTTCATGTCTATGTCAACAGCTCTCCACTGCTGATCAAAAATGACGTGAATAAATGCTGCCACCAGTGGAAAAGTAAAATATTCTTCCAATTCAATTTCTTTTGTTACATGTATTCACCCTCTATTTGATGCTTAAGAAACAAGAGGGAAATCTTCCCACGACTGCTGTGTAAGTATACGATGGATCCATTGAGGTAAGAGAACTTAGAGCTGCTGTGTACTAACTCTATCGGATTTGCTCACTTCAATGTTAACCCATGGAGAAAATGTGTCTACTATTGACAGCTATATAAATGCTGATAATCCAATAAAAATGGTATTTTCAGATAGATTAAATTTGTCTGCACCTTGCAACAGGATTCATTTTATAAATTTCGTCTACCAAAGGAATTTAGGAGCGTTCAAAACACACTAGAACAGATACCCCCCCCTGAATTATTTAAATTTCAATTATTATTTTCATTTTTTTAAAACGAAAAATGCCCCAATGTGTAAAATTTCTTTTTTTATTACGGTGCACAATTTAAAAAAACATCTTTCAGTCCAAGTCGGCAATCCTTGGACACCTTTTCTCCATAGGTTAACACTGAGGTGAGTGAATCCAATAGGGTGAGTACACAACAGTCTTCAATCATTGGTTACTAACATGTGATCTACGGACCACAGGTGGTCCAGGAGCAATAATTGGTCTGCGAATCAGCAGTGATGTACAAAAATTGGTTTCTTCGTATCAAAACGACCGTAATAAATTAATGCATACAGAAGGTCGTTTGCACTTTATGGAAACGATTTTGATAGTTAACTTTTATGTATAAATGCCGCATTTTTTGCGGTGATTTTCTTCTATCTGATAGTCATGGTTTTTGACAATAGCTCTAGGTCGAATTATCCATGAAAGCAAACTTTTTCTTAGTACTGTCATGCATATTTTAACCCATTCCTCTTGGACCGTTTTCCAAAGTCCGTTCAGTGTTCTTGGATGCCGTTTTCCTAAGGCTGGTTTTAATAAACCGAAAGCGCAAAAGTCCATTGGAGAAGCGTCTTGTGATTTAAGAAAAAAATATTACACGCTACCAATACACCTGGTAGCCTTGTTGCAAAAATATACATTTCAAGCCTACCTGGAGATGTATATTTATCTGATACGAAAAACTACTTGGTACGTTAGAAATGTACATTTTTAAATAAAGAAAGGGCTCCCGGTAAAGTAAGTTCTTGTATGATCTTAGTTTGGGCAGAAACGGTTTGAAGTCTTTAAATACTTGTTTTGAGCATTTTTCAATAACAACCTCGGTATAAGATGTTACTAATCAATTCGTAACCATTTGGGTTGCTTCTTATATGTAGACAATGGAGAACTGAAGATTGTTTCAATGTACCAAATGTTAATGTATGGATACATACATACATACACATATATATATATATATATATATATATATATATATATGTATATATAATATATAATATATATATATATATATATATGTATATATAATATATAATATATATATATATATATATATATATATATATATATATATATATATATATATATATATATGTATATATATATATATGTATATAGAGTTGGCTCTCTGTTTAACGACTTTCAAGGGACCGTGAAAAATCGTTCTTAAGTAGACTGGGAAATATCGTCTTTAAATAGAGATCGTCGTTAAGTAGAGCATCGTTAAACAGAGAGCCAACTCTATATATATATATATATATACATATATATATATATATATATATATATATATATATATATATATATATATATATATATATATACACATACAGATACATATAGATATATGTATGTATATATATATATATATATATATATATATATATATATATATATATATATATATATATATATATATATATATATATATATATATATTCAGTGACACTTCTATAGCCGGCCACCATTTTTTCGGATCCATGACTGAAGAGAAATTTCACTGTAACTGACAAAAAATCACAATTTTACTCAAGAACCTCTATAAAGTAAAAAATAGCTCCTCTTTAACTATTCATTACTGAGAAACAAACTCCAACGTAATGTATAATAGTAAACAAGCGAAACTGTTTTTAAACGTATCCCATGAAACCGGCGGATGCTAAGTAAAATAGACAGGAAAGCACCCACAACATTTGACTTTCTATTTTCGGACCCACTCCAGCTCACACACCCACACGCCTCCAAAGAAATGTGTAGATGATATTCATTGTGCGTGCTCTTCTAAATATAGAATTTTACTTGAAAAGTAACTGAATCTCTCGTAGTGGAAAATAAATATATTGATTTTTTTCCAATTCGTTGTTTTTATAACTACATCCTATAATTTCTGAAGGTGTATCTTGTATAATGTGAGCTGAATCCGACAGCTTACATAATAACTTTTGTTGTAGTGTTGAACAATAGCTAATAGGGAATTTTCTGTTGTGATTTACATCCCACGGATATCAGTGTTATTTGTAAAGTAAATTGGCTTATTTTAGTCTCAGTTCTATCGGAAGGGGTTTAATGGTGACAGCAAAACGATGCAGATTACTAAAAGAGGCTATTTCCGAAATGTCAAAGACTTTAACTTACAAATGAAAGCATATTTGGGACTAACGGGAAGAGAAGGTCGTATTTCTCGGGTAAATTGATTTGACATTGATAATTTTTCGTACTGACAGTGTATCAACAATCTTCAGTGAAAATGCCCTGGTTAGATGCTTACCCGACGAGATACAGTAGAATCTCGATCGATCGTTCTCCGAATCAGCCTTTTCCCGTATGTGTCGTTTTTTTCACTCAGTCCCGACGATCATATTACTTTGTTATGTTCCCGCATTTATCGTTCATTTCAGTCGGTACCTTGAAGAACGATAGATCGAGATTCCACTGTATGTCATAACCTTGTTCAGCGTGGCAAATTCCTGAGCATCAAGCACAGCTTCTTCGACGTAATGTTCGCAACTAGCATTGCTTTAGTTGCGGAAGAATCAGTCGCTCTCTATTTAACATACTTTCTTTAACATACTTTCAACTTCCACATTCTCCAATCTAATTTGTCCATAACATTCTTAATTTTTTCCCAAATGCGGAGGAATTGTCGTGAGACATTCGCCTTTGTTATTCACTGCTGTTTTGCTGGCTATTTTATCACGGGGGCTTCCTATAGGTGAGCCAGCATTGCTCCCTATGACGGAGACGACACGGAAACGACCAAGCCTTATTCGAGATTTGAACCTGACCCCACTGCGTAGCAGATCCTGATCCTAACCACTATACAATGTGGGGGAGAAAATATTCTTCTTTTGTTTGTTCTATCCGAGTTCGAGTGTGATTGGAATGACGGGTTGCTGAACGCCAAGAAAAATACAAGAAATTATGGTTAGCTGCATATTAAACAATACTTTCTTCTTAACTGTCGCTTTATCGCTTAACTATCACTAAACTTGTAATTTTCTGATAGTTTTTCTTTTATAGACTGCATGAGGCTGATTTTAATTTGTGCAACACAACAAGTGAGTCTATCTTCCTGGCTACGGTATTGGGTTGCCTTCTAAAACGGGTTGTTCTTCTACACTCCGTATCCTGAACTCCTTTTCCCAAAATCTTCCTGTGACGACAAGAGCGCACTTTATTTTTAGTTACTCCCTGGTTTTTATATCCTATTGTTGAGGCTGCGCTGATTTCTCATGAGTCTTTTTCCGTTTCATTAAATTCCACCAAAGTCAGCGATCGCAGATAAAGTATGACAGGTAGGGAAGATCAAAAGCGCTCTGCTGTAGTTTGACTAATACTTCATAAAGCAGTTGATTTTCCGCATCGGAGCAGATTCGGATAGTTGCATTTTTGCTGAGATCAGAGCTGGATTATAGCTAATGGTTGTTCCAGCACAGACTAGTTAAGCATAGAAATAAAAATATGATTAAATAGGTTATGACAGTTTATTTAGAATCAGGACCGTTCCAGTACTATTAGCGGATGATAATTTAGGTGGTCATATCCTACCTTTCTTTAAATTTCCCCCATTCTCATCTATATATATAAAACAGTTCAGTAACTGACTGACTGACTGACTGACTGACAGATAACGCACAGACCAAACCGCTGGACCTAAAGGGCTAATATTTTGCATGGTAATTTTTCTTATAGTATAAGGGTGCACTAAGAAAGATTTTTGAAAAATTCTTCTTAAATTTTTTAAATTACATTTTAAGCTGTTTTTGTAACTTTTTATAAAGTTTGCATTTAAAATAGTAATCTGAGCGTTATAAAATTTATATCACTAGAAATATCATAAAAATTCGTTTAAAATGAAATCTTTTTCGAATCTTTACCTTCATTTTCTGATTTTTGGTGAATTTTTAAAGATTAATTTTTAGAATTTAATTTATTAAATGCTGATTACGTGGTTTCTTTTCTTTTTGTGATACTTTAAACTAATTTTGCGGCATGTGCATAACAACGAAATCAATTGACAATTTTTTTTCTTTCTAATGCGGCAGACGATTGGACATTATCCAACAAAATATTAAAATACAGTAAAAGAAATGTTCCTCAAACTGTACTATATTCTTTAGTATGTTCTATTAGATTTAATTTCAATACTTTCTTCTACATTATTTTGTCTATAAAAATATCCGTTACGATTTTTTTGAAAATATATATATATATATATATATATATATATATATATATATATATATATATATATATATACATATATATATATATATATATATATATATATATATATATATATATATATATATATGTATATATATGTATATATGTATATATATATATATATATATATGTATATATATATATATATATGTATGTATATATATATATATATATATATATATATTGATTGGCATTTATTGCATACATTGACCGTTGTATTTAATTTGAATGTACTCCGTAGCGAAGCATGGGTATTCAACTAGTATTTAAATGAAATAAGTTGGAAAAACAAAGCTTGTTTATTTCAAGGTTATACAATGGATCACGCGGTAGGAACTCATATCTATGTAAAACCTCATGTTCTAGATTTGTACTGGATCTACCGGATGTCTAATACATGTCATATTTTTAACATCAGTAGGCGGACAGATAGAAAAGAAAAGTGCCCCAGTATAAATATTGATTTTGCAATATGTTTGATTTTTTATCTTCGACATTTAGCTTTCTCCACTGTTATTTGAAGAGTATTATCCACTTCTTACTAAGGCCGGGTGTTTACAGTTACCCTAACTTGGTGGTAGGAGTATATCTGGAGTACACGTTTCTCCTAAGCTTTTTTTAGTTTATTATTTGCCATTATGATTCAGTAAATATTTTGAAATTTTTTTTAATAAATAATTTTCTTTACCTCATGAGTTTGTTAATATTATTCATTAAAAAATGATGTACACTTGCTTATGTATGAAAAATTATTTACAGACATAAGCATTTATGCAACTGTTTTAGAATAATACTAATGAAGCGTCTTGAATTTTTAAAAATGTTGTATAATTTGTAACTGTATCTAAATATTTTAGAAGACAGATGAAATGGTATGATGAGTTCATTGGATGTTGCTTTCCTAGCTCTAGGATATTTGTTGCTGGGAAACAAACAAGGAATGATTTGAAAGAGTACCAAGACAACTTTTCGACTTGGCGGTTTCATATGACACTGGCGATCATATTTGGCATCAGAAAATGTCTCACTTTCCGCCATCTAGAACCTTCCGGCAACAAAGGTTTGAAGAAATGGGTAGAAATTAATTAGGCGTTATCTCACAAACCTAGAAAAATAGATGAGGAAATGCATACAGTACACCCAGATTGGCTGTGTCAATTGAGAAATACAGATCTCCAGCTTACCTGGTAGCCTTGCTGTAAAAATACCAGCGTACCAGATAACTTTTACAAAAATTTACATTTACAATTCGCCAGGTAACATTGATTAAAAAATATACGTCTCCAGTACGTCAGGTAGCCTTGTTGCAAAAATATACATCTTCAGCGATCCCAGGGATGTGTATTTTTCTGGTAGGTAAACCTGATTAGTACGTTAGAAATGTACATTTTTATATTAAGAAGGGGTGTCCGGCAAATATGATCTTAGTTTGGCCAGCAACAGTTTGAAGTCTTTAAATACTTGTTTTTAGCCCATTTTGAATAACAACCTTGTTATAACATGTTACCAATCCATTCGTAACCCTTTGTGTTGCTCCTTATATGCAGATAATGAAAAACTAAAGATAATTTCAATGTACCAAATATTAATGTAAATATATATATATATATATATATATATATATATATATATATATATATATATATATATAATATAGCGATTGATAGATAGAGATATATGTTGCGTATTAATCATTCGAAAAATGAGTTATATAAATTTTAAGTTTGGAAAAATTACGGCAAAAATAGCACTTTCCTTATAAAATAGCCCTGTCACGGTATGATTATGAAATTGTTATGCTTATTTGAGATCTCGAGATAATTTACTCTTCGCTTTAAACCATCAATTTCAAACATGGAATCTTCGATTAATCGATTACGCGAGACATTACGCTTATTATAAACCGACTGCGAACCAGGAGCAATACGGATATCAATTTACCTGTACCAATCGCGATTCCAGATTGTCTGATTGCCCCGAAAACTTTTGTTTAATTCGGCGAGACTAACTCTACGGCTATCAGCAGAGCAAAAAGAGAAAACACCCCTGTCTACCACGTGTACTACTATAATAATTCTGAAAAATGAAAACTTTTATCTCTAAAATTGCTCCAGCGAAAACTGCAATAAAACTGTTCCCTTCAACTTACATTTTTGGGCTGTCCCTTTTTTTTCAGCGCATTATGAAAGATTTAGGTCATATTTATTGATCTTCGATGTATAGTAGTTTTGGGTATCTATGAGGGACTGTGTAAATATTATAAAGATACAAGGTCGCGGACATAAGCGCAATTCATGGATTGAGAGACAGACATATTAACGAAAGAATAGTAAAAGTGAAGAGAGGTGATATATGTTTGAACTGCTGACGAGAACGTGAGCAAATAGAATTATGAATACGCAAAGATAGTTAAAGATAAAGAATGTAAGGTAGGTAAAAAACAGTAGATAGCTAAATAATAGATTTATACTTAAAATGACCTAAATAACCACTTTAAGATAAATAGCACAGTGAAGATATAAACACGACATAGCTAAATAAAATATTTCTTATCAAAATGACATAAATAACTAGTTTACGCTAAATAGTACAGTGAAGGTAAAAAGACAGTATATAGCTAAATAAAAGATTTCTTCTCAAAATGATACAGATAACTTGTTTACGCTAAAGAGAGCAGTGAAAGTAAAGAGACACTACATAGCTAAATAAAAGATTTCAAATGACATAGATAACTATGTAGTTTACGCTAAAAAGTTCAGCGGAGGTATAAAACAGTACATAGCTAAATAAAAGATTTCTTATCAAAATGACATAAATAACTAGTTTACGCTGAACATTACAGTGAAGGTAAAAAAATAGTACATAGCTAATAAAAGATTTCTTCTCAAAATGACAGAAAATAACTTGTTTATGATCAAGAGTATGATGAAGGTAAAAAACAGAACAAAGCTAAATAAGAAATGTATATTCAAAATGACCTAAATAGCCACTTTAAAATAAAGAGCACAGTGAAGGTAAAAGCAGTACATAGCTAAATAAAAGATTTGATATCAAAATAACCTAAATAACTAGTTTACGTTGAAGAGTACAGTGAAGATATTAAAAAATGTACATAGATAATAAAAGATTTCTTCTTAAAATGACAGAAAATAAACTTGTTTTTGATCAAGAGTATAATGAAGGTAAAAAACAGTACATAGCTAAAAAATGAAAGTTGAAGAGTACAGTGAAGGTAAAAATAAAGTACATAGCTAATAAAAGAATTCTTCTCAAAACGACAGAAAATAACTTGTTTATGATCGAGAGTATAATGAAGGTAAAAAACAGTACATTGCTAAATAAGAGATTTATACTCAAAATGACCTAAATAACCCCTTTAAAATAAAGTGCACAGTGAAGATAAAAAGCAATACATAGCTAAATAAAAGATTTGATATCAAAATTACATAAATAACTAGTTTACGTTGAAGAGTACAGTGAGGGTAAAAAAAAATACATAGCTAATAAAAGAATTCTTCTCAAAATGACAGAAAATGATCATGAAAAAAACTTTACAAAAATCAACAGAATAATGAAGGTAAAAAATACTACGTAGCTAAATAAGAGTTTTATACTCAAAATTACCTAAATAACCAGTTTAAGATAGGAGAGTACAGTGAAGGTAAAGAAAATACATAGCTGAATAAAATATTTCATCTCAAAGTGACATAAATAACCAGTTTAAGATAAAAATTAGAGAGCGTAAAAAAGCAGTGCATAGCTAAAGAACAGATTTCTTATCAAAATGACATAAATAACTAGTTCACGCTAAAGAGTACAGTAAAGGTAAAATCGTTACATAGCTAAAATAAAAGATTTCGTCTTAAAATGACATAAATAACCCAAAAGGCACGTTTGTACCGGTAAAACTATAATTGTATTGAACCCAAAAATCTCCTACGTACATTAAGATTATGAAATCCATTTTTCTGGTTGGATCTCTATCCATAAAATTTACGAAGTTATTTTGAGGTACTAATGGATTTTTTGGGTTTAACGGATAACGCTTTACAGAGAAAACTTTTGCATGTGGAGGTTCTGTATCAACAAAAAGGAGGTTCTGTATCAACAAAGGAGGTTCTGATCGGTCAAAATTGTGATGGCAGCTGATTAAATTGGGCTCCGACCCTAGTGGTGCCATTATAAAACAGAGCCGCATCCCTTAGCCCCCTGGCCCATACGGACCTAATGAATTCCGGCTAGGCGAAATTAGAACCAACAACAAAATATGACAGTACACATATAGAGATGCTTCATGAAGAAAAGGGATAGTATACACTCACAGTTAGGGAAACAGGGATTGCGGTTACATTGAAAAAAAGTTGCAAGAAGTAAAGGGCGTTTATAAAGACATAGAGAGAGGAAATTTATAAGTGTTTTCAGATGTCTTTTTAAGGCTAATACAGAATTTTAACGGGATATAAATAAAAGGGGTAGTATACAATACAATTAGTAATGAAACAAAGGTTGTGGTTCAATAAAAATTTTGCACGAAGTAGGGTGGATTTTAAAGGATATTTTTCGAGGAAATTTAAAATTACATAGCTATCTGAAGATAAGAAGTAGTCCCCCAGAAAACTATAAAATAACAAAATGATTTAAGGGAACAAGGAAGCTTCAAACTCATTTTTTTAATTTTCAATATTTTACTCAATATACCGCATGAGTATAATTAATATTCTTTTTTACTGCATTGAATTCACTTAGAATTCACAAATAAGACTTGATTTTCAAAAATTCTTCAAAAAATGCGAGAATTTTTCAAAATTCTCCACGCGCATTCATTTGTTTTTCTTCTGATTTCTTCCAAAATTTCCCAGGATTTTAAATTGTAGTGTTTGTTATAAAACTGTTTATAGTTCTTTGAAACCTCAAATACTTTTCAAATTTATAGACCATGAAATAAAGTAAAAGCATGCAAAAACATAAAAAAAATAACAGAATGAAAAAAAAATGAAAAAAAGTTATTTAAGACTTTAGATTCCTACGAGAAAAAAATCAATGCACAACTATGTTTATAAACATATAGTAAACTTATATAAAAAAATTTAAGGTTTTTTAAATGATAAAAAAGGTGCATGGAGATTTTTGAATAATGTTAGAGTTTTTGAAATTTTTGTTGAAAAATGGTCATTATAAAAAAATTCTTATTTTGGAATTCTAATGGTCTTCAGTGTAGTGGAAAAAATATTAATTATTCTCATTCAGTATATAGACTTAAAAATTGAGAGTAATAAAATTTGAGGTTGAAGGTCTCTTGTCCCCTTAAGGCTGCTGTGTACTAACCCTACTGAATTCGCTCACCTCAATGTTAACCGATGGAAAAAATGTGTCTACTATTGACAGCTACGTAAATGCTGATAATCCAATAAAAATGGTATTTTCAGATAGCCGGAACTTTTCTGCTCCTTGTAACAAGATTCATTTTATAAATTTCGTCCACCAAAGGAATTTAAGAACGTTTAAAACACACTAGATGAGATTTCTTCTCCGAACAATTTAAATTTTAAAATATTATTTGCATAAAAAAAACGAGAAATGTCCCAAGGTGTAAAATTTCTTTCTCTATTGCGGAGCACGATTAAAAACAAGTAATATATAAAAAAAAATTTTTAAAGTCAATTCCTACTTAGGTCAACAAAGAAAAATTTGAGTGTGAACTAATAGTAGAAATTGAAAAAAAGGATTGCCAGCCAGAACCTTGCCTACTGTGCGAGATTAGGAGAGGGGGAAAGAGAGAGAAAAGTTTGTCAGGTTGGGGATTCGATCTTGCAACCTACAGGACGGGAGAAGCCCGCGATACCGCAGTGCTACCGTTTACACAGTAGCAAGAGGGAAATTACTATTCAAGAGCAAGAGACGCTCTAGGTCTAAAAGTAAAATTGATTAATTAAATTTAATTAATGAATTAATATTTGAAAAAACTGTATTAACATGAAGTGTCATCCACTACAAGTTTAAAAAAATGTATTTGAACTTGAGTGGATGAATAAAAAGTACTTTTATTAACGATTGAAAATTTGAACAAGATATATATGGTCTAAAACTAAAATTGATTAATTAAATTTAATTAATGAATTAATATTTGAAAAAACTGTATTAACATCAAGTGTCATCCACTACAAGTTTAAAAAAATGTATTTGAACTTGAGTGGATGAATAAAAAGTACTTTTTATTAACGATTGAAAATTTGAACAAGATATATATAGAGAGAGTGTGAACTAATAGTAGGAATTGATAAAAGATTTAAATCCAAGTCGGAAATCCTTGATCGTGTTTTCTCCATAAGTAAACATTGAGGTGAGATAATCCAGTAGGGTTAGTACACAGCAGCCTTAACAGAATCAAAGAGCTTATTTAATGAAATTAAAATTATTCTTAATGGTAGGCCGTAAAATCAGTTATTGAAAAAGGTAAGTTCAAATCATTACTTGGTCAACTTCCAGATATACTCAGCTTCCCTTTTCAAGTATTTTGGCGGCATTTGCATCTTTGTGTACGATTAAAACCTTTGTTGATCTTTAAGATCGAGCTATTGAAAAACAAACCTCTGTTGAATTTTAACCTACGATTTGTCTTTTTTGTTTTGCTTTCAAACATCGATAAAAACAAGAGAATTTTAGAGGACCTTAGTAACTAATGTCACTGTCATTTATTGAAAATGAGTTTAGTAAAGAAGGGATTATTTAAACTTAACTTAAAGGTGTACGATTAATACCTATGTTTATCTTTAAGATCGAGCTATTGAAAAACAAACCTCTGTTGAATTTTAACCTACGATTTATCTTTTTTGTTTTGCTTTCAAACATCGATAAAAACAAGAGAATTTTGGAGGACCTTAGTAACTAATGTCACTGTCATTTATTGAAAAATGAGTTTAGTAAAGAAGGGATTATTTAAACTTAAATTAAAGGTGTACGATTAAAACCTTTGTTTATCTTTAAGATCGAGCTATTGAAAAACAAACCTGTGTTGAATTTTAACCTACGATTTATCTTTTTTGTTTTGCTTTCAAACATCGATAAAAACAAGAGAATTTTGGAGGACCTTAGTAACTAATGTCACTGTCATTTATTGAAAATGAGTTTAGTAAAGAAGGGATTATTTAAACTTAACTTAAAGGTGTACGATTAATACCTTTGTTTATCTTTAAGATCGAGCTATTGAAAAACAAACCTGTGTTGAATTTTAACCTACGATTTGTCTTTTTTGTTTTGCTTTCAAACATCGATAAAAACAAGAGAATTTTAGAGGACCTTAGTAACTAATGTCACTGTCATTTATTGAAAATGAGTTTAGTAAAGAAGGCGATTTTTTAAACTTAAAGGTGTACGATTAAAACCTTTGTTTATCTTTAAGATCGAGCTATTGAAAAACAAACCTCTGTTGAATTTTAACCTACGATTTGTCTTTTTTGTTTTGCTTTCAAACATCGATAAAAACAAGAGAATTTTGGAGGACCTTAGTAACTAATGTCATTGTCATTTATTGAAAATGAGTTTAGTAAAGAAGGGATTATTTAAACTTAAATTAAAGGTGTACGATTAAAACCTTTGTTTATCTTTAAGATCGAGCTATTGAAAAACAAACCACTGTTGAATTTTAACCTACGATTTATCTTTTTTGTTTTGCTTTCAAACATCGATAAAAACAAGAGAATTTTAGAGGACCTTAGTAACTAATGTCACTGTCATTTATTGAAAATGAGTTTAGTAAAGAAGGGATTATTTAAACTTAAAGGTGTACGATTAAAACCTTTGTTTATCTTTAAGATCGAGCTATTGAAAAACAAACCTCTGTTGAATTTTAACCTACGATTTGTCTTTTTTGTTTTGCTTTCAAACATCGATAAAAACAAGAGAATTTTGGAGGACCTTAGTAACTAATGTCACTGTCATTTATTGAAAATGAGTTTAGTAAAGAAGGGATTATTTAAACTTAACTTAAAGGTGTACGATTAATACCTTTGTTTATCTTTAAGATCGAGCTATTGAAAAACAAACCTCTGTTGAATTTTAACCTACGATTTGTCTTTTTTGTTTTGCTTTCAAACATCGATAAAAACAAGAGAATTTTGGAGGACCTTAGTAACTAATGTCACTGTCATTTATTGAAAAATGAGTTTAGTAAAGAAGGGATTATTTAAACTTAAATTAAAGGTGTACGATTAAAACCTTTGTTTATCTTTAAGATCGAGCTATTGAAAAACAAACCTCTGTTGAATTTTAACCTACGATTTATCTTTTTTGTTTTGCTTTCAAACATCGATAAAAACAAGAGAATTTTAGAGGACCTTAGTAACTAATGTCACTGTCATTTATTGAAAATGAGTTTAGTAAAGAAGGGATTATTTAAACTTAAATGTGTACGATTAAAACCTTTGTTTATCTTTAAGATCGAGCTATTGAAAAACAAACCTCAGTTGAATTTTAACCTACGATTTGTCTTTTTTGTTTTGCTTTCAAACATCGATAAAAACAAGAGAATTTTGGAGGACCTTAGTAACTAATGTCACTGTCATTTATTGAAAATGAGTTTAGTAAAGAAGGGATTATTTAAACTTAACTTAAAGGTGTATGATTAATACCTTTGTTTATCTTTAAGATCGAGATATTGAAAAACAAACCTCTGTTGAATTTTAACCTACGATTTGTCTTTTTTGTTTTGCTTTCAAACATCGATAAAAACAAGAGAATTTTGGAGGACCTTAGTAACTAATGTCACTGTCATTTATTGAAAATGAGTTTAGTAAAGAAGGGATTATTTAAACTTAACTTAAAGGTGTACGATTAAAACCTTTGTTTATCTTTAAGATCGAGCTATTGAAAAACAAACCTCTGTTGAATTCTAACCTACGATTTGTCTTTTTTGTTTTGCTTTCAAACATCGATAAAAGCAAGAGAATTTTAGAGGACCTTAGTAACTAATGTCACTGTCATTTATTGCAAACGAGTTTAGTAAATAAGGGATAATTTAAACTTAAGATGGTAAGTCACAAAATTAACCCGAGTTCGCCAAATTCTAGGTTTTTGAGAACAGCATACAGAGACGAAGCATAGAGAATTGCCATTGCATTTAAGATGAAAGGGTGTTATACAAATTGACACTTAAGGCTGCCGTGTACTAACCCTAATGGATTCACCCACCTCAATGTTAACCTATCGAGAAAATGTGTCCAAGGATTGCCGACTTGGATTGAAAGATTTTTTTTTAAATTATTCTCCGTAATAGATAAAGAAAGTTAACACCTCGGGGCATTTTTCGTTTTAAATGCAAATAATATTTTAAAATTGAAATTATTCGGGGGAAAAACCTGGCATAATCTGTTTTAAACGCTCCTAAATTCCTCGTGGACGAAATTTATAAAATGAATCGTGTTGCAAGGTGCGGAAAAGTTCAGGCTATCTGAAAATACCATTTTTATTGGATTATCAGCAGTTATGTAGCTGTCAGTAGTTGACAAAATTTCCCCGTAGGTTAACATTGATGTGAGCGAATCCAATAGGGTTAGGAAACAACAGCCTTAAATAGAAAAGAAAAACGTGGTTCAATTTTAAAAAGTTGTGAGAAAGAGTATTAATGGGGAGGGGGGGAATTTAAAGTTATGTGTGCTATATATAAATTGTATGAGGCTGCTAAAATTTAAATAAAGATCTTTAAATATGATTTCAGAGCTAAAACATATCGCCCTATTTATAAATCCCTTAGGGGTTCAAGGTAGCTTAGTGGTAGCGCGTCGCCTTTCGGTGCTGAGGATGCGTGGAACGAATCCCGACAAGAGCCATTGAAACGCTCCGTGTCTAGGCCGGATATGGGCACGTTGAATTCGTAGACCAGAAAGTCCCTCAATGAGGTCAGAGCCGGTGGGAGAGGGTACGATCCCCCAGAAGCCGTTCCTTGGGGTGCTTGGTCAAAATTACGGTGGCACCTGCCTAAATAGGGTTCCGACCCTTGGTGTACCATTATAAACCGGATTCACTCCCCGCAATCTGCTAGCCTATATGGAACTTGGTCTGGAATAAATTCCGGCAAGGGAGCATTAGAAACAACAACAACAACAATCCATTAATAAACATTACAGAAGTGTCTTTCCTTTATTTAATTATGAAGGAATTTTCATTCTTATAGGCTATTTAACATATTGACACATTATTTCGATTGGCACATTATTTCTAATCAAGATTGAGATTAAGGTCAAATAAATCATCCTGAAATTCAATAGCATTACAAAAAAATGACACCAGACAAAGAATAAATTCAGCAAATGCAATAACGAAGTAATAAAGAAAGTGGTTTATAAATTCACTTGTTAAACTCCATTTTTACATCACAGACGACAAGTTAAATTCAATCGATTTTTTCTCATCGTTCTGTCTGGAAAAGAATGTGGTTATAATTGCTTATAATGATAAGTAAATTACCCCCAGAGTCAATTATTAGACAATCACAGACTAGCTTGAGAAATTACTTGATAAACTCCAATTTGACATCACAGCAGGGAGATAATTAATGTTTCTTATGCCATAGCAGCATTTTTCGCTAATAAAGCACTTCAAGTTTTGTGAAATAATAGGTAAGTTGTCATCAGAGCCATTAATTAGCCAATCAGAGAGGGGCTTATGAAATCCCTTGATACATTCCCCATTTCAAATCATGGCAGCGAGATAAACTTTTATACTTCTGACGCCATAGAAACACTTTTCGGTTATAAATAATTTAAAATTTGTTTAATATTGAGTAAATTATTATCAGAATTATTTATTAGCCAATCAGAGAGGGGCTTATGAAGTTACTCAGTAAATCCCTTACTTAAAAATTTGTGAATAATAAGTAAATTATCATCAGAGCCATAAATTAGCCAAACGAAAGAGTGGCTTATGATATTATTTGATAAACCCTAATTTCACATTCCGGTATCAAAATGCTCAAAGATGTAAAAGTAATAATTTCAAGTAATTCCGGGATCAACCTTTTAAATTATGGAATTAATTAATAGCAACATTTCATAGCAATATTTTTCATAGCAACATTTTTTTTCGGTAATAAAGTATTTTAAAATTTGTGAATAATAAGTAAGTTATTATCAGAACCATAAATTAGCCAAACGAAAGAGTGGTTTATGATATTATTTAATGAACCCTAATTTCCCATTCCGGTATCAAAATGTTCAAAGCAGTTAAAAGTAATAATTTCAAGTAATTTCATGATCAACATTTTAAATTATGAAATTACTTAATAGCAACATTTCATAGCAATATTTTTCATAGCAACATTTTTTTTCGGTAATAAAGTATTTTAAAATTTGTGAATAATAAGTAAGTTATTATCAGAACCATAAATTAGCCAAACGAAAGAGTGGTTTATGATATTATTTAATGAACCCTAATTTCCCATTCCGGTATCAAAATGTTCAAAGCAGTTAAAAGTAATAATTTCAAGTAATTTCATGATCAACATTTTAAATTATGAAATTACTTAATAGCAACATTTCATAGCAATATTTTTCATAGCAACATTTTTCGGTAATAAAGCATTCAAAAATTTGTGAAAAATAAGTAAATTATCATCAGAGCCATAAATTAGCCAAACGAAAGAGTGGCTTATGATATTATTTGATAAACCCTAATTTCACATTCCGGTATCAAAATGTTCAAAGATGTAAAAGTAATAATTTCAAGTAATTTCGTGATCAACATTTCAAATTATGAAATTTCTTAATAGCAACATTTTTCGGTAGCAACATTTCGTAGCAATATTTTTCATAGCAACATTTTTTTCCGGTAATAAAGTATTTAAAAAAATTGTGAATAATAAGTAAATTATCATCAAAATGTCTCCAACTGTTGAAAGTAATAGTTTGAAGAGATTTCACAAGCCACTTTCTGATTGCCTAATTACAGGCTCCAATGACAATATACTAATTATTTGCAAAATTTTAAAGGCTTATTACCGAAAAATACTGCTGTGGAGTAAGCAACATTAAAGTTTATCGTATTTCTGCGATGTCAAATTGGAGTAATTTCATGAGCTATTTTTTGATTGGTTAATTATGTTATCAAAGACAATAATTTACCAAGAAATTAACTAGTAAGGTTTTTTTGTTTATCTCCAATTTCACATTACTGCCCGGGACTTAATTCTAACCTCACCTACAAAGAAGCATCGAGGAGAAAGAACAGAAAATTTTTGAGAGTATTAAGTAAATTACCCCTCGATAATTAGCCAATCAAATAGCAACGTGTAAATTCCCTTGTTGAACTTCGATATCAAGTCATAGCTCTAATTTCTTATTGACTAGCACATAACTTGGTGCTACGATCAGAAATTAGGGGCAGCTACATATAAATTGCCATTCTAGATAGAACATGGCGGTAAACACCTAACATATCCATTTAAAACAACTCGCGAACATACCCGAACCCCGGTTGAACCGGGTACAGCGTGGGTCGACCACAGGAACTTAAGGATGCTGTGTACTAACCATATTGGGTTCGCTCACTTCGATATTTACCTATGGAGAAAATGTGTCCAAGGATTGCCGACTTCGATTGAAAGATTTTTTTTAAAATTGTACTCTGTAATAGAGGAAGAAATTTTACACCTTGGGGCATTTTTCGTTTAAAAATAAATGCAAATAATATTTTAAAATTTAAATTATTTGGGGAACAATCTGGTAGGGTACGTTTTAAATGCGCCTAAATTCCTTTGGTGGACGAAATTTATAATATGAATCCTGTTTCAAGGTGCAGAAAAGTTCAGAAAACATCATTTTATTTGATATCTGAAAACATCATTTTATTTGATTATCGGCCTTTATGTAGCTTTGCAGAAAAGTTGAGGCTATCTGCACACTCCATTTTATTTGATTATCGGCCTTTATGTAGCTTTGCAGAAAAGTTCAGGCTATCTGAAAACACCATTTTATTTGATTATCGGCCTTTATGAAGCTTTGCAGAAAAGTTCAGGCTATCTGAAAACACCATTTTATTTGATTATCGGATTTTATGTAGCTTTGCAGAAAAGTTCAGGCTATCTGAACACACCGTTTTATTTGATTATCGGCCTTTATATAGCTTTTCAGAAAAGTTCAGGCTATCTGAACACAACCGTTTTATTTGATTATCGGCCTTTATGTAGCTTTGCAGAAAAGTTGAGGCTATCTGCACACTCCATTTCATTTGATTATCGGCCTTTATGTAGCTTTGCAGAAAAATTCAGGCTATCAGAACACACCATTTTATTTGATTATCGGCCTTTATGCAGCTTTGCAGAAAAGTTCAGGCTATCTGAAAACACCATTTTATTTGATTATCGGCCTTTATGAAGCTTTGCAGAAAAGTTCAGGCTATCTGAAAACACCATTTTATTTGATTATCGGATTTTATGTAGCTTTGCAGAAAAGTTCAGGCTATCTGAACACACCGTTTTATTTGATTATCGGCCTTTATATAGCCTTGCAGAAAAGTTCAGGCTATCTGAAAACACCATTTTATTTGATTACCGGCCTTTATGAAGCTTTAAATAGTAGACAAATTGAATCCACAGGTTAACACTGAGGTGAGCGAATACAGTAGGGTTAGTACACAGCAGACTTTATGTGCCAGGGTATGTCATGACGTTTACTTATGATGCGTTATAGGACGTTGCCGTAATGTGATGTAACAGGGATACATGTTTTTTGCATTAATAAACTCATACTACAGGCGAGATGACATGCAATTTTGGTGCTTTACCAATAATGTCTGCTTACCGAACGCCTGGTCTCAGACAGTAATTCTAATATGCATTCTTTAACCTAAGGTCACGCATTCTGTCATATAAATGCCGTTTACTTAGTCTTCCATAGCTAACAATATATTTTGATGGAAATATTTATCGACTGCAAAGATAGTGTGTACTGCTTTACTTCATAGTTAATACACTGATAGGCTAAATATGTCCATTATTCAAGTTTTATAGCTGGCAATAAATGTTCTCTGCCACCCACGAAAATAAAAAAAAATTAGATACTGCAGCTGAATTACACTCAATTTAAGAAATATATTTCATTTTATCAGCCTTTCAACATTTTTTTTTGCTAGTTATTTAACGCGTGGGGGTTGAAAAAAAAATTAAACGTTTTCTGGTTTTCCTCCACCCCTGATGCGAACGAATCTGTTGCAGTATTTTGAACGGCAGATTGAAACGGTGCGTAGAATCATTAGCCTGGATGTCTAATGGCGTCAGGTGGTTACATCGATTTATTTATGAGTTAAATGGATCGATTATTTAAAAATCGAATGGAAATGCAAAGACCTTTACGGGAACTGTTGAATCGTAGCACGTGTGCTTGAAATTTCCTTTATTTTTTTTTAGTTGCGTGCTTGACGAAATTTATATGATCATGATGATAATATTTGACCTTATTCTGTCTGACTAATAAAAACATTTTGAAAAATTAAGGCAGGTTTTTTTTTCACTTGTGGTCTTGGGAGAATAAATTAACAAACAAACAAATATATATATACTATATATATATATATATATATATATTGCAACTTAGTAGAAACGAGTAGCCACCCCTCAAAACGGCCACTTTTATTCGAAACCATTCCTGGTTGCCATATATAAATCCACCCTCTATTCGACAGCTACCCCTCAATATGGACACTTTTTTTCGAAACCATGACTGGCCGCCAAGTTTCCCTGTATACGTACATACATACATTCCTACATACATACATACATGCACAGACACACACACACACACACACACACACACACACACACACACACACATATATCTATATATATATATATATATACATATATATATATATATATATATATACATATATATATATATATATACATATATATATATATATATATATATATATATACATATATATATATATATATATATATACATATATACATATATATATATACATATATATACATATATATATATATATATATATATATATACATATATATACATATATATATATATATATATATATATATATATATATATATATATATATATATATATATATATATATATATATATATATACACTATCTGGCCAAAAATATCCCGATTGCCAGTGGTACGGGCTCGGAGAGTCCTGAGGCATATATTAATAGGATGTTGGTCCTCCTTTTGCATCGATGACAGCCTGCACACGTCTGGGGAGATTTTCCACCGGTTTTTAATAAGTGTCCATAGGAATTGACTTCCAGGCGTCCATCACAGCTGTAGTGAGTGCTGGCAGTGAGGATGGTCGATTTGGATGGCTACGTAATATGCTTTCTAATTCGTCCCAAAGGTGTTCAATGGGATTTAGATCGGCGCTCTGAGAAGGCCAGTCCAGTTTTTAAACACCCATTTCTTAAAATCATGCCTGCACAAGTCACTATGTGTGAATGGAGCAGTTATCCCACTGGAAGAGAAATGGGCCCACCCCGAAATATTGCCATAGAGTTGGGAGAGCGGCTTTGTCCAGAACATCCCCATATATCTCAGAGTTCATGTTTCCGACCACAGGAACTAAGAAACCCAGGCCAAACTATGGAAAACACCCCCACACCATTATGCTGCTACCACTTAACTTAACAGTCGGCAAAATGCAGTCACGTAAGAAGCGCTGGCCGGGCATCCGCCAAACCCAGACGCGTCCATCGGACTGCCAGATTGTAAAGCGAGATTCATCACTCCAAAGAACATTTTTCCACATGACCACAGTCTAATGACGGTGAGCTTTGCACCATTGAAATCGACGCTTCGCATTATGGGGAGTGGTGTTCGGCTTGTGAACGGTTGAACGACAATGAAATCCCAGGTAATACGTAATGTAAAATGCATTGTATTTAGATGACATAAATTATTCTTCGTCATCACTATTTATTATGTTAGTACAATCCATTGGTTCAGAATTTGCGACAGAAGATGCCTTTCAAGTTCTTTCATTCAAGGTAGTTTGAAGAGTTTGCGTGCTCTTTTCCTTGTGTATTGTCTGGTAGCAAGCCAGATTTTCCCGAATTCGACGATTTACACTTGTGAATCTTTCTTCATTTGGATCCATTTCTTCTAAGAATTGCTGTAATCCTTTATTAATAAAATGAAAAGATGAAGCCATTTCTGAAGCCAATGAAGGTTTATTTGATTTATCGTGTGGCTATCGAAGCTATTGCATCATACATTTTTATTATTGCGTCATAAATTTTTGCAGTATTGCAGAATATTGCATCATATTTTTTAATAATGACTTAAAACTTATAAGTATGTACTGTACATTCGAGGAACAGTATTTTTGAGAAAAATAATTTTTTTTAAATTAAAAAAATTTTGGTAAGTCGAGGTAAACCTGTATATATATACTATATGCTATATATTTATATATATATATATATATATATATATATATATATATATATATATATATATATATATAATATATATATATATATATATATATATAAATATATATATATATATATATATATATATATATATATATATATATATATATATATATATATATATATATATATATATATATACAATAAGTGCCATTACTTAAAGTCAGTTTTAAATGTGTTTCTCTTGTCTGTGTTCTTATTCCATATTTTAAAAGTTGAAACACAAATTCAGGGCACAATTGTACAGGGTTGAAAACCACTGCATTAGGCTACCCTATACGCTGGTTAAGTTGATACAATGGTTATTTCGTTTGGCTAGCTGCGGCGAATGTACACGTCCATGGCCATTTGTCGTTGGCACCCTTGTCACCATTCGTCGAAATAATCTGTAAAATTAAGGGGGTAAGGGACTATCAAAAACCACTTTTGAAGTTATAGGCTTGACTCCTCGTGGCGCACCATTGGTAAAGCTTTTGTGGCTGAGTAGTCTGTTGAATGACTACTCAGCCACAAAAACATTTTGTCAAACAAACGACTGGACATGATTACCTCGCTGCTCATCTTCATCGATATGGAATCTGGATAATCCCCTGAAGTAGCAATGAATTGATGAATGTTGACCTCTTGCTCGTCTGAAGAATTATCCTCTCTCTTATAGCAGGGGTGTCCAACCCGTGGCCCTTAAGGCTGCTATGTACTAACCCCATTGGATTCGCTCACCTCAATGTTAACCTATGGAGAAAATTTGTCCACGGATTGTTGACTTGGATTCAAAGATTTAAAAAAAATTGTACTCCGTCATAGAGAAAGAAATTTTACATTTGTGTACATTTTTCTTTTTTTTTAATGCAAATAATATTTTAAATTTTAAATTATTCAGGGAAGAATCTGGTATGGTGTGTTTTAAACGCTCATAAATTCCTTCGGTGGACGAAATTTATAAAATTAATCCTGTAGCACTTTACAGAAAAGTCAGGATATCTGACAATACCAATTTTATTTGATTATCAACATTTATGTACCTGTAAATAGTTGACAAAAATATATTTTAAATAAAAAATTGGGGGGCAGCGTTTAACCCCCCCCCCATAGAGAGAGAGCCATTACAATCCCTCAAAAGGTCAATCCTAAGGGTCCCCTGGTATAGTGTGTTTTAAACGCTCATAAATTCCTTCGGTGGACGAAATTTATAAAATGAATTCTGTAGCCCTTTGCAGAAAAGTCAGGATATCTGACAATACCAATTTTATTTGATTATCAACATTTATGTACCTGTAAATAGTTGACAAAAATATATTTTAAATAAAAAATTGGGGGGCAGCATTTAACCCCCCCCCATAGAGAGAGAGCCATTACAATCCCTCAAAATGTCAATCCTAAGGGGGGTGGAATTCTCGAACTGTCAACTAGAATCCTCCCACCACAAGAGTCTGCAAGAAGAGGAAAAGGGAAATTCGATTTTTTTTTCTTAGTACATAGCAGCCTTAACAGGTAGTAGTGCGACCCTCCCAAAGATTCCATATGTCATAAGCTCTATATTCCATGAGGAAAATCTCTCTCTTTTTACAACAATGTTTGTAAAGGCTGTTTGTTAATAACACTGTTTTGTACGGTCTGTCTATTTTGCTGTTTGTTAGGTTTGCAGTCTTAATTTTGTTTGTTTTTATAAAGTTTAATTTTGCTGGCTTAATTTGATCTAAGAACTTTTACAGTGGCTTTTATTGTGCATTGGGGTTATGGATTTTTATATCTAAGCTTGCTGTATTAGAAATAAAATTTTCTTGGCTTAAAGCATATTAGCTTTATAGGACCTTTTATAGGATAACACAAAAAAATAAAATTCTACGATGATTAAAATGCCAGATAAAAAGAAAAATTTATACCCGTACTGTTCCTGTTTGTACATCTGCACTTTAACTGTTTTTATCTCGGAGAGGAATTTTTTTTTCAGTTTGCCATCTTTAAAATGATATATTTAAAATTCCTAAGAGAATACCTCTATGAAATTATTTAACTTTTACCTTCGTACCGTCTTCATAAAACTGTTTCCAAGATTTTTGATTTATAGTAAAAATTCTGAGAGTATTTCTCCTGGAAAAATTACTTGATAGAATAACCTATTTGCTCGCCAAAGTGAATAAACATTTTATAAGCAATATTTTTATAGCTCCTTGGGGCAAAATAATTTTAAACGTTGGTATTTATAAACGGGAAAATATATATACAGAGCTATTGGTTGAGCATATATATCAAAAACTAATCTCTTATATATTGAATTAGATATATTTCAAGCGTAATTTCAAATTGTTCAAGTATTTTTTTATGTTTAATGATATTTATATAAAGCTATATTTGACGAAAAGAAAATATTACAAAATATGGGTAAACTAAGAAAATACAATTTTTCCTTTCCGAATCCTCTTAATGGTAAAGTACTGGTAACTTTGATACCAGTAATGTACCGCTTTATGTATAAGGTTCATATTTTTTTTGTATATGTGATATTCTTTATGTAAAGTCAAATTTGATGAAAAAAAATACTGGCACTTTTGATGCCAATAATTTACCATTAATTTTACGGTAAAACTGTAAAATGTAATGCAGCCTGCAACTTCCGCAATCTGTATATTTAAATGTAGTTTCATAACTCGGGGTCAAAATTTGCATTTAAGATTGCTGTGTACTAACCCTATTGGATTCGCTCACCTCAATGCTAACCTATGCAGAAAATGTGTCTACTATTTACTGCTAGATAAATGCCGATAATCCAATAAGAATGGTATTTTCAGGTAGCCTGGTCTTTTTTGCATCTTGTAACAGGATTCATTTTATAAATTGCGTCCACCATGGCATTGAGGAGCGGTTAAAACACACTAGACCAGATTTTTTCCCCTGAATAATATAAATTTAAAAATACTAGTTGGTACCCGTCAAAACATGACGGCTAGATAGTAAATAAATGTACTAATACACAAATTATACTCAACACATCATTGCCACATGATGAAAATCATAATAATGTGCAGAAACAAATTAATATGTTTAAGCGGCCTCGTGCTTAGTGAGTATCTAAAGCCAGATTTAAAAATGTCTCTGAGCATGCGCAGAAAGCAATTTTTTTTAATTGTAAATTATCGCTAATTAAACAGCGCGAAATAAATAATTTCCACCAGGTTTAATCTTATATTTCATAAACATAATTATCATAAAAAATGGCAGAGAGATATCTAGACAGACTCCCCGGAATAAACGTGTTTATCATTAAAACGTCACTGAGCATGCGCAGAAACAGTGAGTTTCTAAAGCCAGATTTAAACATGCCACTGAGCATGTGCAGAAATCAATTTTCAATTGTAAATTATCGCTAATTAATAGAAATTGAGGTTACAAAAACCAAATTTGACAAATCTTCAGATTACAATCTTTCGTTTAAGACCAAAATTATGTATATTGATGCAGTAGTTTTCTCTCGCGAACTGCCCAAAAAGTCAGCTTAGCAACTTAAATATATAGATTATTTGCATTTCATTTGAACGAAAAATACCCCCAGCCGTAAAATTTCTTTCTCTATTCTAATTTCTTTCTCTATACATAATACAATTTTTTAACGGATCAAGGGTCTTTTAGAAGCTAAGAGGTTCGACAAAGATATTCCTATTTTAAATCATCAGTAGTTATGGAAATCTTTTATTCAGGAATATGAAAATTTTACTGTGAGTTAAACACTATTTCTTTATAAATACGGCTCTTAAATTTTTTTAGCTTGAAAATAAATTTTTAATTTTTTAAGAAATTCAACCATTGTTTTTTCAATGTTATGTCTTTGCGCGCACACTTGCGTCCGTATATTAATCAATATACACATGCTTTTAGTTTGAAAATTAAGTTATATAATGTATCTTTAAAATGACGAACTCTGAAATCAAACTTCTTCGTTCTTCATAGAAAATTTTTTTTTAAACTTTTTTTTTATTTCAGAAATTTTTTTGATAAATTTTACTGTAAATCAAAATTCTATGGTAGGAATGACATAATTGCTCGTCATTTTAATAATGCATGTTTATGTTGAACGCGTATGAAATTGCATGGTATTCTAGCCAACTGTTCTGGTGATATCATAATGACATAACAATGAAAAAAAAATGGTTAAAATTTTAAACAATTAAAAAATTTCTCTTCATGCTAGAAAAAATTGAGAGCCATATCTCCCTATTCTAAAAAAAAGTAACTTGTCAAGTTTGTAAACTTGTCAAGTAACTTGTAAAGTTTGTCACGCTATCTCCTCCGAAACCGATGGGGGTATGGGGTCGAGAGTGATACCAATGGATGCAGAAAAATGGGGGGAAACAAAGTAAGACATGTTTCATCTTCGTCGGACTTTAAGGTTTTTTTTATTATTTTATGTTTTGTGGAAAATATTGACTTTTTCATCTTCAGATTACGATAACTCGCCAAAAAATGATCGCAGAATTTTGATCGTTTTACGATCTAAGACTACAGACATTTCTCTTTGAAACTAGATCTCATTTGTTAAAAATATTTTAAAACAGACTAATATTTTCATCAAAAACTAAAACACAGTCTTTCAAGAAATATCGTCCCATATGTGGATGTAATATCGATGCTCCTCGAGTTTTTATCTTACAAAGAACATATTTACATCATCTGGAAGCTGAAAGCTTTCTTATTCATATAAACCTCATTCCAAGTCTCTATCTTAAAATTTCGATTTTTATTTGAATTTTAAATCTGATAATTCAACAGTGATGAAAAGCCCTTCGCATGAGAGTGACAGCAGTAAATGGATGGAAGTTGTTACATTGCCCGAGAATCACCCCTCTGTATCTCGCTATTAGCCCTAACAGAGGAGCGAGCGTAGCGAGCCTAGGGGCGAATCCCCTAGTTTGTAAAGAAGAAAGAGTGTTTAACTCACTGTAAAATTTTCATATTTCTGAATAAATTATTTTAGATGACTGAACTACTGATGATTGAAAGTAGTGTTCCGTTTTTCCTGGTTTCGTTAGGATTGAATAAAATCTCTTCAGAAACTGCACACAAAATACAATTTATTATTCTGTAAATTCTTTAGGCGCATACATAAATTCAAACAGAAAACACGTAACAACTGTCTTCTATACAGCAGAAGACTCTAAACACACAAGTCAGGATACAGAGTCTTCAATACAATACACGCCTAACGCAATTCCAACACATTCAGTTCTCAGTAGAAATTGAACTCCCTTCCAGTGCCAATGTCAGGCATATTTATAGATTTCCAAAGCACCCCCTATCGGTTACCCTGCTAAATATCTCTAGAAGCTTCTAGAAAGGTCTAGACGGCAAGTTGGCGGCCATTTAGCGCCATATCGTCAAATGTTTCGAAATATCGCCAAATATGGCGACCAAAATAAGTCACCAAATCCATCGCCAATTTGGCGATAACTCTCATATTTGGCTAGATTACCATAGACTCGTAAAATTCGTAACAATAGGGATAGGTTTGTTGAGTGTCTTCATATTTAAAAGGTACCTGACCACTAAAAAAATCTTTCAATCCAAGTCAGCCATCCTTGGAAAAATTGTCTCCATAGGTTAACATTGAGGTGACCGAATCACAGCAGCCTTAACGGGAAAGCTATGTAAGTTTGATGAAACATTGGTAAGTTTGGAGAAGTCCAGAGACTTAGAACGAGTCCACATTGCTTCCAGAACGACAGTAATAAAATATTTATTCAGCGACAGAGCCTGACGCAATGACCACGTGATATGTCCAACCTATCACTGGCCATGCCAACAATCTCAGAAACAATCAGGAACGCTCGCTACTTTCCTGAAGTAATTTGAACAAGGCCATGGTCACTTGGAGAGTTTAAATTGTAGCCCTCCCTTTCTGAGATTTTAAGGGGGCAAGGGACCTTCAATATAATTAATATTCTTATTCAATGCATTGAATTGACTTAGAACATAATTAATATATTTTTAATGCATTGGATTGACTTAGAATATAACTAATATATTTTTTAATGCATTTAATTGACTTAGAATATAATTAATATTCTTTTTTAATGCATTGAATTGACTTCACAAATGAGTATCACAAATGAGTTTACAAATGAGTATTTAGTGGAAGAATACGAGGTAGGATTCAAAAGTTCCCGGACTGAGCCTATAACTAAAAAAAATTTTGCAGTAGAGCGACTACGATAACGTTTCTGTGTTACTACGTTCTCCCCCTCTTCTAAAAGTGGTTTGACTCAAATCTCGTGGTCGGTGGCTCACCACGGCGTCGTATTTTGTAGGTGGGTGCATTTAGTAACCGGCGATTGAAAGAAATGGCGTTTGTTGAGCAGAGAATTAATATAAAATTTTGTGTTCGCTTGGGAAAGAGTGCTATGGACACTTACGAAATGTTGAAGCATGTGTACGGCAGTGATACATTATCGCGAACGCAAGCTTTTGAGTGGCATCGACGTTTCAGAGAAGGCAGAGAAAGTGCCGACGCCGAATGCGTTGGCCGTCCTCAGTCTTCCCGCATCGCTGAAAACATCGAAAAGGTGTTCTTCGATATCCAGGGCATTGTACATCTGGAATTTATCCCTGAAGGACGCACTGTGAACAAAAATCTCTATGTAGACATCCTGCGTCGTTTGCGTAAGTCGATCCGGAAGAAGAGACCAAAATTGTGGGCTGAGCAGTCATGGGTGCTTTTGCATGACAACGCTCCTGCCCACCGATAACTCCTCGTCGCTGACTTTCTTGCGAAAACGAAAACAACTGTTTTGCCACATCCTCCTCAGGCCGTCTGCACACGGAGCAACTCAAAAGAAACTGATAACTGACTCAAATCACAAACCAATCCTTGATGAGTCGCAACCTATGTAATTGAACGGAGCCACGCACACGGCGCAACTGGTTACAAACCCGTCCGACGGGTTTGTAACCAGTTGCGCCGTGTGCGTGGCTCCGTTCAATTACATAGGTTGCGACTCATCAAGGATTGGTTTGTGATTTGAGTCAGTTATCAGTTTCTTTTGAGTTGCTCCGTGTGCAGACGGGCTTCCTCCTCTGATCTGGCCCCCTGCGACTTCAGCCTATTTCCTGAACTGGCAAGTCGCTTGCAGGGTTGTCGATTTCAATCTGCAGATGAAGTTAAAAGGGCATCGCAGGCTGAATGAAAGGACATGGCTAAAAATAGATTCCAGATATGTTTCAATGACCTTTACAAGCGATGGCAAAAGTGTGTTGTTGCGCAAGGGTCTTATTTCGAAGGAGGAAGTGTTTCAGCAATTTTACTGATAATAATTTTTAAGTTATAGAGTCCGGGATTTTAAGTATGTAAGTCCGGGAACTTTTGAATCCTACTACGTAAGACTTGTTTTTCAAAATTTTCTTCAAAAATGCCAAAACTTTTCAATATGCTCCACGCGCATTCGTTTTTTCTGATTTCTTCCGAATTTCCCATGATTTTAAATTGTAGTGTTTGTCATAAAACTGTTTATGGTTCTTTGAAAACTCAAATATATTTCAAATTTATGGACAATGAAATGAAGTAAAAACATGCAAAAACATAAAATAATAACAGGCAGAATAAAAAAAAGTTATTTAAGACTTTAGATTCGTATAAGGTTAAAATCAATGCACAGTTATGTTTATAAACATATGGTAAACTTATATAAAAAAATTTAGAATTTTAAATGATAAAAAAGGCGCATGGAGCATTTTGAACAATGATAGAATTTTTGAAACTTTTTTTGAAAACGGTCATTATTTTGCACTAAAAAAAGTAATTCTTTATTTTGAATTCTAAGGGTCTTCAATGTAGTAAAAATATTAATTATTCTCATTCTGCATATAGACTTAAAAATTCAGAGTAATGAAATTTGAGGCTGAAGTTCACTTGTCCCCTTAAGGCTGCTGTGTACCACTAACCCTGTTGGATTCATTCACCTCAATGTTAACCTATGAAGAAAATGCATCTATTATTTACAGCTATATAAATGCCGATAATCCAATAAAAAGGGCAAATGGCAATTCACAAATGAATATTTTGTGGAAGAATAAGACTTGTTATTCAAAAATTTCCTTCAAATATGCCAAAATTTTTTCAATATGTTCCACGCTCATTCATTTTTTTTCTTTCTGATTTCTTCCAAATTTCTCAGGGTTGTTAATTGAAGTGTTTGTCACAAAACTGGTCATAGTTCTTTGAAACCTCAGATATATTTCAAATTTATAGACCATGAAATAAAGCAAAAACCTGCAAAAACATAAAATAATAGCAGGCAGAATAAAAAAAAATTATATAAGTCTTTAGATTTATACAAGATTCAAATCAATACACAGTTATGTTTATGAACATATGGTAAACTTATATAAAAAAATTAAGAATTTTAAATGATGAAAAAGGCGTATGGAGCATTTTGAACAATGGTAGAATTTTTGAAATTTTTTTTGAAAACGGTCATTATTTTGAAAAAAATCCTTATTTTGAATTCTAAGGGTCTTCAATGTAGTAAAAAATATTAATTATTCTCATTCTGTATATAGACTTAAAAATTGAGAGCAATAAAATTTGAGGTTGAAGGTCCCTTGTCCCCCTTGCTGCTGTGTATCACTAACTCTATTGGATTCTCCCACCTCAATGTTAACCTTTGGAGAAAATGCATCTAATATTTACAGCTACATAAATGCCCTTTAATCCAATAAAAATGGGAAATGGCAATTCACAAATGACAATTCACAAATGAATATTTTGTGGAAGAATAAGGCTTGTTTTTTAAATTTCGTTCATAATCTGCCATTAGAAATAAAAAAAAAAATTCCTTCAAAAATGCCAATATTTTTCAATATGCTCCGCGCGCATTCATTTTTTTTTTCTTTCTGATTTCTTCCAAATTTCTCAGGATTGTTAATTGAAGTGTTTGTCACAAAACTGGGCATAGATTTTTGAAACCACAGATATATTTCAAATTTATAAACCATGAAATAAAGTAAAAATATGCAAAAACAAATAATAATAACAGGCAGAATTAAATAAAAAGTTATTTAAGACTTTAGATTCAAACAAAGAAAAATATCATTGCAGAATTATATTTATAAACATATGGTAAACTTATATAAAAAAACTTAAGGCTCTTAACCTTTTCCTTTTCCATGGGGGAATAGCATGTAACCTAAGTATACGGGCCCAAGAATGAATATATATATATATATATATATATTTATACAGTCAAACCTCGATATCTCGAACTTGAAGGGAGAGACAAAAAAATTCGAAATATCAAAAATTCGAATTATCGAAAATCGCATGTTATCAATAGTAGAATAGAGGAATAAAGCTCTTTTTTACATACCTTTTAAAAAAGTAATCCATTTTTTAATTTTAATAAACACTATTTACAAAATTATTTGAAAAAATATTCAATTGTTGTTTGCTTCAGAGAAGAGTATGAAATTTTATCTATTACACTTTCTAAGTGGCCAATGGCTTTAAAAGTGTTCTCTGACATATTTGACTGACTTTCAACATATCTCCTCAAAGTGTCCACTGCAGATAGTGCTTCTTTGTTTGTCACATTTGGTGGCAAATGGCGGATTTCTTTCTCCTCTTCTTCTGATAATACACAAGAAGCTTTCGTCTGACCGATGATTTCATTGTCCTCCCATTGACCCACATACTATTACTGCATCAAACAAAATCATTGAATTCCATGTTATCGAGGTGCATGAGTCTGCTTAATCGGTTCCAATCATTTTCTGCGCAGTTGTCAGCAGGGTGGTCGATGTTGATTATCTGAGAACTTTCGTGGTCCTTTATGAATCCAGCCTTTTTAAAGCTATTCATTATCGTAGAGGAAGACACAATGTTCCAAGCTTTGTCTGTCATTCGCATAGCTTGTAGAATATTTACACCAGATGGTGAAACACCTTCGTCCATTTCGGACAGCATTTTTTTCACCACTTGATGACGATACTTTACTTTAAAACTTTGGATGATGCCCTGGTCAAGTGGTTGAAGTTTTGATGTAGTATTCGGGGGGAGGAATTCAATTCTTACGTTTTCCATTTTAGGTATGGTACTGTGCCCCGTACAATTATCAATGAAAAGCACGATTTTCCTCTTTTCTGCTTTCATTTTTTTTTATTTAAATTCTTGAGCCAGTTTTCAAAAAGATTAGATGTCATCCAAGCTTTTCGGTTAGCTTCGTAATCCAAAGGAAAAGATTTTATCCCTCTGAAACACCTAGGTTTTTTAGATTTTCCTATCATTAACGGCTTTAACTTCTCTGTTCCATTCATATTCACGCAAAACAATAAAGTTAAACGCTCTTTACTGCTCTTCCTTCCATGGCATGCTTCACCCTTTACATGCATGGTTTTGTCTGGAGTGCATTTAAAAAAAAGTCCAGTTTCATCCGCATTGAACACATCTTTTACGTCGTAATCTTTCAATATCAAGCTTACTTTCTTTCTAAATTCTACACAAACATCTTCATCTACGTCAGCACTTTCACCACACATTTTCAAAAATGTAATGTTGCTTCGTTTTTTAAAATTTTCGAACCAACCATTACTGCCTTTGAAATTTAAATAACCTAATTCTTTTGCAAAAGATTCAGCTTTATCTTTGATTAAAAGTCGATCTAGGGGGATGTTTTGAGTTCTACATTGCGTAATCCATATCATTAGGCACTTCTCCATATCAGGAAATTCACTAGTTTTGAGCTTCTTTCGCTTGCCTAAGCCGTCATCGAATTTTTCTAGGATAATTGCTTTATTCTTTAAAATTGTTGACAATGTGCTGCCTGGAATCCCAAACACCTTAGCAATTTCCTTTTTCTTTTTCGAACTTTTTTCAACTTCTTCGATAATTTGCTTCTTCACTTCAATAGTAAGCGTATTCAATTTTCGTTTGTTAGACATTTTGTACAGATGATTCGCAGAAGATCTCACCTTCTCCAAATGTTGTTTTCGAACGATTTCTAATTTTTTTCTGCAATAACCAAGATAAACCGAAAGGAAACATTTCAGCCTTTTCAGGAGCGGCACTAGCTTGAATGCAAGACACCACAGGCATGCATTCACACGTGTAGTTTTTGCTTTCACTCCTTGTTGTAATGATAAGAAATTCCACATTTTTCTTGGAAGCCACCCACTTCTTGATTTTTGTTCATGCCTTCATTTCCTGTTTTGTTAAAACCACCCCAACCCCTCTAGAAAGTAACCCTGGAGAATAAAAGGACAAAAATTAAAAGAAAGGATGGATGGTCACTGCATATGCACAGCAACTGACTGAAAAGAGATAAGGAAACAATAAACAGGAATTTTAACTCCCATCTTGGGAGGTCAAGAGAAGTTGTGATGTCATTGTGTTATCTTCCGTCCTTATATCCCTTCATTTTAAAGTTTATGCAGGGTTTTACCACTGTAATTTTTGAATAGCTTTTCTATTTTTTAGAAATTTCTATTTTTTTGGATATTATTTATTTGTCTTTAGAAAATATTTTCTTCTCCATTTATGGAAAAAAATTCAAGTTATCGAGGGATAAGCCGAAAAAATTCGTCAAATCAAGGTTTTTTTAACATTGAGTGCATAGGAAATTTGAAGGGAATTTTTTTTCTTCGAGATATCAAAAAATTCGCGAAATCGAGGTTCGAGTTAGCGAGGTTTGACTGTATATATATATATATATATATATATATATATATATATATATATATATATATATATATATATATATATATATATATATATATATATATATATATATATATATATATACAGTGGTACCTCCCTTAACGGACACTCCCGAATAGCGGACACCTCTAAGTAACGGACATTTTTACGAGTCCCAGTCCTTTTATATAGGACAATCCATGTTATTCCCTCTGAATAGCGGACACTCTTAATAGCGGACAGGTATTTTTGAAAAACTTTCAATTATTTTGGCAAATATTTCAAAATTAGAAACTTTTAACGCCTCAAATGGATGGATGGAAAAATTCTGGACACGTCACAACATATTTTTTAAACAGATTTGTGGTGAAGAAATAATATGTAAATTCAAATGAAGTAACAGAATGGATTGGACAGCTTAAATCTTTGTGCAAAGGATATGATGACAGAGATATTTTCAATGTCGATGAGTCTGACCTCTTTTGCCGTGTCCTTCCGGACAAGACCTTATGTTTTTAAGGGTGAAAAATGTAGTGGCGGGAAAGTTTCAAAAGAGCGGCTCACTCTTTTGCTGCGTTGTAACATGCTGGGAGACTTCGAAACTCCAATTGTTATTGGAAAAGCTAAGAAGGCTAGATGTTTCAAGAACATTAAT
>OU015503.1:24904203-24944203 GCA_907164885.2 Dolomedes plantarius
TTGAAGCTGTGCTGAAACAGTCGGATGCTTGTAATAACTTACACCCTGTCGCGTATTTTTCTAGAACTTTAAGAGATTATGAAAAAAATTATCCCATTACGGAGTTGGAGTGCTTGGCTATTGTTTATAGCTTTGACAAGTTCTACCATTACTTACACGGAACCAAATTCACTGTTCGTACTGATCATGCTGCTCTAGTTTGGCTGAAGAATGTTAAAAACCCAAGAGGTAGATTGTTTAGATGGTCGTTAAAACTGAGCATGTTCGAGTATGAAGTAAAATATCAAAAGGGTTCAACCAATTATGAAGCTGACATGTTATCCCCGTGTCTCAGCATCTCCAACACCATGTGCACTTATTGGACTTAAATGAAATTAAGGATTATCAGAAGATGGATAATGTTTCACATAGTAAGTTTTCAGAAATCAATGATGTAATAGTGTATAAGAAGAATGGTATTAACAAAATTGTTGTTCCTATGTCATTAAGATTAAAAATTTTACAAAAAGCTCATGAAGAGTTTGGACACCCTGGGATTAAAAAATGATCAACTTAATTTCTCCTCAGTATTATAGGCCATTTATAAATAATGATATTTCTAACTATGTTAAACATTGTCACACCTGTCAACTTAACAAGAAACCCAGACAGAAGCGTTATGGAATAATGCAGGAAGTTCCCCCTACTGAAAAATCTTTTGAGTGCCTATCATTAGATACTGTTGATGGATTTAATTATTATAACTCTACAAAAAAATACCTACATATAATTATTTACCATGCCACTAGATACATTTGGGCTTTCCCTTCTAAAAGCGTTACTACAGAAACTTATGCAAACTGTCTGAAACAACTTTTCCAAGTACATGTCCCTGAAATATTATTAACAGATCGTAATGCTGCTTTTACTTCTTCCAAAATTAGACGATTTTTGGAGCATAATGGCGTGAAACAACTTTTAACTTCGGCCCACCATCCACAGACGAATTGCAAGGTTGAGCGTGTAAATCAATCTATTGTAACTCGTTTAAAGTGTAAAGTTAATGCTTCTTCAACTAAACTACCCTGGACCAAATTATTAGAACAAGTTGTTAATGAATACAATAATACGCCCCACTCTGTGATCAAAATTCCCCCTGCCTAATTGCTTTTTGGCACCCTGCCTTACCCGCCACCAATTGATCACAATAATTATTATCCTCCTGTGGATCAGGCTCGTCTTTTGGCCAAAAAAAGAACTATTAATTACCATAGCAAAAATAAAATTAGATATGACGCTTTTTTTTGGCATCCAAATTTAAACCTGGTGATCAAGTAATTTATGAGGAATTTAACTATCCAAATACACGTAAATTAAGTCAACCTTTTTCTGGCCCTTTCACAATTCATAGACAATATTCAGATGTAAATTATGAAATAGATAAACCTAATTACCAAGCTGGCCGAGCAACTGAAATTGTACATGCTTCTAAACTAAGATATTATCATTCACCTGACCTCTTAAAATTCATCATGAAGCCTAACCCCATGTTTGGACAGATTTTTGATTACTATTATGCTCCTAGTACAACAACAGTAAATAAATCCAATTTAAATAACCTATTCTGTTAAATTGAATAAGAAAGCCCAAAAATTAAAGAATTATGCTAAAAATTGATAATCCACCTGACAGAATTGAATCACACCTGAATAATGACAAACTTCATGACCCCTGAGATCCGTTTCCTTTTTGATTTTAAATTTTTGGGGTGCCTAACACATCTTGACTCCATTTTTTATAGTTAAGCTTTGCGTGTTGTCTACATAAATTAGAAAAAAAAGCCTAACTTTTAAACTTCCTCTTTGAAAACCTATTATGTGTGACCTTCTGGATCTCATGGGTGAAACTACTGGAAATGACAACTCGAATTCTTTCATCTTTCAGTAAACTCTCTCCTTCTTGAATACTCTATCCTATCACCCACCTCTACCCGCGCGTTGGAAGTCATCCCATCTGTTTAGCATCCTTTTTAATTTTTTTTGCTTCACCTATTCAGTCACTTGAAGTGCTGAGAAATAAATACTTGAAAATAATGACTAAAGACAGGCCTTGGGGAACCGCTCCCTTTGCCCTCCCAGTTCCTATCCATACTTCTATAGGCATGACAAACGTCCACCTTTCCTATTTCCCATCTTCGTTCTAAACAAGATGTTGTTTTGGCTGTCATGTCCTATGGGAGAATAACGGTTGGTCCACAGTACGGCCACTTACACTTTTACACAAACAACAACACACCCCCTCACTCCTTAGTAGTAGAGTTATGAAAGAATTTGAACCTAAGGCAGTTGAGGGATACACTAAAACCTTTACAAAAACAACCAAATGTGATATGTTGTGTTACTTAATAAGAAATTTTTGCATTTTTACATTCCATGTTATATTAAAATTTTATTGAATATTGTAGTGTTACCATGGCCAGCATAAGAAAACAGTTGTGTATTTAAATCTTCATATGATTTTATTTTGTGAATTATTACTTACTTTTTATGTTCTAATAATAAACCTTCACTTGCCAATGGTATAGAAAGGACTATACGAAGGTTGAAAATGTTATAGTATATTAATCATATCAACATTTAGGGTTCCTATATTTTTGTGTTGTAACGATTTTGAAATATTGCCATGCTCACCTCAAGGAGTGGGTTAAGTGTACTGATATTTTAATTTTTAATTCTTTAGTGATATTTTTTAATTTCCTGACATGGGCAGACACACAAAGATGAAAGTAATACAAAATTTAAATTTCAACACCTGAGTCAAAATTATTATTCAAAATTTTTGTCAATATTACTCTTTTGTCTACGTGGTTCTCGCCTGATGGAGAGCCTTGTTGAGGGAGCCGGCCCCTCCCACAAGTCTTTTCCGGAGGGGGGGGGGAATTGAAGCAAATTTCAATCCTTTTAATTATTCCTAACACGCTTTTTCCAAATTCGTTCATCTTATTGCAACAGAATAATGTCCCTTAACCTTGAATTGCAACCTATACCCAACCAATATAAATCTATTTTTCTTCCTAATGCCAAGTGTGGACGGAGAGTCTTATATAAGCATTATACACTGAAGTGCCACTGAATTAGAGATGCCTACCTAGTAACGAGTTGGGTCTCCTCTGGCCTTGATAACGGCTGCCACACGACGAGGCATAGATTCAACAAGTTTCTGGAAACGTTCCACGGGAATAGCTTGCCAAATATTGGCTAAAGCTGTCCGTAATTCAGTAAGGTTCTTTGGTGCTGTGTGATGGCCTGTCACGCCTTGTTCCAAAACATCCCAAAGATGCTCAATAGGATTTAAGTCTGGGCTTCTAGGTGGCCAATTCATGACAGAGAAGTCAGAGGAATGCTCATCCAACCAGCCAGTAGCCAACCGGGACTTGTGAGAGGTACAGTTGTCTTGCTGGAAAACTCCATTACCGTGCGGATAACAGAACAGCATAAACGGATGGAGGTGATCACCCAGCAACTCTACGTACCGAATTGCATTGAGGGAGGTTGGTACACGCACCAAAGATTCCAAACTGTGCCACGAAAAAACACCCCAGACCATGATTGAGCCACCATGCCCTTGTACAGTTCCAGCCAGGCATGCAGGATCCATGGCTTCATGAGCCTGACGCCATATTCTCAGCCTCCCGTCGGCGTTAAGTAGTCGGAATCGAGACTCATCACTCCATGCTACTCGTTTCCAGTCCTCTACACTCCAGTCTCTGTGCTCTCTTGCCCAGGCAAGACGTGCAACCCGATGGCGAGTATAGAGCAATGGTACTCTCGTAGGTCGACGGCTCCCGAAACCCATACGGTGAAGCGAGCGTTGCACAGTCCTTTTACTGACTGTACGACTGGCACCGTCATTAAACTGGGTGGTAATTTGAGCTAATGTTTGGCTTCGCTGGTTACGTACAATACGCCTGAGCCGTCTCTCACCACGCACTATCAAGGCTAATTGTCCTTTGCAGTTTGCCCGATCCCAATTTTTTTCCACCATCCATGTATTCTTGGTATACTCTTGACACTGTCGACCTTGAAAATCCTAGCTGTCTGACGATTTCGGAAATTGAATGGCCCATGCGTCGCGCACCTACGATTTGTCCGCGATCGAAGGCGTCTAAATCAGGCAGTTTACCCATACTGGCAATTCCAACAACTAATTCAGAACAACCACAGTACGCGCTATATATGCAGTTACCACAGAGCCCTCACTTGCGCATACATGATGCGCAGCGCTACACAATTTGCATAGGCTTTGCTATCCCTAATTCAATGGCACTTCAGTGTATAACGGACGTAGCGCTATCATCACCCGATATGACGCCTTATAGTCATGTGTCAGTTTTTAACCAATTGAAGTTCAGCCCGCTTGAAAATCCTCGCCTTTCTCAATAATTCCCCTCTCTTTTTGTGTTCTGCCATGGTACTGTCAAGATGTAATTTTGGGTGTGCTGCGTCCCTTTGTCTTTTATTTTATCCTGTTCTGTTCCGACAGCCTCGGGGAAGTGTTGAAATATGATAACCCGTTAATAAATTGAACTGTGACTTTTATGAAGTGTAACTAAAACCCTTGAAGTAATCCAAAATAAAACGACGATTTAATCAGCCTTTTGACTGCTGTGTTCCTCATCTGGGCTTTCGATTTGTTTCTCAGCCGCGTTCGATCACACGCATTGCCTTAACCGCTCGACGACTACTGTCCAAGACCTCTATTCCTTTCTATCTACCACTCTGAAGCTCCTTGAAGTAAAATCATTGCATATATATATATATATATATACACACACATATATATACATATATACACACAAAATTTCTCATTCTAAACAGGGAATTGGAAAAATGGGCCCCGTAACCTAAAGGATAACAAACATTCTTAAAATCTTCGCCAACACCGGGTACTTCAGCTAGACAATAATAATAATAATAATAATTATTAAATAAAATAATAAATAAATAAATAAATAATACAGTGAGGAAACAGTTATTTGTCATCCCGCAATCTGCGATACTGAAATATCTTAAATGCTAATTAATGAGAATTTGGTTGAAAAATGAGAATTAACTTCCTCCCAGAGGGGAAGAATTTCTGATAGGCAAAAGCACCAGCAATGGGGAAATCCCCCAATGGCTAAGGACTCGGTAATAAGAGAGAAATCTTTGTCCATGGCTGATGTGCCGACGTTTATTTCAGCTATATGCTGTTTTATTATTTCATGTTTGTTGTTTTGCCGTAACAGTTGCACGCATAATATGGCCTTTACGCGGTTTTCGCAGCACGTTGAATTAACGGTAGGATGCACTCACATTAGACTTTGGCCTTGGAAAAAATATCGTATTTTTCGGACCAAAATATGTACCTTTTACATAACAAAATCGACTGAAAATTGGGTTGCGTGTTATGGTCCGAAGGTAACATTAAAGTAAAATGAATATTTTATTATCTATAATATATATACATATATATATATATATAATATATATATATATATAATATATATATATATATATATATATATATATATATATATATATATATATATATATATATATATATATATATATATATATATATATAAATATATATATATATGTGTGTGTGTATATATGACAAGCAAGAGTTTTGCGTGCTGTAATAGTTTTAAATGCAGTCATCATCCGTTAATATTAGTGGCGAGTGGAAGAATAATTGAACAGAGAACCAGTCCACAATTTGAATCATTCGATTTATTCCTTTTCATGCTAACCAAGGCTCCAAATTGTCGCGCTCAGCTCTCGCCAATTTGAACTTAGAGACGCGACGAACACACGTCCATCGGCATTGAATTCTATCCCGCGCTCTGCGGTCATTCTCGATCATTTTGTGCGTCTACTCTCATGGCACATGCGCAGAGCCCAAACTAGAATTTTCTTGAAGCATTCTTCCCGCCAAACCTGTACAGTATCTCAAAATATATTCTCTCTGCATGGAAATTCATATCACCGCAAATCGAAGGTCAATTGCTGAAACGGGGAAATATCCTTTTTTTCTACCCGCAAGCGTCTTGGAATATGAAAAATAGTGGCTTTTTCGCGCCACGAAAATAAATTAATCCCGACACCCCTTTAAATTTAACTTAATTATTCTTTCCCCAATTAATTACTTACATGCATATATATATATATATATATATATATATATATATATATATATATATGCAGGGTGGTCATAAAAAAACTTCGCCGATATATGGACGTCTAGCGGCTGTTCTGTTCAACCGATCGAGATGAGATTTCAGATGTTGTTATTCAGAGGTATGAGCTCAGGATTTTGTGAACGGCAACAAAGTGGCACTCGCAGTTACGGTTATAGGTACAGAAACTCGAAATTTTCGAATGGCAACGCCCACTTTTTTCCGTCGCAAAATGCTCAGCGCATGCGAAAACCCTAAATGGCGTTGGAACGGTACGTGTATCATAAAAAATGGACGCGTTATGCAAGCAGAGAAAACAACTCTGCGAACGGCCAACAAAAACACAATGATGGAACCCATGTGTAAAATCTGTATGAATCCAAATGAAAGTTTTCTTTTGTCCGATCTGTGCCGTCATCAGCGATTGGTGTCTTGCCTCTGTCATATGCAAATTGCCTCCGTGTGCCCCGATCTTGTTTCTGTTGGCCGTTCGCTAAGCTGTTTTTTATGCGTGCATAACGGGTCGGTTTTTTGTGATACATGTACCGTTCTAACGCTATTTAGGGTTTTTACTTGCGCTAAGCATTTTGCGACCGGAAAAAGTAGGCGATGCTATTCGAAAATTTCGAGTCTCTGTACCTATAACCGTAACTGTGAGCGCCACTTTATTTCCGTTCACAAAATCCCGAGCTCATACCTCTGAATAACTACACTGAAGTGCCACTGAATTAGGGATAGCAAAGCCTATGCAAATTGTGTAGCGGTGCGCATCATGTATGTGCAAGTGAGGGCGCTGTGGTAACTGCATATATAGCGCGTACTGTGGTTGTTCTGAATTAGTTGTTGGAATTGCCAGAATGGGTAAACTGCCTGATTTAGACGCCTTCAATCGCGGACAAATCGTAGGTGCGCGACGCATGGGCCATTCAATTTCCGAAATCGTCAGACAGCTAGTATTTTCAAGGTCGACAGTGTCAAGAGTATACCAAGCATACATGGATGGTGGAAAAAAAAACTAGCGATCGGGCAAACTGCAAAGGACAATTAGCCTTGACAGTGCGTGGTGAGAGACGGCTCAGGCGTATTGTACGTAGCCAGCGAAGCCAAACATTAGCTCAAATTACCACCCAGTTTAATGACGGTGCCAGTCGTACAGTCAGTAAACGGACTGTGCAACGCTCGCTTCACCGTATGGGTTTCGGGAGCCGTCGACCTACGAGAGTACCATTGCTCTATACTCGCCATCGGGCTGCACGTCTTTCCTGGGCAAGAGAGCACAGAGACTGGAGTGTAGAGGACTGGAAACGAGTAGCATGGAGTGATGAGTCTCGATTCCGACTACTTAACGACGACGGGAGGCTGAGAATATGGCGTCAGGCTCATGAATCCATGGATCCTGCATGCCTGGCTGGAACTGTACAAGGGCATGGTGGCTCAATCATGGTCTGGGGTGTTTTTTCGTGTCCCAGTTTGGGATCTTTGGTGCGTGTACCAACCTCCCTCAATGCAATTCGGTACGTAGAGTTGCTGGGTGATTACCTCCATCCGTTTATGATGTTCTGTTATCCGCACGGTAATGGAGTTTTCCAGCAAGACAACTGTACCTCTCACAAGTCCCAGTTGGCTACTGGCTGGTTGGATGAGCATTCCTCTGACTTCTCTGTCATGAATTGGCCACCTAGAAGCCCAGACTTAAATCCTATTGAGCATCTTTGGGATGTTTTGGAACAAGGCGTGAAAGGCCATCACACAGCACCAAAGAACCTTACTGAATTATGGAGAGCTTTAGCCAATATTTGACAAGCCATTTTAAAATTAAATACAGTAAACACCCTTTAGTTTAGAACACTTCACTACCATTAAACATTAGTATCTATATACCTTGCAACTTACTATATCATATCATGCCTACGGAAATTCAGTGTATCGTAAATATTGTTTGATCCTTAGGACTATAACACAAATAATGTAAATAATCCAACACGAAACAAAAAGTATAAAGAGGGCATAGACTGCCGAACAAATTAACGGAAACCCTACCCTAGCATTGAAAATTTTAACTTGTCAATAAAAGATTGCGCAGTTGCAACAAATCCTCATACTGAAAACGGAAAAATTTAACTAAAAGTAAATAATTCAACAAAGTAAGATAATTATTAGCAGGAAGAATATAGACAAAAATATAAACAGAAATCAGGCACTTAGGACTGAACGCATAATGCAAGATTCTGTAGCAGTAACGGAACTAAACCATATATCGAGGCAACCGATTGGTCTCGTCATCAGGAGAACTAACCAAATCAGTTACGTCAAGGGGGAACTTTCTGAATAGGATGCGGGTCTATCCAAAAGACATCCCAAGGCCCCGAGATCCCCATTGAAACAGATAGTCAAATCAAATGACTATTTAATAAAAACTCTTTTGAGTTCCCCAGAGTTTGTCTTCGTGCGAAATAATTCCTAAGTGTACTAGTATACATATAATCATCTTTTATACACTGTAGTTTCACCACCATCACCTATGGCTGTACTTGATATTGTTAGGTGAGCTTTGAGCTCTAAGGAATATACGACATTGCTAAACTTCGCAGAACGATGCTACTTTGAGTCTACAACGGAATTCAGTAAAATATTTTCCCCAAAAGTTGTCTCAAAATTCAGGTGCGGCTTATACACGCACGCGGCCTATACACGAGTAAATAGGTATATATATTATATATATATTTTATATATTATTATTTATTACATTTATTATATATGTATATTTTATCTTTATTAAGCAAGAAATTGAAAATATCTTTAAGTGCCTAACAAAATACAAATATTCTTTCTAAAAATCCTCCCATAAATTTGAGGTGTGTCTTATCGTCCGGTTCGTCTTATGGTCTGAAAAACACGGTGTAACGAAATAACACAGCTATTCATCACGAAGGAAAACAAAACTTTTATTCACATTGAAGTGACGAAGGACAACACATCAACACCACAGACGTAGATCCCAACAGAACGTTTTCGTGAAGGTAGGTCATCTCTCGGACGAATATTCACCAGCACGAAAAATCATTAAAACGAAAAATCACTTGCACACAATATAACAAAAGACGTGGACGGCCCCTGAGCCGAGGTCCCGCATACTCTAGCGTGAACTTCACTTGACTAACCCTTTGTCCACTCGTTCGACACTTTCACTTCTCCTCACTCCACTTCAGTTCCTTCGCAAAAGCTCATTCCTCACTTCACTTCCGTTCTTCAGAATCAGAGGTTCTTTCAGTCCATCGCCCCATTCCGGTCTAGTCAATCGGAAGGTCGTCACAACGGTAACATCCTTAGTTTCATGGCCATAATGGAGCCTTTCTCGCTCAAAAATAACAACACCGACTAATTAGGAACCTTCACGTAGCAATAAGCATGTAGAGTTGGCATCAAGACATCAGTGACGATGGTTAGTGGTCGGAGAAGTGGACTCTGTCATTCGAAGAGGTCCAGGGATGGATTTTCATGTTGTTTAAATTGACGATGATTCGTGGTAACCCTTTGTGGGGCGCCGTTTGCACAATGCAAACGCCTATATCTAGTCTTTTATTCACTTGCATTCAATGTATTCCAGTTTAATGAGCAAAAAATGGCTAGTGCTGCCATCTGTTATCAGTTTAAAGAAGTAAAAACATTTTACAATCTTTAGTTGTAAAATTTTTCAAGATTCTTTAGGTTAAAAAAATCGGAAAAAAATCTGCACCATGGAAACGATGGAAGTTGTTATCCCTGAAAGGGTTAATGCACAACAACAAGCTATTGAGTTTGAAACACAACAACAGGTTATTAAGATTTTGAAAATCCTATCCTACACAGTATGGTATTCAAAGTTATTGTTGTACACGTATTAACAAAAAACCAAAGTTTACCCTTTAACAATTATAAAAGCCTAAATTTTGTTCAAAACTGAAATGTTTATATAATAACCAAAGATTGACCAAAGCCCCGTCAAACTTTTCCCATTTAATCCCCGGAGAAGCTTTACACAACGTACAAAAGCTTTATCAAAGATCATAAACGGCTATAAATGATCGCCGTCAAAACTAAAAAGTTTATCTAACTGTCATTGACATCAAAATCGAAAATGCCATATAAAAAGTAATAATTTTAAAATTTCACATGGCTCAGTGACTCAACTTATTGGTAAATATTTGCTCTCTGAGTCCAGCGAGAGGGTGCCTTACGTTAATTAGTATCCAGTTTCTGTCAACCCCAAAAATGTCTGCTAAAATTCCTCTAGGCAAATTAGCTGGCAAACGAAAATTGGCTTTTGAAGTGACGATACAGTCTCATCAGAAATCCATTGAAATCAATATTTTGCCTATGAGAATGACTCTAAAGAGTAATTAATTACAATCCTCTTAAAATTTCTCTTTATAACTGGTAATATTTTGGGAGTTACGTAGGTGACGACGCTTAAAGTAGCCAAACAGTGCAATAATTGTGGGTCATCTTTTGATACATTTATATTTCCTTTCTTTTATATTCTGTAGGAAGGAGAGTATTGCAGGTGCTACAATACTGCAGAAGAATTACTGAACATGTAATAAAAGCAAGGTTGTACAAAATCATTTATTTTATTTTTATAAAAATCAGTTAAGAATCTGTAATAATATTTTTTTATTTAAAATTATATTTATTGGAGATTAGATAATTCTTTGCACTAAGTGAAATGCATAATTTTGTTGTTTATTGATAACATAAATAATGTATTATTTATTTATTTATTTATCTATCTATCTATCTATCTATATCTATTATTTAGTTTATTTCTGCATAAATGTATTGTTTATTTATTTTTATATTTTTATTGTATAAATGTATCGTTTATTTTACTTAAAAAATCAGTTAAAATCTGTAATATTATTTTTTATTTAAATTGATATTCATTTAAGATTGGATGACTCGTTCAATTATTGTATTATTTAATTGTATTATTTATTTATTTATTATTATTATGTTTATTATTTATTTATTATTTATTTATTTTTTACATAAATGTATTATTTATTTATTTTTGTATTTTTATTGCGTAATTGTATCATTTGTTTTATTGCATTGTATCATTTATTGATTTTATCAATTATTTTATTTTTTAAATCAGTTAAAAGTCTGTAATTATATATATTTTTTAAATTTATATTTATTGGAGATTGGATAACTCTTTCCACTGAGTAAAATACATAAATGTGTTGTTTATTTGTAACATAAATGCATTATTTATATTTATATAAATGTATTATTTATTTTTTTAAATTTATATTGTATAATTGTATCATTTATTTTATTTAAAAAAATCAGTTAAAATCTGTAATAATATTTTTTATTTAAATTTATATTTATTGAAAATAGGATAATTCTTTCCACTAAGTGAAATACCTAAATATATACACAAGGTACATTATAATCGCCTTGATTATTCAAGGCGATTATAATGTGAATTTACAGACTTATAAAGGTTAAGCTGATAAAGGTTAAGTACCGCCTGCCTCTTGTGTCGAATTTCGGGGATTAGACATTTTGCAGCATTGTAATACAAATTTGAAACACACCTTTGTAGCGGCATCAATTGTAGAATAGGATTATATATTCAAAATGGACGATTCGCAACCACTAGAAATTATTTCAGGTTATAATAATGCTTGAGAAATAAATATATTGACTGTATCGCGTGATATATTAAAAATAAAATGAGAGTTGACACCCTTTCCACGCCACAATAACTTATGGATCATTTTTCTTTGTTAAAAAACAAAACCATGTGTGGAGGGAAATGTGAAACTCAGTATTTCGGATCATTATTCTGACCACTGTAACATACCGCCCCTTGTCGATATTTCTTATTTAGTTTTCTTTGCCCCGCTGCACCCTACCTCACCCAATAACAACAATTTTTCTCACACTACATTGATCCTTGTAATTTACTGTCACTAAAACGGAACTATTGCCCGGGTTGAGAACGTACCCATTTTTGGCATACCGCAATCGTTTTTTTAACCTTTATCACATTCGCCGCCATCAAAGGGGCATTAAGTGTTTTCCAAGGGGCCATGCAAAAATTATATATACTGATTATTATAAATGATTTATTGCGCTCGGGAAATATAAAAATAAACATATATTGAAAAATAAACTTGAAAACACAGCAATAAAAAAATTGTTGCTCTCAGCTGTTGCTTATTCCCCCTGGCTGGAAGTTCCGGAACAGGTTCATGTAGGTTTCAGGCTGAAGAGTACGGCTCCGGTTTATATAGTAATACAAGGGTCGGAGTCCGTCTTGGCTAGTTGCCACCTCAGTTTTGACCGAGCACCCCTATGGAGGATCGTACCCTCTCCCTCTCTCTCTGACCTCATAGAGGGATTTTCCTGTCAACGGATTTAACATGTCCATATCCGACTTAGACACGAAGGTATTTAATGGCACTTGTTGGGAAAAATAAACACGTTTGTCTAATACTAAATTAAACTTTATACCATAACCTATATACGCCGTTTATTTTATCGAAAAACTAGTAAAAAACTTGAAAGCTTGTTATAGTAAACTGTGTAGTATAGTAAAAACCAAACAATAGGTGGTAATGGGTAACCAAACAAAACTGAGTAATATAGTAAAAAGCAAACAAAAATCTTGAAAGCATGTTACAGTAAACTGAGTAATATAGTAAAAACCAAACAATAGGTGGTAATGGGTAACCAAACAAAACTGAGTAATATAGTAAAAACCAAACAAAAAACTTGAAAGCGTGTTATAATAAACTGAGTAATATAATAAAAACCAAACAATAGGTTATACTTAGAAAATTTTTCTCAAAAATACACTACTTATAAACACACACTCAAACAAAATTGCAAGATGTAAAACAAGTGACAACACAATTAGGGCACAGGTAATAGTAATATTACCTGTGGCAAAATTGTGCCATCTATGGCCCATGAAGTTGTATCACCAAAAAATATCAAATCCGATATTCCTGACAGGGCGCGACACAATCTCAAGATATTTCTTATAGTCCGGTAGCTTAGAGCTGTATTTTAAGATTACCGTAACCTGGTGGATAAAAATTTGGTATGAAGGTACCTTAGAGTATCCTAATGAAAGTTAGCCTAGGAGCCCTCAGGAACTTCTAAAAATTTTCATGTACAACACTAAAATCCAAAAATAGCCGACTACGACCAAATATCACATGTCAATCTTTCTTTTAGAGGTACCACTACTGCAAAAACCATAAAAAGGGATTTGTGATGTTGTGTTGCATGTGTTGCATATGTTGAACATCGCAATACATCGATTAAACAGGGCATGGATGTCATTAGACAAGCTATTAAATTCCTTAATCCAGGACAAGTACCAGTCATTACATTTGATCAACCTCTGTTTTCCCTGTATAAGTTTGTACAGTGGACATGGTCGAACACTCAGGGTGAGCGACTTCAAGTGGTTATTCTAGGTGGACTGCACATTGAAATGGCCCTTTGAAATACATTGGGAGATGTCTTGGAAGGATCTGGCTGGACTACTGCCCTTTCAGACGCATAAGTGGCATCCTTTGGCAAGGCTGAATCTTACCTAAAAGTAGAAATAAATAACTAATAGTGACTCAGCATTTGGCCGATATCTGGGTGACCTTTGTCATGGGAAAGCATTACAGGTTTTACCACACCAACGTCATCTGTACACTTAACTCGAACTAGGCATGGTCATCAAATCACTCTAATGGCCCTGCACAATCTCCAACATGAAGCTTTTCTACTCTCTGAGTGCTCCAAAGATGAAGAGTCTGAAATAGACTGGAGAAACGGCATGCGGAAAAGGAGTCTAACTTTCATGTATTGAGACTTAATCATGCAGTATGAAACCCTTATGCTAATTTTTATTAGAGCTCACAGGGAAAAGAACTTTAGTCTTTATGTTGCTGTCTTAGAGGAACTTACACCACAATTCTTTGCCCTGGATCATGTAAACTACTCAAGATGGATGCCTATCCACATCAGCGATATGACGCCATTGGCTGACTGTATCAAGGATCAGTTTGACTCTATCAAGGATCAGTGCTGTTCTAACTCGGTCATTTCAAAAACATTCAACACGTTTTATACAATACCATTCCATCAGGCTCACGAAAAAGAGACCAAGATTGAGAAAAGTTTGGGTGGTGTTGTTGGGATCACAGTAAACCTGTTGCTTTCTGACGATGGATGCTTTCAGGGCCTGAGATTGCCAGAATGATCAAACAGTTTGAAGAAGGATGCATTCTGGATAATGATGACACAGATAATCACACGAATTTCCAACATCATGAGCAGGGACTTCCATCACAGAAGAACTTTCAGCAACAGGTTGTTAGTCTATGTAAAACTATCAATGAAATGGGCAATCCCTTCTTGGATGATTTCCCTAATCTAGTAAGTCTTCACAGTTGAAACTGCGCAAGTGAGTCGGTGGTTGTAACCTTACGCATCTTGGCAGATATAGGCAAACGGCAGTATCAGGACTTTGTCAAGAATGTGCTTGATGAGCGCATCCTCTTTATACATGACCCAATCAAGAAGAATTCTCTTGCACTCTTCAAGAGACCAAAGCATAAAGCAACATCTCATCAAGGAAGAAGTTGAAAGTGCTTCAGAAAAATGTGGAACTATTTAGCCAACTATATATATCTATGCAGAATAGGGAATCTGCTTTGGATGAGTTTTTTGAGTATGAGATACAGTCATTCCCTCCTTCCATTTCAGACTTTGGTAAGCTTCAGTCACCAACCAACAAGGCTGGGATACTGCAATGTCTTGAGCAGCCAGGTCAATCGGAGCCCCCTTCAACCTATGACTCCAAATTTCTGGACGGTGGTGTCATCGTTCATTGCCTTCTCACTACTAGTGTAGACACCTTCAATCAGTATGCTGATAAGATATTTCTACCTTACGTTCATAAGCAGCTGGAGAATGCCCAAAAGTTAGATGATGTTTGGGGCACCTACATTCCAGACAATTTAAGGAGTCTACCCAGGAAAAAAGAGGTGAGGGGATTCGAAGGAAAGCATCTGGCAACAACAAAGTGCTACGAAATTGGATGGACTTTCTCCGTGACTCAATGAACAAGAAGGAATTGTTCAATTTTTTTACTTTCAAAGTTGTAGAGATAAACTAGCCACCAGACAAAGATGTATATGTCACAATAGAGAATGCAGTTGCACAAATGGGTTCGAAAACTGCAATCATTAAGAGGCAGACACGAGGCTTGCTGTTCATGTACTCCATTCACTAAAGCAAGGGTCAAAGAGTATTCTTGTGCGTACTGTAGACACAGATGTGATTGTCATTATTGTTGGCGCATTCTATGAACTAATAGTGACTAAACCTTTGGCCGATATCTGGGTGGCCTTTGGCATGGGCAAGCATTACAGGTTTTACCATATCAACGTCATCTGTACAAGCCGAGAGGGAGCCAAAATCCCGAGCACTCCCTGTGTTTCACTCATACTCTGGTTGCGACACAACCTCCATCTTCAAAGGTAAGAGTAAGAAGTCCATTCGGGAAGCATGCAAGCATTTCAAGACATCACTAATACATTTGTGTATTTGGCCACTCATCCATACCAACTGCTGCAAGCCGACTCTGAACACTTCAAAAAGCTGGCACGACTGACTATTGTTCACATGATAAAGCCACTCCTCTCAGTAGTATCAACCAGATAAGAAAAGAGCTTTTCTGTCAGAAGAATCGAGCAGTGGATAAATTTCTACCGACTGAGGATGCTCATCTACAATATAACCGAAAGGAAGTTTATCAGGCAGGTATTTGGACGACCAGCACACAAACACAGAAAGTGATTGCTTCTCCGCAGGATTTTGCTTGGAATAAGGTTTCAGTCATTGGTACTAGTTTGGATGACGATTCCAGAGTTTTCCCGATCAGGCAGAGAATTGATTAAATGTTCCTGCAAAGGAGACTGCAACAACTGCAAATGTGGAAAAGATAATCTGGACTGCTTCCCACTTTGCAAGTGCAAGTGTAATTTATTATGAGTGTTGCATATTGAGTTCTGTTGAATGAATAGCTATAAATATTTTTTTGGTTTGTTTTAGGAACACTTATTAGCGTTATATTTGTACTTATAAATTACTGTAATATATTATATGGATATTTTTATTGTATTTTATTTAATATGTAGACTACCCTAACTTAGGTATGTAGTGTTCTTAGTTGGCTTAAAGCTGTAATTGAAAATTAATAGTAAAATAGATTGTGTTAAAAGTGATATTTTGTCGTATTTGTGGGCCATTTTGGATTTTAGTGCCATACATGAAAATTTTTAGAAATTCCAAAGGGCTCCTAGGCTAACATTTATTAGTATACCCTAAGGTGCTTTCACACTAAATTTGGTGCTTTTATCCGCCAGGTAACGGTAATTTCATTAAGCGACCGGACTATTACAAGCTATAGGAATTATATATATATATATATATATATATATATATATATATATATAATATATAATATATAATTCCTATAGCTCCTATATATCCTTTTCCCAGGACTATTACTACAAGCCAAGTTATTTTAAAATAAGTTTTAAAAATGTCTTACTGAGACCACTGGTGATGTACTCTGTACAGATCTAAAATTTCAATGTGCTTCACCGAAGTGTCACATGGCCGCAAAGGTGTTAAACTACCATATCGTACCACTTATGTAACTTAATCTAATGTAAACACTGTAAAAAAAAATTACCAATGTATTAAATTCAGTAAAGAATATTAGGCCAAATGCCAACGCATTGAAATCAACCGTCAATCGTTAAAAAATCTAGATTGTATACCCGACACTGAGGGAAAATTTATTTTAGTTGCATTAATTTTATGCTGTTTTTTCATCAAATTTATCTTTCTATGAACACCATAACATCTATAAAAAATGCTTGATAAACTTGAAATTTTATTTAAAGTAAATTTTAAACCGAAATTTCAAGCATGCTGAGAGATTTGATATATCTTCTACGCCAGCAGTTCTATTTATATAATTTTTTTCGCAAAGAAGGGCAAAAGGAAATCAGTTTTTAGGGTTATTTTTGCTCAAGAAAAAAAAATTCAGAATTTTTATTCTAAATCATACTCAGGCCAATTTAATGAAAATACCTAAAATAATGCTGTAAAAAATTTAATGGAAGTACCTTGCAAATAATTTCAGGTATATCCTTATAAACTGGATTAAAGTACAGATGTAATGCATAAAAAATTTAGACAGTACAGCATAAAAGGGTTATGTCTGGCTTTGTAATGATCGTAAAAACATCTGGTTACTCTTAATGTATTCTAGGAAGTTCATAGTATATTTTAAGCCATGATAATAAAAAGGGTTCTGGACCTTATATAAATTATTCGACCTCCTGCGATATACCTCTTGTCAAATTTAATATATTCAATGATAGTTTCTACAAGTAAAATATTAAATGCTAAAACTATGTACTTAATGAAGTACTTACTCTAAGCTCAAAGTCAAACAAATAAGTCATTGTTTATAAATCAAAAAAGTTACTTTTTTTTAAAATTCAAATTACATCAGGCGCCATAAAATATAAATAAAACATCATGTAATGCTAATAAAATAGGAAAATTTTGCAAAACTCTGGTCAACCCCTCAGACATGCAAGACTTTGTCTCTTCACTTTGTGATCAAATAGTATCAAGACACCTGGATATCTCAATTATTTCTGGTACCGGGAAGAAATCAAGCGAGTGCAAGACTTTGCCTCTGCACCTAGTGATAAAATAGCATCAAGACACCTGGATATCTCAATTATTTCTGGTACTGGGAACAAATCAAGCGAGTGCAAGACTTTGCCTCTGCACCTATTGATCAAATAGCATCAAGACACCTGGATATCTCAATTATTTCTGGTACCGGGAAGAAATCAAGCGAGTGCAAGACTTTGCCTCTGCACCTAGTGATCAAATAGCATCAAGACACCTGGATATCTCAATTATTTCTGGTACTGGGAAGAAATCAATCGAGTACAAGTTCATCGCAAACTTTTATGTCTGCCTTCACTCTTCTGGACAGGGAAGGCTATTCACTAAATTTTGAGTCACTGCAGACAGATTTTCTTTTTTAATGTGACTCTTGTCGTGAGACATTCGTTATTTTGTTATTCACCGCCAAATATTGTTCCTTACTTTATTATGGGAGCACCATTTAGGTGAGGCAGCATTGCGCCCTAAGAGGGGACAACTCGGTAACGACCAATTCTTATTCGGGGTTTGAACTTAAGCCCGCTGCAGGGAAACTCACGATGCTAACCACTATATCATGTGGGAGGTACTGCGGTAAGATTGTTATACTTATTCTTCCACAAAAGCACTCTCGCGTTCACTCTGTAATACTAGAGAAAATTCAGATCTCTAATTGATCACTCTCTAGACAGGATATGGCCACGTTAAATTCATAGACTGGAAAGTCCCTTTATGAGGTCAAAGAGGGTGGGAGAGGGTACGATCCCCCCAGTTGTTGCTCGGTCAAAATTGAAATGGCAACTAGCTAAGATGGACTCCGACTCTTGTGGTGCTATAATGTGGTCTGGAACTTCCAGCCAGGGGCATTAGAAACAACAACAACAACAACAAACTTCCACCCTGTTGACAAAAAATTTCCTTATTTTTCATAGAGGCATGGAACTACTACAGCAATGCAGAGAATTAAATGGAAAAAAAATCTGTGCTGCCTAATTATTTTTGCTTATACAACCATAATATAGCCGTTATAGTTTATTTCAAATTTATAGCTTGCGTGATTTATAACTTAAATGGTTTTTAACTTTTTCTTATGAAAAGATATTTCCACCTGAAACATAAATAACATTTCAACTGCGATTTCATTCAAGAAGTTACGTGTTTATTTCGAGGTTTGATGATTAAGAGGAAAAAGCGATTCATAAATTGCAACGGGGGAAGAAAACATTTTCAGGACTTTCAAAAGTCCTGAATAAAGTGCTGATAAAGTCTTTGATTTTTTTTCCCCTTTGATAACAGAAACGAAAGGTAAAAACTTTGCACTTTCCGCTAATGCTTTCATGGGCTAGTTGGAAATAGCTTATGCATTTAGTTCAAGTGCTTGTTCACATAAAAACCAACAACACTGAATTGCATGTTGTCTATATGCGCTATCGATTTAGTAATATCGTTTTGTTTATCGTTATTTATTCTTTTTTCAGTTCCAGCCGATTTTAAAGAAACGTTGCAATCAAGTTACAATAGGTTCATTTTCTACCATATTTTAAAATCACGTTATGACACGCGTATAGAACCGCTTCATAATATGGAATAAAGTTTCATAAGGGTTATTTTCTACCAATTTTTTAATCAAATTATGACACTTGTATTGAACCCGCCTGAATATATGGAATACAGTTCCATAAGGTTCGTCTTGTAACAATTTTTTTATATCACATTATGACACTCGTATAGAACCCGCCTGATAATTAGTTTGGTTTGGAGAACTGAGATATTCGGGTATTTAGGGAAAACTTTTGCAATTAAAAAAGCTTTTGCCTCTACTTTAGTCCAATGATCCACCCAATTCACATAGTGTTTCGCGTTACGATCTTCCTCAGAGAGGGCTTGGATTCGAATCCAGACTAAAGTATGGACGTTCCTTTGCTAGCCTATCACGAGGACCTACGTTGATTCAAATACATTCTGTCACAAAAAAACATGCACCCAAAAGAAAATGAGCTACTATCACGAAACTTAACATGCATGAAGTGTATAAGGAGATAAGTAAATGATTACAAATTCAGAAGAACAGACCATTTTATTAAGAAGATATGGCATGAAAAAGGTTACAAATAAGTAAGTAGTAAAACCAACTCTGGCAGCTATACAAGCCGAAACATGGCGTGGCATCGAATCAGTGAGGTCACCTATGACCTCCTGCGGAACATCATGCCATAATCTTTGCAACTGGGCAGTTAATTCACCAGTATTCCGGGACGGCTGCAGTTGTCTTCCAAGTACGTCCCAGACGTGCTCTATTGACGAGAGGTCTGGTGACGTGGCAGGCCATGGGGGTACGTCATATCCTTGAAGACATTATTGGAAGAGTCGCGCAGTATGTGGACGAGCGTTGTCTTGCTGATAAATGGCACCTGGGCGACTTGATAGCATGGACAGTACAACTGGCGTTAAAATCTCGTCCACGTAACTGCATGCCGTCAAAGTGCGTTGAAGGACGACTTGATGTGATCGTGTGTCCCAACGAATCGCTCCTCACACTTTCACACCTTGTGAAATCGCCGTATGCCTCTCGACAACAAATGCCGGATCGGACGGGTGGCCTGGTCGCCTCCACACGCGTATGCGCTGGTCATCAGCGTTGAGATTGAATCGGGATTCATCGCTGAAGATCACACGCCTCCAGTTGGTCACACTCCAGCTTGCCCGAGGTCGGCCTATGATGTGGGGTCAGAGGTAGGTGTCTTAATGGACGTCGGCTCCTTATAAATGCGTCTGCCATTCGACTCCGAATGGTTTCCTTTGATACCACCGGATGTCTGGAAGGTGGTAAATGGCGTCGAACCGATTCTAGCGACGTTGTTGGTGCGGACGTGGCCGCTCTTATGATTGTGTGATCCTTGCGTGCATTTGTGTTCCTGGGACGCCCTGAACATCCGCGATGGTAGACTATCCCTTCCGTGACCCATTATTGCCAACACCGAGCAACTAACATATCGCTCCGACCGAGATTGCGGCCGATACGCCTGTTCGACCAACCTGCTTCTCTTAGGCCTACTACACGCCCCCTCTCAAAATCCGACAATTGTTCGTACTATCGCCGGTTACGTCTCAGAGGCATCTCTAGTCGCAATACCGTCCATCTAAGACGACAGATTTATTTGAATAACCCTATGGCACGAGCAATCATGCTTTTAAACTCTTCCAGGTGCGCATCTCAAATGCACTTAGAACGCTTACCCTTGACTGATTGGCGTCGAAATTTTAATCATTTGCGTATGTCTTACCAGGCTGGATTCCTGCCAAGTTTCCTGATAGTAGCTCGATTTCTTCTGGATGCATACATTTTTTTGTGACAGAGTATACACACACACACACACACACACACATATATATATATATATATATATATATATATATATATATATATATATATATATATATATTGTAGCGTACTGGATGTATGGTCTTATTTTCCCCAAGACCCCACAAGTGCTTGAAACGCAGCTGCGATTCTATCGGGGAAAGGTTTTGCGAGGTTCCACCAGTTCTGAACACGTGGGGGGATTAAAAAACGCTTTTCGAGAGATGCAGCCAGTAAAGCTGTCGTCCTAACGACTCTGGAATGCACTAAAGTTACGAAGTAACTGTCACCAACGTTTGCCGACCCCCTGTCTGGGAGAGAGTCGCTGGGTAAAACGGGCCCTGTGTGGACGTGTGTGTTTTCGGCTCTGTACGTTGTAAATCTACACGGGATTTTAATTGAATATGTTTCACTGTTTAAATGTTAATTCTTTTTGTAAATAAATTTCCTCGTTAAGTTTTTGTTTTTAAAAATTGGCTTTGCATGTTATTTAGGACTCTGTCTTTCTTGTTGTGGATCCCATAGTCGTAATTTTTAGCAACGCCTCAGAAAGTTTATCAGCCTTGTCGTGACGCCACAATATATATATATATATATATATATATATATATATATATATAATTTATATATATATTTAGTTATATATACACGAGTGTGTGTGCGTGTGATAACAATACATCTGTACTATCAAACGTTTCTCACAGTTGGAAATAAACAAAATTTTGTTCATGAATTTTAGTCCATAGTTTCCAATTGTTATTTCGTACCTCTGAAACCAGTAGAACATACTTCGAAGTAAGTTTTTCAGTATATTACGATGATGATATCCGAGGCGATAGATCCTCTCTACCTAAAAGTAAACATTCATTTTTCCCCGTCTTTTCTTTGTGCTGACGTAAACAAACATGTTATACTGGCGTGTGTGAAACAGAAGACGTAACTCATATAAATGCATCTCTGTCAGAAATGCACTTACTCAGAGTGCAAAACGAAAAACTGGCGTTTAGACAGGATAAAGCTGTTCAACTATTTGCAAGTTCTATCGCTTACGCGTTTGGTGCTTTTATTTTTTTTCCGCCATCATCTGATAAAAATCTCGACTCTCAAAAGTGTGATGTGTTTACAAGATGTCTCATTTTTATTTATATTATTAGAATAGTGCTTATTTTGTATCGTTTTCCTTGTCCGGCGGTAAGTTACAGTCACAGCGAACTGGTAGCTAAAGAAGAAAGTCCTCGAATTTGCTTCTGAACTTCACTGATAAAATAATGTCTATATGGAGAATTGTTACTTTTGTTTCTAAACTACGTAGCTGAGCTTTGGTTTCCAGTTTCGGATCACATCTGGAAAAAAATATTTTCGCCGGTTGGTATTTCACAGTGATCTGAGATGCAAATCAAGGGGAAAATTAAGGTAGGTATGTACAATGTAAAAATGAAAAGCTGTTTTTGGGATACAGTGAAACTTCTGTGGCTGGCAACCCCTCTGAACGGCCATATTTTGTTCAGAACCAGTTCAAGATTCCCTAAAGTTCAAGATTCCCAATGTTATGGAAGAAACCTCTTTTAGACGATCACCCCTGAAAACGGCAATTTTTTTTCAGAACTGTTAATTGCCGCCATAGAAAAGTTTCATTGTACACACACACATACACACACACAAATATATATCTATATATATATATATATATATATATATATATATATATATATATATATATATATATATATATATATATATATGAAAGATATAAAATTTAAGTTGATCCCCTGTAAATTCTCTTCCCTTCCCATGTTTAAGATGGCATTACCAAATTCTGTTTTCAAGAACCCAGGAATATTTTTCATAGCGTCAGCAATCCCTGGGCAAGCCACACTGTCGATGCCCAAATAAGGCAATCGTCCTGCACAACTGATGCAGCTTGCAAAAAACATATGTGGTCAGCAAATTCTTCAACCGCAGATACCTCTATACTCAAACCCCGGGAATCACTCGGGTGTTGGCTTTCAACTAGATCAGATGTCCGTTTAGCCACTCGGAAATAAATTTCTTTTTCTAATAGTTCTGTAATCTGATCTTATTTCATTACAGAATTTATAGCCGGCAGGATGTCCTGCAGTGAGGATACCAGTTTTAAAATTTTTATTTCAATATGTAAACGGAGTTTTAATTAATTTTACCAGCACCCGTCGTAAAACTTAATTCGCCCTTTCGTGCGTCGAAAATAGCAGCGAGCAGAAGTGGATTACTGTATTACTGACCTTGGTGGATTTACGCTGTTCGGTGACCTAGTTTTGAAGAGCAATGAAGAAAGGAGAAAATCCGATTTTGAATCAAACCGTGGACTTAACCGGTGAAAATAACGAGCCATCTCACGTCCGCTTTTCCGATGTAAATGTGTTTATTAAGCCCTATTCAAATGAAGTGCCAATCGAAAATTACATCGCAGAATATGAGCAGGTTTCTGAACTGTTAACATTAAATCCTATACAAAAAATTATATTCTTTCGCAAGCTGTGTACCGGAAATGTGGAACTATTTCTTCAATCCAAACCCCTGTTTAAAAACTTCGAAGAATTAAAAACAGAACTGCTTAAAGAATTTAAGACGGAGATAAGTAAGGCCGAAATACATCAACAATTGTTAAGACGGAAAAAAGGAAGGGAAGAAACTTACGAAGCGTATTACTACACTATCCAGCAAATAGCTTCGAAAGCAGCGATGACCTCGGAAGAGCAAAAATTTTACATCATAAAAGGAATAAACGCACGCCCAGAAGTAGATCTCCAACTTCGTTCGACAAAAAATTGTGATGAACTAAAAAACATGTTAAAACTATTGGATAAGCAAAATTCAGAGGAAAGGACTTTTTATACCCCCAAGCTACCAGTTTTCCATAGACCTCCAGCCTGGAGGCCACGCTTCCAACAACACCCAGGAAATTACCGACAGTTTCGGCCAAATTTTGATCTTCAACACCAGGAGTGGAGACCGAGGAATAATTTTTATCCGCCCCGTTTCCAGCAACGTCCCAGACCAGGGTTCAACACCAGTGCACCTTCCTTTCAGCCAAGAATGACAATGCAGAATCATAATAAAAACTTTAATGTGAGAACCAACGACAGTGACTGAGTGCCAGTAGTAGAGAGCCTGTTGTGTGGACAGAAAGTCCAGATTTTATTCGATTCAGGCTCAACTCTAAATATTTTACCGGGATCCACATTAAATAAAAATCACCAACTAAATTTCAAAAATTGCAACATTAACATTACAGCTGTGGGACGAAACGTCCAGGTAAGTCAGTATATAATGCTTCCGTTAAAATTGGGTGAAAAAATTGAAACATTAAAATTTTATTACTTACCTAATGTACAATTACCATATGTTATATTATCTGGTCATGCTATTGGACTCTTTAATGTCACTATTAATTTTAAAACTAGAGAAATTTTTCAGGATAATAAATTGCTTAAGCATTTTAATTGTACCAGCTGTCATAATAATAATCCTAATAAGAGAAGTGGTCATGGAAATAATGAAAAAGTATCTGCATTTTTAAGTAATAATAATGATTTATGTAATGTGATTTCTTGTAATAATGATAAGTGTGATATTGACAATTTAATTCAAAAATTTGATCATGTTTTTGCTAAGAATAAGTTTGATGTGGGAGAAATTAAATTAGAATCGCCAAAAGTAGTCTTAACCTCAGAACTTCCTATAAGTCAAAGACCATACAGAACGTCGCCTAGAGATGACGCAGAGATAAAGAAACAATTAGATGCCTTGTTAAAAGCTAAAATTATTAAACCTAGTTATAGCCAATATAGTTCACCTATTACTCTCGCATTTAAGAAAGAAGATAATGCTAGGACTCGACTATGTATTGACTATAGGAAAATTAACCAAATTACAAAAACCGATTGTGAACCCATTCCCAGAATAGACAGTGTTCTAGACAAATTGACCAATGCTAAGGTATTTTCTACGTTAGATCTATGTAGTGGGTATTGGCACCTGAAATTAGAGGATGAGGAAGCTGAAAAGCTTGCTTTCACTTCTAACTATGGCTTGTACCAATTTACCAGACTGCCGTTTGGATTTAAGAATGCTCCCGCAATATTCCAAAGAACAATTAGGCGTATACTTCATAAATATCAAGTTAACTTTGCTCTAAATTATTTTGACGATATAATTATTTTCTCAGAGACATTAGAACAACATATTCAGCACTTAAAGACCATTTTTGAAATTTGTGAAAAGGAAAATATTAAACTTAAAAAATCGAAATGTCATTTTGCTAAAGATACTATTGATTTTCTTGGCTATGAAGTTAAGCATGGATCATACAGCCCAAATAATACTAATGTAGAAACAATAAAAAAATTATTGGCCCCAAGGAACGTTAAAGATTTACAAAGATTTCTAGGCACCATTAACGTATATCATAAATTTATTCCTGATTACGCTAAAATTAGAATTCCCTTAAATAACCTTTTAAAGAAAGACCAGAAATGGGCATGGACGCCTGAATGTCAACAAGCTTTTCAAAAACTTAAAGATAGTTTAATCTCAAAACCCATTTTGGCCCTTTATAATTCAAATTATCCTTGCCATGTCTATGTTGATGCGTCAAAAGAAGCCATAGCCTCCATAGTAAAACAAGAACATCCTGATGGAACTCAACATCCAATTGCATATCACTCCCGACGACTTAGACCATATGAAATTAATTATACGATAACGGAATTAGAATGTTTGTCCATAATTGATAGTCTTGATAAATTCCATTGCTACCTTCATGGGTCACATTTTACTGTACATACAGATCATCACAGCTTAGTTTGGCTTAAAACTTTTAAAAATCCTACAGGTAGACTTTTCAGATGGTCTCTAAAAATTTCTATGTATGATTTTGACATAAAATATAAGAAAGGTACAACTAATGTTGAAGCTGACATGTTAACAAGAAACCCAATTGCTTTTAATATAACTACAACCCCGCCAGAACCCTTGTTAGATATAAAGGAAATCATCCATTTTCAAATGTTAGAAAATATAACAGCACCCAGATGTTTTAATAAGGATAATATTGTAGTAGTAAAAAGACAAGGTTTAATCAAAATTGTAGTACCAAAAGCGTTAAGAATTAAATTAATAGAGAAAGTACATGAAAAATTTGGTCATCCAGGAATAGCTTCAATGTTAAGAATTATTTCACCTCAATATTATTGGACTAAGATAATTAATGATGTTGGAAATTATGTTAAACATTGTGAAACTTGTCAAGTAAACAAGAAGTCTCATCAGAAAAAATATGGTTTTATGCAATCTCTTCCTCTGTGTGAAAAACCTTTTGAACTATTATCAATTGATACTGTAGGTGGTTTAAGTTATTATAATTCTACTAAGAAATATTTACACATTGTAGTTGATCATGCCACTAGGTACATCTGGACATTTCCCTCTAAAAGTGCCACCACGGAAACCTATATAAATTGTTTGAATTCTATTTTTCAAAATCATGTACCCGAGAAAATTTTAAGTGATAGGAATTCCGCCTTTACCTCATCAAAGTTTAAACATTTTCTCAGACATAATAATGTTACACAGCTCTTGACATCTGCTCATAGACCGCAGACGAACGGAAAGGTCGAGAGAGTTAACCAAACCATAGTAACTAGATTAAAATGTAAAGTTAGTAATAGTCCTAGTAATGTGCCATGGACAAAAATCTTAGACTCTGTCACCCAAGAATATAATAATACCCCTCATTCGGTAACTGGATTTCCCCCAATTTATTTAATGTATGGCGAATTGCCTTATAAAATTTCTTTCCAAGATAATGAGATATACCCTCCTATAGAAGAAGCTAGAAAAATTGCACAAGAAAGAACTAGACAATATTATCAGTCGAATAAAATAAGATATGACAGAAGATTTCAACAAGTTATATTTAAAGTCGGAGATTTAGTTTTATATGAAGAATTTCAATATCCAAATACCCGAAAACTTGCCCCACCGTATTCAGGCCCTTATACTATTCTAAAAAAATGTTCAGATGTTCTTTTTGAAATTGATAAACCCAATGCTCTTTATAAAACTCCCACTGAGATTGTACATTCTACTCGCCTTCGATTTTTCCGTCCTAGAGAGAATTTTCAGTTAAATGATATTAAAAACCCAAGCGAACAGAAACCAGAGGATACTGATGGACTCCCATCAATGGACTGCCAATATTGTGAGTCTCCGAATCTACAACTACTTTTTAAGGACAACTAAAAATGGTATAGACTGATCATGTGAAGTTTATTTTGAATTTTGTAATTATCAAGGTGAATTTTGAATTTTATAATATTTAATTTAATGTCATGATGCATTCTTTTCCTCAGTTGAGTTGTTCTTGTTTTGTTTTTATTTTTCTAATTTTTTTAATAAAATTGTCGGGTTGTGATGGCCACACAACTCGAAACTTTTTTTTTTCATTCGGAAAAATTTTATTTTTGGTTTTTGGGGTTTTTCTTTGAGAGCAACTACAGTTGAGAAACTGAATCCATTTATCTACATTTGTTCATCCACAAAAATTTTCTTTTGAAGTGGCGGGAGGAATTTGTTTTAACCTCCTTTCCAACTTCATAGTCAGCATTCCTCAGCAAACGTGAGGATACACGGTTGTTTGAGAGAAATGTGATTTGTTTGTTAGAAGTAAGGTATGTTTAAGGTATAAAATGTGTATTGCTATTGAAACGAATTTTGATGTAATGTTTAAGGTATAAAATGTGTGTTGCTATTGAAACGAATTTTGATGTAATGAAGTTGTTTTATTAATGCAACAGTACTTTGAAGAAAAAGAAGAGATATTGATACGAAATGAATGTAAAAATTTACAATATTGTAATTTTGCACGAATAGAGAATTGTAATGAATATAAGAGTACCCAAGGAAGTTAAATAATATAATAGAGTAAATTTTGATTGTGATATAAACAATGTCATTAATATAATATAATGTGAGAACTAATAATACAATATGTGGACAATGTTAAGAGGTAGTTTCCAGGTAGTGTAAATGTTTATATTGTGTTTTATTCATATCAAATATATCAAGATAATATGTCATGTAGCCCTAGAATTTATGTTATCGTCTTATATTTTGAATACCAGTCTTATATTTTGAACTTATACTGTAAGTATGGTTAAGTGCATACGAAGCAAATAAGATGAAGGATAGTAGGGAAACCGCATGGACCTGCTATCTGGAGGAACCATTGTGGACTTTGCCAGATATTTTTGTAATCTTCTGTTATATTCTGTATAATTGTAATATTTTGTAGTTTATTTTTTTATGTTATGTATGAGAGCCTCCACCCGGGTAGACAACGTTTTTAAAATGGGGGGATATGAAAGATATAAAATTTAAGTTGATCCCCTGTAAATTCTCTTCCCTTCCCATGTTTAAGATGGCATTACCAAATTCTGTTTTCAAGAACCCAGGAATATTTTTCATAGCGTCAGCAATCCCTGGGCAAGCCACACTGTCGATGCCCAAATAAGGCAATCGTCCTGCACAACTGATGCAGCTTGCAAAAAACATATGTGGTCAGCAAATTCTTCAACCGCAGATACCTCTATACTCAAACCCCGGGAATCACTCGGGTGTTGGCTTTCAACTAGATCAGATGTCCGTTTAGCCACTCGGAAATAAATTTCTTTTTCTAATAGTTCTGTAATCTGATCTTATTTCATTACATATATATATATACTAGCTGTAAACCCGCGCTTCGCTACGGAGTACATTCAAATTAAATATAACGGTCAACTTATGCAATTTATGCCAAAAAATAAATATATATATTTATAATAAATGCGATGATCAAAGTATACAATTGATGTAAAATATATATCTATCTATCTATATATATATTTATAAAAAAAATCGTAAGGGATATGCATTTTTTTTGGATAATATCCAATCGTCTGCTGCATTAGAAAGAGAAAAAAATATTTTTTTTGTCTATTTAGTTGTTACGCACGTGACGATAAATTTATTGAAAGTACCAGAAAAAGAAATCACGTGATCGGCATTTAATAAATTAAATTCTAAAAATTAATCTTTAAAAATTCACCAAAAATCAGGAAATGGAGGTAAAAATTCGAAAAAATATTCATTTAGAAGGAATTTTTATGATCTTTCTCGTGATATAAATTTTATAACCCTCAATGTATTATTTTAAATGCAAACGTAAAAAAAGTTTAAAAAACAGCTTAAAAATTTAATTTAAAAAAATCTAAGAAGAATTTTTGAAAAATCTTTCTTAGTGCACCCCTACACTATTAGAAGAATCGCCATGCAAAATTTCAGCCCTTTAGGTCCAGCAGTTTGGTCTGTGCGTTGTATGTCAGTCAGTCAGTGAATGAATGAATGAATGAATGAGTCAGTTACGGAACTGTTTTTTATATATAGACTAGCTGAAAACCCGCGCTTCGCTACGGAGTACATTCAAATTAAATACAACGGTCAACGTATGCAATTTATGCCAAAAAATAAATATATATATTTATAACAAATGCGATGATCAATTTATACAATTGATGTAAAATATATATATATCTATCTATATATATATATATATTTATAAAAAAATCGTAAGGGATATGCATTTTTTGGATAATATCCAATCGTCTGCTGCATTAGAAAGAGAAAAAAATATTTTTTTTGTCTATTTAGTTGTTACGCACGTGACGATAAATTTATTGAAAGTACCAGAAAAAGAAATCACGTGATCGGCATTTAATAAATTAAATTCTAAAAATTAATCTTTAAAAATTCACCAAAAATCAGGAAATGGAGGTAAATATTCGAAAAAATATTCATTTTGAAGGAATTTTTATGATCTTTCTCGTGATATAAATTTATAACCCTCAATGTATTATTTTAAATGCAAACGTAAAAAAAGTTTAAAAAACAGCTTAAAAATTTAATTTTAAAAAATCTAAGAAGAATTTTTGAAAAATCTTTCTTAGTGCACCCCTACACTATTAGAAGAATCGCCATGCAAAATTTCAGCCCTTTAGGTCCAGCGGTTTGGTCTGTGCGTTGTATGTCAGTCAGTCAGTGAATGAATGAATGAATGAATGAATGAATGAATGAGTCAGTTACGGAACTGTTTTATATATATAGATATATACTAGCTGAAAACCCGCACTTCGCTACGGAGTACATTCAAATTAAATACAACTGTTAATGTATACAATTAGTGCCAAAATAAATAAATAAATAAATATATATATATATATATATATATATATATATATATATAATAAATACAACGATCAATGTACGCAATTGATGTAAAAAGACAAAAAAATATATTTATAAAAAATCTTAGGGGATATTTTTTTATAGACAAAATAATGTAGAAGAAAATATTCAGATTAAATCTAATAGAACATACTAAAGAATACAGTACAGTTAATATAGTACATAATCGAGGAACATTTCTTTTACTGCAATTTAATATTTTTTTGGATAATGTCCAATCGTCCGCTGGATTAGAAAGAAAAAAAATAATTTTTTTGTCTATTTCGTTGTTATGTACGTGACGATAAATTAATTTAAAGTACTAGAAAAAGAAATCACGTGATCAGTATTTAATAAATTAAATTCTAAAAATGAATCTTTAAAAATCTCCAAAAATCAGAAATTGGAGGTAAAGATTCGAAACATATTTCATTGAAAGGAATTTTTATGATCTTTCTCGTGATATAAATTTTATAACCCTCAAATCATTATTTTACATGCAAACTTAAAAGAAATTACTAAAACAGCTTGAAAATTTAATTTTAAAATATCTAAGAAGAATTTTTCAAAAAATCTTTCTTAGTGCATCCCTACACTATAAGATGAATCGCCATGCAAAATTTCAGTCCTTTAGGTCCAGCGGTTTGGTCTGTGCGTTGTGTTTCAGTCAGTGAGTCAGTTACGGAACTGTTTTATATATATATATATATATATATATATATATATATATATATATATATATATATATATATATATATATACGTACGTACATATATATGTATATATTATTAAAAGCTTTAATATTTCACACTTTCTCGTCTTTATAATTCCTCAATTTCACTGTATTACAAAATGTAAGTATAACGAGAAAGATTGGAAAATATGTTTAGGATACAAATGAGGGGTAAGCAAATCAGGTATACTCGCTTCCCAGTAACATTACACCCTGAAATAGGTAACTTTTATAACCTGAAGCAGAATTTCAATTATATAGTGTAGTTGCATGATTTAATTACATTAGCTATGAAAGTATCGTGTTACAAAACGAAGATAGAGAGTGCTGTTGTTAACCCATCCGTATCTGTTACCCTTTTGTTTTCCGTCAAAACACCACCCGCTGATAATCAACGTTGTCTTTGTTATCGCGTTACCGTTTCAGCGTTCACATCGTTGAATCAGAATCACGTGTCTGTTCTTTCCTGTGCCGAAGAAACTCCATGTAAATCGTCGTGTCAAGCACTGATACTCCTATACATTATTTGAATCAATATATCAGTCTTGATTTGGTTAATGTCGGAAGACATAAGGGAGGATGCTCCTGAAATTTTAAGCTGCCTCGTTGAAAATTTTCCCGAAAAGAAATAATCCGTGAAAAACTGGTTTTAAATAGAAGATAGGCAACGCAAAAAGAAATAATTCTATTGATATTTCATGGAAGTTAATGATGATAATAACATTCTTGCAAAAAAGTGAAACTTTTTTTTTAAAATTGTATTCTTTTTATTATTCTTTGAGGATAATTGATTATTTTCAAACCCTTTGTTACAATTCCGTTTTCCAATTGTTTTCTTTCCTTTGTCAGGTGGTGACGCCACAGATATGAAGTGCGTATAAGAAAAGCGCCAAAAGGCGATAGTTGATGTTGACAAAGGTTGAATTTCCACTCGAACCGTTTAGCTTCAAATGAGTGATTGTCTTTAACCATAAAAAAGAAAATAGAGAGCAAGACTGATCAAATACATTAAAAAGCAAGCACACATAATAGCTTTTTTTTTTAAATTTATAAATGCTTATTTAGTCCCGTTTATAAAGATCTGGAAGAATATTTTCTCTGGAGCTAAAATGGCAATACCATGCAATGTAGGGTTATGTGTATCTGTATCATATTACAAGATACTGAACACTCATCTGAAGCCTTGTTGTTTTCTACTTATCTATCCCTCTGTTTGTTTTCCCCACCAGCGCGTCTACATGTGATATACCTAATCTACCTTGTAACTGCACGGAAAGCATCCCAAGTTGTTGTATTAGTATAATATGTAACTTCTTTGGCTTAAAATATTATTTATTCCAAGTGGTTCTAGTGGCAAAACAACAACAACAAGAGAACCTCTAAATAAAACCAGCCAACCAATTCCACGAGCAACGTGGTTGTGACGCGCAAAGTTAACAAAATAATTGGATACATTGATGCAATTGTTAATTATTATTGTTATGGCCGTGATTATAGAAGATCAGCAAAAATGCATTAAACAAAAAGAGATAAAACAAGAATTCACTTACCACACTTTATGTATAAATGACATTTTATTTCATACATAAACTAGGAGAGCACAAAACTGATTTACACGTGGGCATTACAACTTTCCTCAAAGGGCCAGGAAACATTAGGATGTCTTGAATCCATTAACATCTACGTAATTCTCCATTTGTGGAAATCTATCCAACATATGCGTAGGAAATTAGCTTACAGAAGATCGATTTATTTCTTGATAACATTTTTCGTGGTTTGATTATACAGAGGCTGTTCGCACATATTTTAGACGATTTTGGTAAGCGGTAATAAAAAATCGTTTGCTGCAAAAGAAATAATTGCAATTGTACTATGTTTTTAAAAGTCAAAATTACCGTCTGCGGCTTGAAAGTTTTGTTTTTATTCAAAATGGCGTTTTTAACAAAGAAGTGGTTAGAAGGCTACATTTATGAATCTATGCATATTATCTTTCCGAAGAGAAATATGCATACTCCGTTATCCAAAAACGATGTGAGAGTCATGGTTTTGTGATATCTAAAGCGTCGATAGGTAATATCATCAACAAGAAAGGAAAAAAAAACGTCAAATTGTAGCCTCAAGTGGGACAAAAATTCCAAACAAGTATCCAAGGAAAAAACGGACATCTTCGACTATTGCAAAGGTACGTTGTTTAATGTTAAAAGAAAATACCCCTAGTTAAAGAACAGTTGCAAAATCATTAAAATGCTCGGTGTCCACTGTAAACAAAATGATAAATATGTCAAATAGAACATAATGTCAAATAGAACATTTAAAACACAAGAATTTTATGTAATTTAGTTTTGTGAATACAATATATATCGTCTAAAAATGTGTGAACAGCCTCTGTATTTCTTTTGTGCTACACGTGCAACCACGTGCTTCAGAACCCCTTCTCTACCAGTAGATCGATATACTCTCTCGCCGAAAAAATTTCGAGGACTGACTCCACATATCTTTCTTGAGCCGGAAATTCAAAATACCGCCACACGTTTTCTGTTGCCATCTTTTTTTCAAACTTTGTAGTCGAGGAAGTCCGTGCGCGCGCATTCATTGCCGCGCCACCGCTTTGAATCGAACGAGCAGGAGAAAAGTTGGGTGCAAACCAGTTTCAGCTAGTTTTAAGTCGATGTTTTCATAACATCTCTTCCCCCCACCAAATGAAAAAAATAGTATCTCTTATGAATTTCCTGCGAGCAGAATCAAGTTTCATTTCTTTGATATGCCAACGAAAGATCAACTTGAAGTGTATGACGGAAGAGGATTTCAACTGCTTTACCACAATTTGTACACTTATAAACTGTAAAGATTACCGATGAGAATGATTGATAAGGAAGGCACTTACAGGAACATTTGACTGAATCTTCATGTACAGTTTACAAGTTGGCCTGATCTGCAATATGTTATTGATAATGCTCATGTTCCCGTTATAAGATGTCTGGGGTATCCCGGATTGCTAAGCCTAATATAGAATGATTTTTTAGGCTATGGACAGAAGGTGTATATAAAGAATTAAGGAATTTTTTATAGTAATTAATAAATATTAATAAACTTGAGATCCAATCCCAAGACTCCCAATGTATGTACAAATATTCTCAATTCATAAAATATGCAAATTTGAAGTACTTCTTTTCCCATTTATTTCGAATACGGAACACTCAACTTGGTTTTAAGTATTAAAATTTTAAATACTTTTGGACCCACTTATTTCGCATGAACGATATTTAACCTGGATTTAGGTATCAATAATCCAATATTCTAAATGTATCTTTACTTACTTATTTCGAAGGAGCAATATTGAACTTTGAATTAGGTATTAATATTCCAGAATTTTATATACATCCTATCTCCCTTATTTCGAATAAACAATATGCAACGTATATTTAGGAATTAATTTTTCAAAATTCTAAATACTACAGGTGCAAATACATGATTTTTACCGTTTAAGTAGCTTTAGTCAAATAAAAAGAATGCCACCTTACTCATCAAAAGTACAATGATGTCCATCCCTCAGCAATCTATAAATTATACGACAGCACTGATGATTTTCAGGTTGCTTTATTTAATAGATAGTATTGCATTCTTTTTCTGTTGTAAGTACAAGTATATCGCTGCTTTACATGCTGCCGGCAAATCAATATACTGATATACGGCCCACGCAAGTTTACTATTATAGGAATTAATTGTAAGGTCGAAAATAAACACAGGGACATGACAAACATCCAAACTCTATTAGGAAGTGGGGATTTTATATATATATATATATATATATATATATATATATATATATATATATATATATACGAAAGAAGAGAAAAATTAAAAGAGGTGCGGCTTAGGAAAGAAATGAATGAACATAAACATCATTATTATATTACAAGAGATTTTGTTTCATGAGTGCGTTTTACTCTCATGTAAATATGGAGTATCCCAATTTGCAGTTCCTCCTCAACATAGTTTTTCTGTCATGGATAATGGCAACTTCTTACTGCACAGCGTGGGGCTTTTCACGACAGCTCGTTGTTCCTTTGCGACTGCTGCAGCAAAAGGCTGTATTTAGCCTGAGAAATTCAAACAGAATTTCTGTTTAACTTCTGAGGGTGATTTGTTAGGGTTATTTGGGTGCCCGTAGTTATTCAGAGATAAACTGTGCATTGCACGATATTAACGTGCTGAGAAGGTTTTAATAAGGATATTTTCCCGTACGTTGGCAAATATGCCATTTTGTTTCATGAGTGCGTTTTCCTCTCATGTAAATATGGAGTATCCCTATTTGCAGTTCCTCCTCAACATAGTTTTTTTGTCATGGATAATGGCAACTTCTTACTGCACAGCGTGGGGCTTTTCACGACAGCTCGTTGTTCCTTTACGACTGCTGCAGCAAAAGGCTGTATTTAGCCTGAGAAATTCAAACAGAATTTCTCTTTAACTTCTGAGGGTGATTTGTTAGGGTTATTTGGGTGCAAGTAGTTATTCAGAGATGAACTGTGCATTGCACGATATTAACGTGCTGAGAAGGTTTTAATGAGGATATTTTCCCGTACGCTGGCAAATATGCCAAATAAATATGACAGATACATTATTTCATAAGAGTAACAATATTCAATAATTTTGAGTTACGCCTTTAAAATTTCTCCATTCTTTGCAATAACGCTATTCCAAACCGTGCACGACCCTTTCAACGCTGAGGTCTGGCGAACAATTAATTAATTCTAGTTGGGACGGTTCCACGCATTGTTCTTAAGAAAAAGTCACGGAATAAGATCAAAACTTTATGGTGCCGTTATTCTGGGTTTTCTCTCAAAAGAGAAATGAATGAATGAATAAATAGAATGATCTCCAAGATGAATTCTAATGCGGGGAAAAGGGTGAAAATTTGGTATTCGCAGCTTCTGGAACGTGATGAAAATTTTTGCTCGGTTATAATTTCGCGGTAAAGGCTCATCATCCTGCGTTGAATTTATTCATTTTCCTTTTCATGACAGAGAAAAGGCTGATTTATTTCAAACGAGTCTTTGATTTTGAATAAGATGGCTAAATATTAATATTTGTTAAACCCCAGTCTTCGATATGTATTTAGTGTTTTTTATTTTGGTTTAACCAAATGAGCCTTTGATTTTGAATAAGATGGCTAAATTTTAATATTTGTTAAACCCCAGTCTTCAATATGTATTTAGTGTTTTTTTATTTTTGGTTTAACCAAACAAGCCTTTTATTTAAAATAAGATGGCTAAATTTTAATATTTGTTAAACCCAGTCTTCAATATGTATTTAGTGTTTTTTATTTTGGTGTAACCAAACGAGCCTTTGATTTTGAATAAGATGGCTAAATTTTATTATTTGTGAAACCCAGTCTTCAATATGTATTTAGTGCTTTTTATTTTGGTGTAACCAAACGAGCCTTTGATTTTGAATAAGATGGCTAAATTTTAATATTTATTAAACCCAGTCTTCGATATGTATTTAGTGTTTTTTTATTTTGGTTTAACCAAGCGAGCCTTTGATTTTGAATAAGATGGCTAAATTTTAATATTTGTTAAACCCAGTCTTCGATATGTATTTAGTGTTTTTTTTTTTTTTTTTTTTGGTTTAACCACCTGAATGCATGGGTACTAAACTGTGCTTCAGCTTCAATAGATATTCGAGGTTAAATTATCTGACGAGCCCCCCAAAAAAAAGAGTTTTTTTCTTGCTAGCCATTTTTAGGTGATTATTATCAGGTTTAAATATACGTTTAATTTGTCTTTTGCAAATATATAATGTATCATTTAGTCGATTGCAGAAGTTCTTTAAAGCATAAAAGTCGGTCGATAGTAGAAGACCTTGACATTTTAGAGAGAGACTATTTTTCGGTATATTTCTTATATTTTTTAAAAAATAGAATAAATTGCAGCAATCAATTATTTTTTTTTTGCTCTAATCGATTGCAGCAATTGACAGGTTGGCTTCATCCGCAATATGTTATTGATAATGCTCATGTTCTGGTTATAAGATGTCCGGGCGACCCTGGTTTGTTAAGCCTAGTATTGCTTGAATTTTCTCCAGACAATAGACAGGAGGTGTATATAAAATATTAATGACCTTTTTTGCTATGACTTGAGACCCAATCTCTAGACTCCCAATCCGAACTATGTATGTACAAATATTCCAAAATCCTAAAATTTTTTTTGGCTAATGTCCCTGGGGCTGACGACATTACACCCCAGTCCGGTGTATATATGAATACTAGCTGAAAACCCGCGCTTCACTACGGAGTACATTCAAATTAAATACAACGGTCAACGTATGCAATTTATGCCAAAAAATAAATATATATATTTATAATAAATGCGATGATCAATGTATACAATTGATGTAAAATATCTATCTATCTATATATATATATATTTATAAAAAATCGTAAGGGATATGCATTTTTTTTGGATAATATCCAATCGTCTGCTGCATTAGAAAGAGAAAAAAATATTTTTTGTCTATTTAGTGGTTACGCACGTGACGATAAATTTATTGAAAGTACCAGAAAAAGAAATCACGTGATCAGCATTTAATAAATTAAATTCTAAAAATTAATCTTTAAAAATTCACCAAAAATCAGGAAATGGAGGTAAAAATTCGAAAAAATTTCATTTTGAAGGAATTTTTATGATCTTTCTCGTGATGTAAATTTTATAACCCTCAATGTATTATTTTAAATGCAAACGTAAAAAAAGTTTAAAAAACAGCTTAAAAATTTAATTTAAAAAAATCTAAGAAGAATTTTCGAAAAATCTTTCTTAGTGCACCCCTACACAATTAGAAGAATCGCCATGCAAAATTTCAGCCCTTTAGGTCCAGCGGTTTGGTGTGTGCGTTGTATGTCAGTCAGTCAGTAAATGAATGAGTCAGTTACGGAACTGTTTTATATATATAGACAAGGAAATAGAAACACAGATAACACAATCACAGAAGAATTTTTATTAACAAACGATTGCACCGGTGATGGACGATGGGTTGCATCTCCCCTTCCTAGACGGGGCTGATTTTGCAGGTGGAAGACTGACTTGTTCTCCAGAAAACAACCAAGTTTTATGCTGGAATCGAACCCGCGCCCCCGGTGGGGCAGTCCTTAACCACTTAGCCACTGGGCGACATCCTAAAACATACAAATTTGAAGTACTTTATTTTACCATTTATTTCGAATAGGCAATACTCAACTTCGTTTTACGTATTAATGATTCAACATTTTAATTATTTTTTAACCCACTTATTTCGTAAGAGCGGTATTTAACCTGTATTTAGGTATTAATAATCCAAAATTCTAAATGCATCTTAACTCAGTTATTTCGAATGAGAAATATTGAACTTGTATTTAGGTAGCAATATTCCAAAATTCAATATACATGTGATCTCACTTATTTCGAATAAGCAATACTCAACTTGGATTTTTGTACTTGGATTTGGTATTAATATTCCAAAACTTTAAATACCTCTAATCTCACTTATTTCAAATATACAATACTCAACTTGGATTTAGGTATTAACATTCAAAAACTTTAAATACATCTGATCTGACTTATTTTGAATAAACAATACTCAACTTGGATTTAGGTATTAATATTACAAAATTCAAAATAAATTTAATTTCACTTATTTCGAATAAGCAATACTCAACTTGGATTTAGGTATTAATTTCCAAAATTTTAAATACATCTGATTTCACTTGTTTCAAATAAACATCGCATAACCTTTGCGACAGGGTATTAATTTTTCAAAATTCTAAATACTTTTGGTTCCACTGATTTCAGACGAGGTTGGTACTTTTCCGTTAGCCGGGCGCAAGCTATATATCGCCAAATATGGCTCTTAAATCACATTTTGTTTAATTAGCTCTAACTCCCGTGATACGTGTACGTGAAAGAACAAAATATATAAGTAAGCATTCATTTTGTTCTTTAAGTAAATAATTAGTTAGGAAGCCAAAAATATTTTAATGTCCTTCAAGATGTCTTCAAAAGGACCCTTTTTTTGTCGTCGCCAGAGAAATTCAGCGATTACGATTGCAAATGGCGGCATGCCGTTCCTCAATGTTCATTCATGTCGCCATACGTTGCTTCATCACAATTGTTCAGTCTTTTGTGCGATTGTGAAGAAAGTTAATAAAGTTTGTGGTTAATTTGTTTCCAATTTTTATTCATGTGAATTTTGGGGTTATATAGCTGGGTCTCTGAACTTAACAGTATTCTCCTCACGTGATTCATACCCGTTGATCTATCATCTTCTTCCAAAGTGTCGTGTGTGACAATTCTTCTTCAAAATTTAGTCCATCTATTAACTATTAAACTGTTTTCCTGGGGTTGTTGTGTTGGCAACGTTTCATTCTCGTCAATGGCGATACTTAATAGGACGAACGCCAAATGCGTCCGGCTAACGGAAAAGTACCACAAGGTTTATTCAATCTCGATCAATTTGTGTATTAATATTCCCTTATATTTTGATCTACAGAGAGTTCTTCTTATTTACAGTTTGATAGCCTTGGTGATTAGCTCTTAGATTCTCTGTTTTATTAATTCAGACTTACAACCACTAGTTCAATTGACTAGAAAATTTGTTTTACAACATTTCCCCCGTT
>OU015503.1:24949203-24959203 GCA_907164885.2 Dolomedes plantarius
TTAATAAATTAAATTCTAAAAATTAATCTTTTAAAATTCAATCAAAATCAGAAAATGGAGGTAAAGATTCGAAAAAGATTTCATTTTAAAGGAATTTCTATGATCATTCTCGTGATATAAATTTTATAACCCTCAGATTATTATTTTAAATGCAAACTTTAAAGAAAGTTACTAAAACAGCTTAAAAATTTAATTATAAAAAAATCTAAGAAGAATTTTTCAAAAATCTCTCTTAGTGCACCCCTACACTATAAGAAGAATCGCCATACAAAATTTCAGCCCTTTAGGTCCAGCGGTTTGGTCTATGCGTTATATGTCAGTCAGTCAGTTACGGAACTGTTTTATATATATAGATATCTCTAACCTTTCACAGAAAAGTTCCAAGACTGATTTTTTAAAAATTGTTGACCTGTGATATTCAAACTCAAAAATTGTTTGTTGTTCAGTTACCGGATATGTGTTCGGAATAGACATGGCCTTGGAAGTGTTTCCATGTAAACCCACTAGGTGGCAGGGCTGCGCTCAACAACCCACTGTTCAGCTTGTTGGTGTATTTATTTGGAAGTTACGCGAGTAACTTGATGGATGCAGATTCCAAATACAGAGTTAACCTTAAGTCCTACGTCAAGCTAGGGAAACTGGTTACAAACTCGTCGAACGAGTTTGTAACCAGTTGCGCCGTGTGCGTGGCTCCATTCAATTACATAGGTTACGACTCATCACGGACTGGTTTGTGACTGGAGTCAGTTATCAGTTTCTTTTGAGTTGCTCCGTGTGCAGACGGCCTTAGGCTGCTGTCTACTAACCCTATTGGATTCGCTCATCTCATTTTTAACCTACGGAGAAAATGTGTCCAAGGATTGCCGACTTGGATTTAAAGATTTTTTTTTCAAATTATACACCATAATAGAGAAAGAAACTTTACACTTTCGGGCATGTTTCATTTTTAAAAGATGTAAATATTTTTTTAATTTAAATTTTTCGCGGAAAATACTTGGAAGAGTGTGTTTTAAACGCTCATCAATTCCTTTGGAGTTTACAATTTATAAACTGAATCCTGTTGCAAGGTGTAGAAAAGTTCAGGTCATCTAAAAATACCATTTTTATTGGATTATCAGCATTTATGTAGGTATAAATAATAGAAGCATTTTCTCCATAGGTTAAAGTGGTAACGGTGACTGCGAATGTGTAGGTTGGGTGTTTCGTGAGCTCCTGAAAATATTGAGTTTTTTGCGAATTTCTATATTATTATTAGTTATTTGTTTGTGTTAAATAGTTGTGATACGCTTATTTACCCAAATAGGACTTTAATTTACAGTTAAAAACGTTTTTATTTTATATTTCTAAGTTAGAAATATTGCTGGCCTTAGGACTAACAGGCCTTCATTGAGATATGGCGGCCTGAATGCAGCATGGAGTATTGTGGAAATTTCTAAGTGCTATCTTTGTGGAGAATAAACAAAACTAACTATTGGTGAAGAGCAACTGGGCGCATTAAGTGATTCCAACAACTGCTTATATTGGATATACTGCTCAATTTTGCCTTGTGGTTTTACTGTAGGCTGCATCAGCCAGATTATTATAGTGGTGGGGAGGGGTATAACCCCCTGTAAAACAAGATAGCTTTTGTGGCTCAATGCAAAAGGTAGGAATATCTGTTTGCTTATCATAAAATACATGCTGCTTCTATTCGAAGATTGAAAAAGAAAAAAAAACTGAACTGTCTTCTATTCACATAAATGCAGTAGTTAATAAGATAGACTTGACAGTGACAAGTAGTATTGGTAACTGTTCTAGAAGATAATATAGATTGTTTAATTGAATGTTCAAGTGTAAAACTGTTCAAATACATAGTCAATCCGGAAATAGCTTCTACCTTTTTGTACATTATTGCATGTGGGTTTCAGAATTATATGTAGTATTCGTATTTATTGAATTGAATGCATAACGTGGTATTTGTAAGATTACTTTTGTATTTGTTAATATTGTTCTTAATATGTCTTCATTCTTACTCAATTGACTACTCAGTAATATTTTGTTAGTATGTCGGAAAAAGAAAAACTCACGCTAGACAATATTGAAAACTTTATTTTTGACGTGGATCACCCATGTAGTGATGAAACACTGGTCGCGCTGGAAAAAGAACTAGAAAAGCGAACAGAAAATATAAGTGATAACATAAGAAAAAACGATAGAATTAATAAAGGAGATAGAAAAGAATTTACAACCGTAATATCAAAAAACTACTACCTTGTAAAAATACAGAGAAGCTTCATATTAGACTTAAAAGGACAGATTAAAGCCCTCGAGAGGCAATTCAAAAACTTGATTCAGGAAGTTAAGACAGAGGAAATTGAGACAAAAAAAACTTACGCAGAAATAATAAAAGGGCCTGAAAAAAGGGATAGATCCAGGTCAAAAACTAGGAAAGCTAAAACAATACATACACTTACCATACTTCCAAAGGAGGAACAAAACTCGGAAAAAACAAAAAAAGAAATACAAGAAAACATAAAACCAGAAAATATAAACGTGGGAATAAACACGATAAGAAAAATTAACAGAGGAGGACTAATTGTCTGCGTCTTCTTTACTGTCAACTGTCACAAGTTATTAAGAGAGATTCAACAGGCCGAAAATATTCAAGATAAATACACAATTATCAAACCTAAGAAAAAAGAAACCCGCATATAATAATATTCGGAGTAGAAGAGGAATTAAACAAGGAAGAAATAGAGAAAAAGCTAATTCTACAAAACGAAGAAGTAGAAGAGGAGAGTACAAAAGTGATATTCAAGTTCAAAAATAGGCAGGGCAACAACTGGATAATTAGTGTAGACGGAAATTCATTCGATAAGATTATAAAGAAAAATAAAGTCAAAATAGGTTGGCAGAAGTATAACATCAGAGAGTTTCTCAGACCAAGAATCTGTTATAACTGTTATCGAACTGGACGTCTGGCCAGATATTGTACAAACAAAAAAAAGTGCAGAAATTGTGGAGAAGAGGAACACGGAGATTGTGAAGAAAAAATTTGTTGCATAAACTGTAAGTACACGAACGATAATTTTAATACAGGATTTGAAACAGAACATTTACCATACGACAACAACTGTGAAAATTATAAAAAAGCCATAGAGAGACTGAGGGAAAGAACTGACTATGAGCGCACCGATGGTACCAGATCCGGACTTGCAGGTTGATCCCCTGTCATCTGGAGGTCCTCAAAATTGGACTTGCCTTCACCTCAATTTGAATAACTCCCTTCATGCTGTTTATGAACTGGCGGCGGATCCTAATTACGACGTTATCTCATTAAACGAACCTTATTATAGAAGAGGTGAAAAACATGAAATCATCGGATTCCATTCTAGCTATCAGAAAATTTATTGCGAAAAAAACCCTAAAGTTGCGCTAATTATTAAAAGACGGTATAAATTCATTAAACTAATAATATCTGATCATATTGTCGCCATTAAAATCAACATTCAAAAAGAAGAAATAATAATCGTGACAATATATATCCCACCGGCACACTTGATAGAATGGAACCGCAATGGACCCAGTTGAAAAATATAGTAGAACAAGCTAAAGATAAAAAAATAATTATACTAGGTGACCTAAATGCTAAATCGACAGTTTGGGGTCAGAGGCCGACGGATAATCGTGGCGAGGAAATAATCAAATTTGTTACTCACTATAACGCTCATATAAGAAATAATCCAAATAGCCTGCCCACTTATAATGGACCGTTTGGCAAGGGCTGGCCTGATCTAACCATCACCATTGGTCTAGAGGATGACAGAATACAGAGATGGGAAGTAATAGACAGGTACATCAACACTGATCATAACGCAATATACTTTGAGGTTGTCCCAGAGGTTAGACATAGCAATGGCGAGAAAAGGCACAGGTGGAAGATAGAACAACTTCACTGGATGGAATTTAGAGTTAACATAAAAAAAGAAATTAAAAAATTGTATGAGGAAATGCAAGACTTAACTATTGATGAAATAATACATAGGATAAATACAACTACTAGTCAATTATGTAAAAAACATAGTAGAAAAACCAGAAAGAATGTTAAGACAAATACCCCATGGTGGAACCTCGAATTAGAAATTAAAAGAAAAAAATTAAGAGCCCTACGCAAAAGGTCTCAAAAAGAAGAAGATCCAACCAAAAGAAGTCTACTGAAAATCGAATATAAAAAAGAAAGGGCTAGTTACATGAAAAGCATCAAGAAAGCCAGAAGAAAATCGTTTAATGAATTTATTGACAAACTAACCATTAAGGACACCTTTGGTAAAGTCAAAGGTCTAATCAATACAAAAAAAACAAACATGCAAGAGTGTATACAACTTGATAATGGAACTATATTGGACAATGGGGACGACATTGAGGAAGCGTTGGTCAAATTTCATTTCGAATACGAACAAGTGATTGAGAGTAATATAAACAGTGAGAAAATAGAAGAAGAAATGCAGGAGATAACCATAGAAGAAATAGACTATATAATCGGGGGAATAGCCAAAGATAAAGCCCCAGGCCACGACGGCTTCACGATAAGCATCGTTAAAGAGATTTACAATAGTAACAAACAACTTATCAAAAACCTCTTTAATAGATGCTTAACAGAAATGTATTTCCCAAAAGACTGGAAAAAAGCTATAGTAATATTTTTCCCAAAGGAAAATAAGGATCTAAAAAATATGAAATCCTATAGACCCATATGTCTATTACCAGCGATGGGTAAAGTTCTGGACAAAATATTAACAAACCGCCTCACTATACATCTAGAAACGAATAACATCTTGTCTAAACATCAATACGGATTCAGAAGAGGCATGGGAACCTTACAGGCTCTTGATAACATAATGGAAAATATTTACGAAAATAAGAGAAACAATAATCATACTTGCATCATCTCAATTGATATACAGAATGCATTCAACTCGGTGAAAAAAAATATACTTATAGATAAATTGAAAAAACTCTATTTGAATGGCTACTTCCTGGGTATTCTTATAAATTATATCACTGATAGAAAATAATAACTAATAAAGGCTTGATAGATTATAATATTGGAGTCCCTCAAGGATCATCACTAGGACCTCTGTTTTGGCTTATAATAATTAATGACCTCTTAACAGATTATGTAGAAAATGATAGTACTAGAATCCAGGCCTTTGCTGATGATATACTAATCCTAAACAAATCTCCGGTAATTTATAAATTTAGCGACACAACTACAGGCATACTGAATTATTGCCAAGATTGGATAAATAAAAACGAACTTAAAATAAGCATAGATAAATGCAGTTACACCATAGTGCCGAGTAGGGGCAAAATCAGCAGAAAACCTACTGTTAAACTGGGTGTTAACAAAATAAAATTTCACGATTATATTAAATATCTGGGCATCCACATCGATACAAAAATAAACTTTGAAGATCATATTATGAAAACAAGAGAAAAAGCTTTGAAGCTATTCTATAAACTTAACAGAATTTCAAAAAAAACCTGGGGGATTAAACCCGACATCACTAAACAAATTTATGAAATTGTCATAGAAAAAATTCTACTTTACGCTGCGGAAATATGGTATAAGGACACGGAAAAAAACAGAAGAAAACTGCAGCAAATACAGAGACCATTTTTGTTATTCCTGACAAAATGTTACAAGACGGTTTCCACTGACGCTTTAAATGTACTAGCTGGTTGCATACCTTTATATTTAAAAGCTAAAACGGCAAACAGTCTATATAAACTATACGATAAAAAACAGGAAATTGATATCAATGGTACTAAATACGATGAAAATAATTGCTCAACCAGGGAAAAAAAATAATGAAAATAGAAGAACTCATCATCAGGTTTGACTGGAGTTTCGACTTAAAAAATAAGACTAGTACAAAAATTTATACTGACGGGTCAAAAAAAATGAGAAGACTGGAGCGGGAGTGGTGATTTACAAAAATAATTTAATCATAGATAAGATCAGAGAGAGATTGGATTGTGCCAACTCATATTCAGCGGAGCTTAGGGCTATACAATTAGCAATTAATTATATGATCTCTAAAAACATTGATAAAAGCGACATATACACCGACTCTCGGAGTGCTTTGGAGGCCCTTAACTCTCTAAACTATAAAGGAGATATAGTTCAAGACATAAAAAAACAAATAAAAGGAAATAATATAAAAATCTACTTTCACTGGGTAAAGGCACATGTCGGTATTGTGGAAAATGAGGAAGCAGATTTAACGGCCAAAGAGGCAACTGAATTAAGGGAAATCAGCTATACCTATAAATGGACTAAGAGTAAAATAAGATCCTTACTTAAAAAACAGGAAATTAAGAAATGGCAGGAAAGGTGGAATATGAGTAATAAAGGAAGAAGAGTGTACGATATATTTCAGATAGTTAATACCAATAGGTTAAACGCTGACTTTCTTATCAATCAAGCCATTACGGGAAATGGCTCCTTCGGGAGCTATCAGGCTAGGTTTCATAACAAAAACGACAGCTGCCAATGCCAAAATACTCAAACTCCAGATCACTGCTTATTTGAATGCCCGATGTTTAATGAACTTAGGGAAAATCTTCCTAGTGATATAGCTGCTTGGCCGAAGAAACAAATTCTTTTGCGACTATTACTGCAAAAAATTTATTGCTAAAGTTGTTTATCACTTACTTTTGATCCATTTTCCGATCCCCTCTGTTGCTCATTGATGTGGCTGGTCCTCCTGCCTTGCATTCAACTTTCTTGCAATGATTAGCTATGTTTGTGCAAAGGTGATAAATAATGACTCATTGGTTACTCATAACAGCTTTTTAAATTGTTTAAAAAAAAAAGTGAAAAAAAATGAAACTTTAATTCAACTGGTCCTCTCCTGGAATTTGTTGGCTTTTGAGTACTGGATGGTGCTGCCTCTGAATTAAACGAGGGAGAAAAAAAAAACAAAGAGTAATTAAATAAGTAATCAACTGAAATTCACTCGTTGAACTTATGTGTTACTTCTGCGTTGCTCATTATCTTGTATCTGCTGCGCTGTTTATTTTAAGGCACTGGCTATATTTATATTCTAATTATATTAAGTTATACTATTTGTATCTATTGGACTTTATCCAATGTTTATACTGCTTTGTTTACTTTGTGCTATCATCATATTGTATTCACTTGTATGGGATTATTTTGCTTAATTGCTTTTGTGTACAAACTGGACTTAATTATAATTAATTCAATTACATTAATTGAATTATACACTACACTTAACTAGTGTAAATAACTTGTTGCAATTATGTTCTGGTTGTTCATTAAGAAAAAACCTGTTGTTTTCAACTGCTTAAGCTCAATTCCATTACCTGTTTTAGTGTACTCCCTAGCGTTAGATTTACCGAATTCAGTTATATATATTTCATGTGTCCTAACTATTATATAATTGTTTTTGTATTTATAATTACCTAAGTAATTAAGGGGCAAGCCCACTGGGGGTACACCTAGTTGTATACATTATATTAAAATTTGTTATTTTTTCTACTTTACACCAGCTAGCGCTACTGAAACATTAATACACCTTATTTTAAATCTAACTTTGCTTGCGGGTTAATGAAAACAATTAAGCTGGGGTTGCTAACAGTTGCAACACTTTCTACCGTAGGTATGACAACTTTTGCTTTGATTTGGAATTACTCCTTATTTAATACTATAGTTGGTACTTAATTTTGTGTGTTAACAAAAAAAAATATTCTATCTCAAAGCTAATCAACCTTACTCTAAGTTAATTTATACATTGTTTGGTTGTGATCTCGGCGGCCTCTTGGGTGTTCACATAGTACTTACTTTAATATTGTCACTGGTCAGGGCTTAGGCCTACCTTGCCTAGTTGCGGTGATTTGTTTACTTATATTTATTACTTATTCATTTCAGCTAAGTCAGCTAATATTAAACCATACACTTACCCTTGGCTGTGCTCTTCTGAACTAGTTGGTTTATCCAATATCTTCTATGTTATGCTGTTTTGCTTATTATACGTGATAAACATTAAGAATTCACGGAAAACACCCAATGGTGGGCTTGTTCAGCGCGGTTCTGCTTTCCTCTGAACTGCAACTTATTGGGGTATATATATTACTTATTTAATTAATCAATAGTGGGCCAATAGATTTATGTTCAATTTTTATGTTTTATTGGTGTAGTGTTGTTTTGGTATCTGTCTAACGTATATACTGTTCTAAATGGTTTTAGAAGTAAATTAGTGAGTTTTATTCAATTTGTGCGTAAATCACACCTATTCAATAATGTTTATTGACCTACTTTGTGTATTAAATTATTTGTTACAAAGTCAAATAACTTGTAAAAATTGTATATTGTATTAATTTAATTTGTATTGTGGGAGACATGTAATTGTGTCTCAGCATGTAATTTATTCAAGTAGCTGTCATCAAGTTTGTGGTACGGTATTATTTTATGCTCAAATATTTATTTTGACTTGGCTACTTCGGGTGAAAGCCTCACCGAATAATGTAAGGGAAGGAATGGCCTGTGTACTGGAATAAATAAATAGTTCTATCAAAGAGTGAAAAAAAAAGGACGGAAGGGGGTGGAACACAGGACTAACGAGCCCTTTATTGTATTTAATGTGTTTTTACTTTGTATTTTTCAACTATTTGTGTTGATTTCCATTTTAACTTTTATCGGTTAATCGCTCTTTTGCCACCAATAGGTAGGTTTATTCTTTTTTGTGGTTATTTCGACTTGTAGGTGTTTTGTTTGTGCCTGTGCTGCTCTGCGGGTCTTGACGGACCGGCAGGATTGCGGTAGAGTGGCTGATCAATAGTTTTTTGCCGATACGCGCAAGCGTGGGGGGCAGCGTAGTTTAGGATTCTCCTTAGGTTAACACTGAGGTGAGCGGATCCAATAGGGCTAGTACACAGCAGCCTTAAAGAAAGATCGAAACATGAACGGTAACAAGAAATAACAATTAAAGTGGTAAAAACACGAGCAGCTGAAAAAAAACCCCTTCTCCAAAAGTGATGACAATATGAAAGGTTTTCCTTTCGCTCAGGGACATGCTACCGAGCTAGAACCTTATCCTTATACAGTCGGACCTCTATTTAACGAAGTCGCTAAATCTCGAAAAGAAGTTCGTTATATGGAGAATTCGTTAAATAGAGATACACCTTTTAAAATACTTAAAACTCACACAAAACATATTTAAAATTCATAAGCACTAAATATTATTAAAAAAGTAATTAATCACACCTTTATTTTGTAAATTAACACCTATTTGTTTTATATATCTTACCCATCAAAAAGAAATCTGCAAGGAAAACAAGAATAAGACAAAACAAGAATAAGACAAAACATTGTCCGGGAATACACTGTATTTTCAATTTCCAGAACCGGAGTTACCAGCACGACTCTGATCAACAATCTAGGAAACGGGACACTAGTTCAAGGACACGGGACAGCTCCATGAAGGGTGAAAGAGGGATATTGAAAGTTATTTTAATGAAGTGGACAGTGGGGGGCGGGGATTAAGGTTGTACTTCCTGGATGAAATGCAAAGAATGACAGCCAATTAATTTACGGTTCATGGTGAGGTAGGCAACTGGTAAAACCAGTTCAAGGTCATTTATCACCATAAAATGTGTTAAAAGAAAGAATAAGTTTGAAATGTCCAGAAATATTTTGAGAAATATGGTTGAAAAAAATATTGGATCACAAGAAAAAGATCGTTAAATAGAGAATGCACTTCGTTATTTGGAGGTTATTTTACGAAGAAATTCGCAAGATGTTCTTGGCTCCGAGGAAATGTTCACAAAATAGAGAAATTCGCAAAATAGAGGTTCGTTAAATAGAGGTCCGACTGTATATATAACAGTTCCGTAACTGACTGACTGACTGACTGACATATAACGCACAGACCAAACCGCTGGACCTAAAGGGCTGAAATTTTGCATAGCGATTCTTCTTACAGTGTAGGGGTGCACT
>OU015503.1:24964203-24988164 GCA_907164885.2 Dolomedes plantarius
CAAAGTCTATAATCTCCACTTTTTTTCTTACATAGAACAATCGGTGCGGCATAATCGGAGCAACTTTCTTTAATAATTCCATCATTTATCCAATCTTGAATTTGGCTTTCTACAATTTTCTGTTCCGCGAAAGGGAGTCGTCGAGAACGTTGAGCTACAGGGATTTCATCTTGTAATAAAATAGTCATCTTAATTTCAGTGTCTTGAACTTTATGTGATTTGTAGGAAGTAACGATATTTTGAACTTCCTCACGAATTTCAGAATTCAAAATGTGTGAAAGATCAAATGGAAAAGCTTGATCATCAGAAACATTAGCAATATTAACGAAGGTGTTATTTTCAGGAGTTTTGTATAAACGAATACCGTCTTTATCAAATGTAAATTGGGTTTGCTGTAAAAAGTCGATTCCGATAATCACATCAAAAGGAATCAAGTCATCCTCTAGAACATGTATTTTAGCAGGTAAAGTAATGGTTTGAATTTCGATGGAATCCTGAAAGAATCCGATGCTGTGAACTTGGTTTTTGCCAATTCCTGAAAAGGGAATGTTGGTGGGCTGCAATGGTGGCGAACCAATTCTTCGATAGGTTTTCTCATTGATGAGGGTTGCCTGTGACCCAGTGTCACAGAGTGCTGTCAATTGAATTCCTGCAAGTTGAATGTCAACATGCATGGGATTTTTCGATGAAGTTTCAGGAGAAAGTGCATTTACAGTTTTATCAGAAATAGGTTTTTGAGAATCAGGTTTTGGTTTAGAATTTCGATAACTTTTAGGGCAATTAGCATGAACATGACCAAAACTTTTACATCCGTAGCATTGTTTACCATGTGACTTATTCAAACATTGGTTGCTTTTGTGACCTCTCAAGCCACAGGAAAAACATACTGGCTGTGTATTTGGGCTACGTGTATTATCGACTTTCACATTGAGGTAGGAAGCATCAATTTTTTTCTGATTATTTTGTCTGAAATTTTGTGATCTGTTAAAGATTTGTTCATAATTTTCAACTTTTCCTTAAATTCAGGGACGGATTTACAACCGTAAAGAATAACTTTATTGTTTGTTGAATCAGGAATTCCGTTTATGACATACTCAAACAGAGAGGAGTCATCGAGAGAACCTTTGTGTGCCAAATCTCTCATAGCTAAGAAATATTCTTGTAGGGTTTCAAACGGTTTCATACGTCGAGATTCCATTAATTTATGTAACTGAATACCGTTAATTTTGTCCGAAAATTCGTCTAATAAATGGTGCTTCAATTGTTCCCAATTTGTAATTCCATGAATAGACCTAATTAAAGTTTGAGCGGGACCAGTTAAACATTTTCTAACAAAAGTAATTTGGTGAATTGGATTGTTTATCTGATATAAACAAAAAAGTTCTTCAACGTCAGATATAAAATTCTCAACACTGTAATTATCACGAGACGAGAAAGGTTGTATTAAATCAACAACGTCTTTCAGACTAAACAACTGGAAAGAGAGATTCGCAGTTTCAACTGAAGGCAATGAATTTTGATCTGGTTCACCAACGGAAATGTGTGTATTTTGCTTATTCGAAGATTCTTTTGCGTCAATGGTGGGGGAAAAGGGAGATCTATTTTCCTCTATAACGCTGTTAGTTTGGGATGAACGTGCACCCGGAAGTGAGTCATCATTCACTTCGCATTCCGAAAGATCAGAAAATTCTGCTTTTAATAACGATAAATCACTAAGACTCATAAGAATGGTATTGGCACATTTGTCTGGGTCAGTTGAAAATTCTAAATGAAGTAGATTACAAATAGAAATCAAGTCTTTAAGTGAAAACTCTTTAAGTACTTTCTGTTTCGTTGCTTCCAACACGAATGGCTGTTTAAAACCTGTAAATTTACGTAATCTGGTACGATTTTGTCTGTCGCCGTCTGTACCAAAAATTAAACGATGTAGAACCTTTATTTGATTCGTGCTACCAATTTTTAATGATTTTGCAATATTGGGGTAATCGTTGAGAGTAGCCATAACTATATACTAGGTTCAAACAATTATAGTACACAAATATACAAATATTCAAAACCAAAATCACTAATTATAATACGTAGTTACTCAAATTCAAAAGTAGAAAATAATATTTCAAATCGAAATTTTTTCAAATACCAATTCAATAATAAAATATTGATTCTCAAAATATGCATCAAATAAGTAATCTTTAAAACAGGTTTTGTTCAAGAAAACAAAATTATGAACTAAAATAAGCATCAAATATCAAATAATAAGTTCTTCAAAATAATTTCTCTGGTTGAAGAAAACAGATGACGTAAATTTAGATATGTATCAAGTTAGATATTACTTCAGCAAAATATTCATCAAATTAATCTTCAAATAAATCACTGTTGAAGAAAATAGAGGATGTAAATGCAGCATCAAAATAATAGTTAAAGTTCTAATGTTAAAAGCATCAAAATTGGGAAATCGAAAGTATCAAAATTGTGAAATCGAAAGCATCAAAACATTCTGCAAAATAAAAAATATTCTCGCAAGAAAAAAGCAGAATTAAGTTCAACATCAAAGCGCATCAAATAAGCAAAGTTGTCATCAAATAAACATTCGCTTCGTCAAAATTATGCATCAAAATAATAATATAATAATCTTCAAAGTATTCAATTCGCGATCTTTCAAAATATATATTATGTTGTGGTTTGTTCAAGGAAACAAGATTCTTCAAGTTAAATGTCGAAATTTTCATCAAATCATCAAATAATTTCATCGAAATAGAATTCTCTTCAAGAAAACAGAAGTGATAAATTCAACGTCAAAGACCATCAAAAGTGAATTTAGAATCAATTAAATTCCTGCATCAAAAGAACGTTGAAATATCTTTCAGTTTTCTTAAATCATCAATAAGTTGAGAATTCCCTTAATCATCAAAATTTTCTTGAACAAGCGTCAACGTATGCATCAAATAATTTTAATATGATCCAAGTTACTTACAATTCTGGTTTTGGTTCTCATCATCCCATCAGAGTATCATCAGAGTCCGTGGCACATCACTTTGGCTTTCGCTTTCGATATCCAAATCCAAAATGACAGACAACAGTAATCCAGTCGAAATCAAGTCGAAATCAAGTCGTATCATCGAAAGAAAATAAGTTTTTTTTTTAAGGTCAGCATGCTAGGGGTATTTTTCGAGTCCGAGGGCCGAGCACCCATGTAGGAAGGAGTTAGTACTCCTTCCTTTAGAAGTGAATCATTAGACTTAATTATTTTGAACATTTAATTAAACTAGACGATGTTTACAAGACAAGACTAACACTTAGTATGAAATTAAAAAATAAACACAGAAGCATCAAAAGAGCTAAACATCGGGAGCTTGCAGAACAACACATCCGCTTAAAGTCCTTCGTGCCGCAGTAGTGAGGAGTGGAAGTTGTAGTAATCGTTCAGTTGTGTTGCCAAACTCATTCTCACATATATATATATACGTGTGTGTGTGTGTGTGTGTGATGATGTGTTGGTTAATGTGCACAAACATGGTAGGTAACAATTATGATCATATAGTGGATTTCGTTTTATTCACTCATTGATATGAACAACATCGGCAAATTCTAGTTTAAACTCCTGAATTGATTTATTGGACATTCAACACAATAATACATTCCTACTATTTAAGACTAATCACACCGGATACATTTATACTGTTCACCAGCAATTCATTAATACATAGATAATAATTATTTTCTGCACTCTCTACTATATTCAATTTAACTAATTATTATTATAACATAAATACATATACATTTATCATCAAGAAGAAATAGGCTCATCATACTCCCTCAACTTATTCCCGCTCTATCTAACTAATTATCAATTACTATACCTTAATTATATTAATTATTTACTATGGGTAGCTGAATCAATCATATACGGGTTGTTAGAAAACGACACAGTATCTTCATTGATGACACTTTGTTGTTTGGTTTTTGGTCCTTCGTCTCATATGGCAATATCTTTAACACACTGGGATTGTCCATGAAAAAGTCACTGGGTCGGCGGTGTGCACAGATTATTCGTCTGGTGCGGTCAGAGTGGATAGGTTATCTAGGCAACATTCGGCGTTTTCATCCTCATCGCTCCTCATCAGTGGTCTGTCGTATTATTCTCTTTCTGGGCGCCCCTTTCTCTCGTCCTAGGCATTATTCATCTGAACACTTCTGTTACCCGGTAATCAACGATTCAAAGCTTCTCTCCTCGAAGGTTCTATTTACTAATATGTATCAGGCCTCTGGATAGTACTTCGACTCGTACTTTTGGGTTAAGTATCTGTTTCGAACGCTATAGCATCTCATCTTATAGCTTAAATCGGTTTACAGGCCTCTGCATCTGTCTTTGCTCATTTTGTTTAGCAAGCTACCTCTTAGTCTATCAAATTCTAACTGCTTGTCTATATTCTATATGTTATATCATTTCCATATCTTCCTCCTTCTGACTTTTGGCACCTCCTCCTTCGTTTCCTCTTTGGGTATATCGTTTCTCTCCCTTGCCATTTCATTGGTTTTTGGTTTTTCTTATATATTTGTTCCAGCTATTCCGCAGCATGGGCGTAACCTTCTATAATTTTCCTTCTTTTTCCACTTTCTCAAGCTCATCAATTTACTGGCAATTCTCCACTTTTATGGCTATCATAAATTCTTACTTTCGTCTCCTTGTTCTGCCGTTGCTTACATTATTCTTTATTCCTCTGCTTCTTTGCGTCTCTAATCTAACTTTCTATCTTTTCACTTATTTCTCCTGTTCCTGTTCTTTTAAGGCCTTTTTCTCTTTTTATCTTTCGTTTCGGTTTTATTGCCCCTTTTTCCTTTCTGTTCCTTATCGCGTCTATGCCCTGCTACCATTTCTTTCCAATTAACTTAATCTTTGCATCTATTCTTCAATTTCCCTCTTCTGCTGTTCCAATATCGAAAACCCCGCGACAATATCAATATATATATATATATATATATATAAGCTCTCATTTTGACGCTATTCTCTTTATTAAGTTAAAAGAAACATTACCTTTCGTTTGACTTTCGGATGTAATGTTAAAAATTAATAGCCCTCTTTAGCATGATAGTTATTATTGGATATTAATTATTTTAGTACGTTAATGAACGCATTATCTTGTAAGAGCCGATAATTTTTTTTAAAAATATTAGATTTTCTATTTGAGTTCAATCCCAAATAGCGTTAAAAATATTTCTTCAAATTTTTACCACTGTATTTTCAGTTTTGCTCCTGAAATAAAAATAAAATACCTTTTGCTACATATCTTCATTTTTTGCTAAAAGAAGAAACTAATTAAGAAAACAAATTTACAGATTTATTAAGACATCAATGAGATACCGTATTACTAAATTTCTCAAATATAAAAATATATCCCTTTATCTTATAAAAGCTATTATAAAAGATATGAACGTTATTTTCAAGAAATCAGGTGTTTCACAACTCTTGATGTAAGCTATCGTATCTTGTGTTCGTTCAGGAAAATATCTTGGCCCTCCTGAAAAATATGATGCTATAATGACCACTTAGCCGATATCACTAAAATGTTCGTTTTCCTGTAAAGTCTTTTCTAAATACATTCAAATTTGGTTATTTCGGTTATTGAATAAACGTTTTGAGTCTATCTTCACAGTTTGCTTTACCAAGTACTGACTCAGCACCACTGAAATGTTATTTAGTGTTTTAAAATTATTGAGAGTTGTCCTTATTCAGAAATACGTAAATTCATACATAACTTTTTTAATAACGATGACCCAATGATCCGGTTAAGTTGAGAAATATTTAATACATAATACTAAAGCGTACTGCGGACTGTTATATGATGTTAAGGTAGTCAGCAGATTAAAATCATGGCCTTAAATGTTACTTCAACTTTTTTCTTTCTTTTAACACGAGTAAGGGCCTGTTCACATAGGAGTCCGTTGCGTTGTGTTAAGGTAAAGATGACGTTGAGGTGAAAATAAACGAATCATATGCCTCCAAACGATTAGCAATGAAATTTTTAACGCCTATGATTGGTTTATTTTCGTTTCAACGTCATCTTTTCCTTAACGCAACGCAACGGACTCCTATGTGAACAGGCCCTAAGTCGTTACCTCAAGGCTGTTAGAACGGAACTTTTGTTTTTACAGCAAAGTCTCGTTATTCTAGGCTCGAGCAAGGGAGGTCTGTGAATTTTTTCTCCCATCATTCATGAAGAGCGTCTGAAAAGTGACTGGTTTCAGATTAAGTTAGTAGTCCCTAAATACTAGGAACTTCATAAATCCGGATTAGGTAAATTCATAAACGTTGAACAAAGACATGAAAAAAAATTTCAACCCATTTTAAACATTTTTATCTTTATTGAAAGCATTTCATTTTATAATTAAAGGAGACATTTCTTATATATCTATATTTTTTAATTAATTTTCTGTTACATATTCTACTGTTGAACGAAATTTTAATGGTTTTTCTGATTTCATTTGTGACAAATATCAATTCTTTTATCACTCGATTTTATACAGGGATTATACTCTGCGTTCGCCACTATACAATTTGAAAAATTGATGTTTCTAATAACTTCATTCATAATAAATAATGAATAAATAATAACCACAATTCCAGTCTTTAAATTATGGACGCATTTTTATCATGATATTTAAGAACGAGGAGTCATTTTCTTAATGTAGCGCTATCGCCGAAAAGAGAACAGAAAAAAAATTGCAAAAGTGATGTACTATTTTTTAAGTATGATTCTACGCCTAGTTGGCTCAGGTTTCTGGAGATGATTAGGTTCCTGCGAATAACCGATCCGAGATATGGATATTGTACCGTTACTTTGAAAATACATAATATGTAATTTTATACAAAATAACAATGGTGACATCTAAATATATTCGAAAAAATTTGATTTGTATGTCAGTTAATGTTTAATCATTTTCTGTTCTCATTCTACTATTCAGGGTAATTTCATTTGTGTTTCTGATTTTTTTTATGACATACAGGGTCTGTCCAGAAAGTAATGAAACTGATTTCGTTTACTTGAAGATAATTTTACAGACTCTTAATATTCTTCAAAATAGCATCATCCTGCATTAATACACCATCGCCAACGACTCTGCCACCCACTGATGCCCGCCTGAAAGTCTTCAACTGGAATGATGTTCAGAACGCACGTTACGTTTTTTTTACAAGTTCTCCAGATTGTCAAAACGATGACCTTTTAACCTTCTTAGGGTGTTCGGGTCTTTTTTGACCCATATCAAATTTATTTTGTATAGATTTATTACAATTTTGGGGAATTTTTCAAAGATATACCGGGTGGTTATAATTAAACTTCCCCTATTAACGGCATCCTACAGCGCAAACGGGTGAACGGAATGCAACGAAATTTTGTATATGGGCTATACACGAGATGCGCTCACGGAATTTCGAAACAAAATTTAGTTCCAAAATGTCCACCACAGGGCGCTTTTTCGGGAAAAACATGAAATTTAACACAATAAACGACCAAAACGGAATACAGAAAACAATATTAACATTTATTGACTAGTTTCTGATCACCTTGTCATCGAACCACATTAAGTAAAGGTAAGGGAGAAACAAAACAGTTCAGTTTGCAGAAACAAGAACAGATTAGGACGAAATTGCACAAGAGGAGCAGTTGTTAATCGTGTCCAGGACGATGTAGGGAAAGATGCTCCACGTGACCATCTTCATTCACCTGCAAAATTTCAAGTCAATGGACAGTGTGTTCAACAGCAGATCGTAACTGATCAGTTGTGAGGCTTCGGACATGAAGCATTATGGAGTTCTTTAAGTCATTCAACGTCGCACACACCTCCACGATACACCAGACATTTAAATAGCCCATAACCAGAAATCGCATAGATCTGGCGAACGTGGTCCTCTTTGTGCAATTTCGTCCTAATCTGTTCTTGTTTCTGCAAACTGAACTATTTTTTTTCTCCCTTACCTTTACTTAATGTGGTTCGATGACAAGGTGATCAGAAACGAGTCAATAAATGTTAATATTGTTTCTGTATTCCGTTTTGGTCGTTTATTGTGTTGAATTTCCTGTTTTTCTCGAAAAGGCGCCCTCTGGGGGACATTTTGGAACTACTTTTTTTTTCGAAATTCCGTGAGCGCATCTCGTGTATAGCCCATAAACAGAATTTCGTTGCATTCCGTTCACCCGTTTGCGCTGTAGGATGCCGTTTATAGGGGAAGTTTAATTATAACCACCCGGTATTGTGACTTTGTTTTTATAGTCATAGTAAATATTCAGCTATGTGAAATTGATTTTTTTCAAACGGTAGATTTTTAACAATAAAAATTGTATCACATTTTTATTGACCCGTACACAAGTCGTTTGGGTCATTTTTGACTCATGTGGAATTTTCAAAGCATAGCAGCATGAACACCGCAATTTTTAATATATTATTCAATTATTGCTGTGACAATGTATTAATGCTTTCGTTCTTTATATATTTTTCGTTCCGTTTATATTTTTTTGTTTCCTTTTGGCACAATAGATGATACTAATAGTACTGCACTGTCCTTAGCAGTTCCTAGTTTCTGTAACCGGTATTTGGTTCCTGCGCTTTCCTTTCCACTATCGTAGAGTGTGTAAAGCGACGAATATGACCAGTCGACGAGTCAGACTCTATTTAGCAAAGATGGTAAAATCAATTGGAAATCTGAACCACAAGCTTCACGTGGTAGGCTTGAGCCAGAAATGGTGTGGACATGACTCCAGGGCCCACGAGATACGCCAGGTCTAGAACTGAACACGAATACTCTGCATTTATGTTGTTTTTTTCCTACAGTAATTGTGAATATCATACTAAAAAATTGTAACGTCGAAGGAAAATAGTGTTCGGTGACAGTTGGAAGAATTTTAATAACGTTGACTTGGAAGCATTTATTGGCTTGTTACTGCTGTATATAAATCTCGTAATGAGGTCTACAGAAAGTCTGTGGGATGCCATAACGGGACGGGATATCTTCAGGGCAACTATGTCATTACAAAAATTCAAAATGATATCAAAGATTCTTCGATTTGATGACAAGCAGACCCGACCAAGAAGACGGATAACCGACAAATTTTCGCAAGTGGGTGGAAATTTTGCCTATGTTGTATAACCCTGAAATGTACGTTATTGTGGATGAACAACTGGTAGCTTTCCCAGGAAAGTGCCCCTTCCGCCAGTACCTGCCCAGCAAACCAGATAAGTACGGCATAAAATTTTGAGTACTTTGTGACAACGCCACCAATTATGTCTGGAACATACAGCCGTATAGCCAGTAAAGAGGGAAGTGCGTAGTCCTCCAGAGTACTCTTCACCATCACAGAAAGATAGCAGATACAGGCACAAAGAAACCTCAAATCATTCTAGATTATAACAGCGCCAAAGGAGAAGTAGACTTTAGATAAACTATCCTCCCGCTATTCCTCTCAGAGAAAGACCAATAGATGGTCCATCGTAGTTTTCTCCAACATCCTAGTAATTTCCGAGAATAAAGCATTCTTATTATTCATCAAGATCAACCCAGAATGGAAGATTAACTCATTTCACAAAAGGAAAATCTTCATTGAGAAGCTTGGCATGACTTTCGTTTACCCACCACAGTGAAGGAAAAAAAAACATCTGCCAAGGCTACCCGAGTATTGGCGATGAGTATTCGAAACTCATGACAACTTGAACCCCAATCTGAAGAATCTGGAAATATAGCAACTACTAGCAAAATGGGAAAATGTTGCTTATGCACACAGACTGAAAACAAAAGTCCTGTGAAGTGTTTCAAAGGTAGACAGTTTACTTGTTAGAAACATTATATTCAAGTGTGTGACAATTGTATATAAACGGAACAACTTAGAAGCTAACGAATTTACAAATTTTGTATGACTTTCCTCCATTGTTTGTTTCAAGTGTCCAAAATTGTATTGTTGGATGTAAGCTAAATATTTCATAAATATTCGTTAATGTGTAATTTTACTTCCGAAAATAAACAAATAATATACGCAGGTGCGAACTTTCTTGTTTTATCAAACGAATGTAAAAAAATATATGTTATAAATACAGGAAAACTGTGTTAGATGATATGTGAATTTGTGTTAGATGATACACAAATACATAAAAGTGTAGATAAAATGATAACTAAATAAATAATTAAATTACTAACATAAATTAAATGTGACTGCAATACAACAACATTGAAAACTACGCCTTGGGAATTTTTGACCCGAACACCTTAGGTGTATGCTACATTGCAACAACGCAAGAAGGTTAAGCTGGATTTTAACCGACGGAATAGAAAAAAGTCCAGCGGTGGCAGATCGGGGCTGTACAATAGTTAGGGCAGCGTTGCCGACGTTGTGTTTTGCCAGGAACTGAGTCACTTTGAAGGATGTGTGGACCGGCACATTTTCGTGATGCAGAATCCAATTGTTTGTGAGCTCCGGGCTGACGCGCGCGATTCGATTCGATTCCTCAACCTTTTGTAAGTCTCAACGTCTCCGCAATCATTTAGACACTCATCCAACGATCAGAGTCCAAAATCGCTTTAATTTTAGCTACATTGTCAGAAGTTCGAGAACTTGATGGACGCCCAGCGCGTTGTTCGTCATCGACGTCCTCTCTTCCGTCTTTGAAGGCTTTGTGCAACCTAAATATTTGACCCTTTGACAAATAATTCTGCCCGTAGGCTTCTTGTAACATGCAAGCGTCTCAGTAGCCGATTTGTTTAGTTTTACATAAAACCTTATGGCGTATTACTTCTCGACACTCCGCTGCATTCTGAAAACCTAACGCCACTTTCAAACACATTTCTGCTTCACGAGCGATCCGTGCGCTGCAAAGGCTCAAGGCCAACGACCTCTGCCAGACTCTGTTGCTGACAGCCCCCACCACCCGTATCTTCCGCAAACTCTGCCCCTTTGGAATTCTGCTTGGCGCGAAAAAATTCAGTCTCATTACTTTCTGGACAGATCCTGTATATCATCAAAACTCTTCCCACCCTATGTTATAGCTGTGTTTGCTGTGTAAAAGGTGTTTAGTCCAAAATGGACTAAAATGAGTTATCAAACCGGGAACGTTTGAAAATCCAGAGCTATTAGAGGGAAAAGAAAGCTAAGTCCAATTCCACTCCTAAATATTTTTATTCATCAGTGAAAATTTGGGATGTTAAGTACAAAATGGGCTAAAATGAGTTATCAAACCAGGCATGTTTGAAAAATCAAGGGCTACTGCAGGTTACAGAAAGCTAAGTCCAGTTACACCGCTAAATATTTTCATTCATCACCGAAAATTTGGGATATGTGAAACAAAACTGAAACACGTTAGATTTCAATCACGTTTTCCTCTAAACTACGATTTTGGACTTGACACCCTTTACACAGTCAACTCAGATGTAGGGACCATTCTTTGAGTCCTCCATGATACAGTTTTAAAATAGTATGTTTCTAATAACGCATAATGAATAAGTACTCCTCACAATTCCAGATTTTAAATTATGAACATATCTTTTCACATGTAAGAACGAGGATTCCTTTACTTCATGTGATAGAACCTCGTCAAATAATTTGATTGGTAGCAACATAACGGGAAAAAGATTACAAAAATACCTTTCTTCCTGTATTAGAAAAATTCCGTAGCTTGTTGTAGCAGGTTCTGGAAATGCTCTTCAAGCTATCTTGAGCATTTGTCGGTATATCATTTTGAAAAAATGTAATTTTCTACAAATAATAGTTGCGACATTTCATTATTTCTGAAAGGTAAACGATGGGAAGTTTTGCTAGTAAAATTTTATTTGCGCAGCGAATTAATATTGCGACATTTACACGTTGTTAGTTCTAGCATAATTTTCATTTGCAGCAGGGTTGATTCGTATATTTATTTTTAGAAATAAGAGTTTCATTGAAACATGCGAAGTTCATTAATTTTTCTTGCATATTCAAATATATATATATATATATGTATATATATATATATATATATATATATATATATATATATATATATATATATATATATATATATATATATATAATATATATATATATATTTATATATATATTATATTATATATATATATATATATATATATATATATATATATATATATATATAGAGAGAGAGAGAGAGAGAGAGAGAGAATTATGTAATTTTGTTTTAAACAGATCAGGTTAGCCAAAATTCCTAAGACAACGATCTTGTTTCCGTTAAAGAAAATATCATGGCAATCCTGCAAAATATGATGGCATTATTACCATTTGGCCAATATCGCCAACATGCTCGTTTTCCGATAAAGAACCTTACCAAGGGATATAATTTTTGGCTCGTGATTTTGTTTGATTATTTCGGATTATATCTAGGAATAGTAATTTACGAAGGACTGTTTCAGAAGCATTCAAGTTTTAAGTACTGCGAAAAAATTATTTACCCTTGTCATTATTAGACAAGAGAAATATTCTTAAATAAAACAGTAGCTATACGCAGTGATCAGGTCAATTTCAAAATATTTACTAAATAACCATGTCGCCTTTGATATCTATTTGTGGTGCTGTCCTAATAAAGTTGCCAGCAAAACTTCGCGAATATTCATGGGCCAATGTCAGAGGTTTTTAATTGTACCGTAAGTGAGAAGTAAAATAAAAAACCGTTTGCCTTTGCATTATACACTGAAGTGCCACTGAATTAGGGATAGCAAAGCCTATGCAAATTGTGTAGCGCTGCGCATCATGCATGCGCAAATGAGGGCGTTGTGGTAACTGCATATATACCGCGTACTGTGGTTGTTCTGAATTAGTTGTTGGAATTGCCATTATGGGTAAACTGCCTGATTTGACGCCTTCGATCGCGGACAATCGTAGGTGCGCGACGCATGGGCTATTCAATTTCCGAAATCGTCAGGACAGCTAGGATTTCAAGGTCGACAGTGTCAAGAGTATACAAGAATACATGGATGGTGGAAAAAAAACTAGCGATCGGGCAAACTGCAAAGGACAATTAGCCTTGACAGTGCGTGGTGAGAGACGGCTCAGGCGTATTGTACGTAGCCAGGGAAGCCAAACATTAGCTCAAATTACCACCCAGTTTAATGACGGGCCAGTCGTACAGTCAGTAAACGAACTGTGCAACGCTCGCTTCACCGTATGGGTTTCGGGAGCCGTCGACCTACGAGAGTACCATTGCTCTATACTCGCCATCGGGTTGCACGTATGCCTGGCCAAGAGAGCACAGAGACTGGAGTGTAGAGGATGGAAACGAGTAGCATGGAGTGATGAGTCCTCGATTCCGACTACTTAACGCCGAACGGGAAGTTGAGGAATATGGCGTCAGGCTCATGAAGCCATGGATCCTGCATGCCTGGCTGGAACTGTACAAGGGCATGGTGGCTCAATCATGGTCTGGGGTGTTTTTCGTGGCACAATTTGGGATCTTTGGTGCGTGTACCAACCTCCCTCAATGCAATTCGGTACGTAGAGTTGTTGGGTGATCACCTCCATCCGTTTATGCTGTTCTGTTATCCGCATGGTAATGGAGTTTTCCAGCAAGACAACTTTACCTCTCACAAGTCCGGTTGGCTACTGGCTGGTTGGATGAGCATTCGTCTGACTTCTCGTCATGAATTGGCCACCTAAAAGCCCAGAACAGAAATCCTATTGAGCATCTTTGGGATATTTGGAAACAAGGCGTGAAAGGCCATCACAGAGCACCAAAGAACCTTACTGAATTATGGACAGCTTTAGCCAATATTTGGCAAGCCATTCCCGTGGAACGTTTCCAGAAACTTGTTGAATCTAGCCTCGTCGTGTGGCAGCCGTTATCAAGGCCAGAGGAGACCCAACTCGTACTAGGTAGGTATCCCTAATTCAGTGGCACTTCAGTGTATTTAAGAATATTGCAGACTGTCATGAAAGCAATCAATTTCAAAATCTGTTGTTATCTCGATTACGCAAGTACTATATGTTTTTTGTGAAGCTGTTGTCCAGCTATCAACATCTATTTCATCCGTAGAAGAAGAGTTATAATGGACACGATGTTCCTCAGAAGGCACTTTATCAGCGTTTTGAAATCAGTACTGAGTCCTGCATATTTGGTGGGAAATGATAATAAATTGTTTTCCTACCTTAAATGCCGGCATAATGCCAAAATCGATCACTTGTGTCTTCAGGAATGAGATCATTTTAACTGTATATTCAATTGTCTTTAGGAATGAGGTCATTTTAACTGTATTATTCAATTCTCGTACAATCTTCATATGATCCTTTAGAGTTTATATGATAAATTGTAAGAAGCATATACAGTGGTTCGGGAGGATTTTTATTGATTTAATGCTTCCCAGCAAACCACACATACCGTTTGATCATCTTTCCATTTTACAGCTGAATAATATTGACAGAGAAGAGACCTATAGAAACGAAAGTATTACTTTTTTTAAATTTGGGTTTAATCATAAATAACAGCGGATTAAGCTTTATCGAACCACATTCTAGGATAATTTGTTCCTTGAGTTCGAGTTATTCGCCTACTGGTCTTTAGGATTGACATGTCTATTCCTGTCAGAAGATAAGAAGATACAAGAGGACGATAAGAAGATAGGAGATTACAATTAAGCCTTAAATATTACTCCAACTCTGAACTTCTTTTACATGAGAAAATCACACTAAAATCCTATTAGAGTGGTTTTTTCGAGAAAATATTCGATAATACGGGTTCGGATACCACCACTTCTCCGTAATCTTTCGGTGAAATTTGTCTCCATTCATTCTTGCACAATTTGTGAAACGAGACTGGCGTCACGTTAAGTGGTATTCCATAGATATGAGGGACTTACTAAGTCATGATGTAGGTCCCAATTTCGTAATGATAGTGAAAACAACGCAAGAAGCATGGGTTTATAATCCCCCTTTTACAACCCCCCCATATATATATATATATATATATATATATATATATATATATATGTGTGTGTGTGTGTGTATGTATGTATGGTATGTATATATGCAGTATGCTCACTAAGTCCCTGCCACCCTCTTAACTTCAGAACGGCTGCTGCTAAATTCATAAAAGTGGTGTCTAGGTATAGTAAAGTAGACATACACTACTGAATGAAACCGCCTACGGTGCTTCCTGGTGAAAAGCTGCGGAGTTAGCATTCCTATCTCGAAAACGGAAACGAGATAGAGAGAAAAAAAAGGGATATACAAAGTTGTAGAGCATCATCGATTTAGTAAAAAAGACACATGTGGGACATAAATGTGAAACATAGAACGGTTAAGACACGCATTTGTTTTTTTCGTGATTTCCTACACTGTGACGTCACGAAACTTGAAGGAGACTTGAGGAGAAATGATTGTCTTTCGGGCAAAACACGACCCGCAATGTGCACAGTGGTATATCGCTTGTGATCCCCAATCAAAAGGACCGCGTTCAAACCCCGAGGGTTGCACCCTTGTACTGATTGTCTTTATAAACAGAGTAGACAATACGTAGATGGTGTAAAATAGTGTCGTATCAACTCAACGCAACTTGCGTGGGTGTTCGAAATTTTTGCAGTATGCAAATATGTAAAAAACGTCACACCTGTACACCTGAGACAGCTATAAAGAGACGTCTTTCTTGCGGTTGTAGTATGTTGATGCTCATGGTCATGGCTGAGTATTTCAAAGCTGAGTATTGTGAGATGGTTTTACTGTACGGTGAATGTGGACGCAAGGCACTATCAGCAGGAAACGTTTGTATCGGCAACGTTTCCCTGCAGGCCCGCATCCTTCTCATCAAACCATCCTAATGTTGTAAAACGTTTAATGTAGACAGGCTGCATTACTAGTCGACCTCGATCTGGCAGACCAGCTAAGGTAGGACGGCAAGTTCAATCGGTGAGGTACTTAGCATACGCCCTCGCATATCCGAAATGCAGCACAAGAGAGATCAGTCAAACACTGTGGCCTCTCCAAAAATCAGGTTTGGACCATCCTAAGCGAATTAGGCGCACATCCATACCGACCAACGCTTCAACATGTTTTAGTAGACGGGGATGCCGAACGACGCTATGCATGGTGCAACTTCGTCATGAATCAGATACAGGTCCAACCAACATTCTTGGCAGATATAGTGTGTACGGATGAGGCTTGCTTTTCACGGAAGGTCATGTAAAATAGGCAAATCACCCATAATGGGGGGCTGGTAAATCCTAGATGTTTTTGCCGACGTTCGACATCAAATGCGGTATGCTATTAACGTGTGATGTGCAATTTACAATAACAAGCTGATCTGCCCAATATTTTACCATTGCACGTTAACGGGTACATGATATTTACAATTGCTACAGAACGTAATACCCGATTTGTGGAGACTTGCGTTGTATAATCTTAGGAATGTATGGTTTCAACAGGACGGTGTGCCTGCTCATAAGACATCTCCCAGTGAAGCAGTACCTCGTCAAGGAATTCGGGAACCAAATAATTGGGTATGGCGGTTTCGAAGAGTGGCCTCCACGTTCGCCTGATCTGACTCCACTGGACTTTTTCCTGTGGGCATACCTGAACAGCAGGTGTATGCGACCCGTCCACAAACATTGCAGGACCTTAAACGACGCATTACAGATGCTTGGCCAACGTGACACGCTCTATGCTTCAACGTGTGCAACGTGACATTCAACGAGGATCCAAATGTGCATTGCAGCTGACGGTGAGAAGTTTGAACAAAGAGGGAGTTGGGGAAGTGAAACTGATCAGATCCTAGAGCGGTTCCAGGAATGAATCAGAGAGCGAGATGAGGAACAAAGAACAGGACAAACAATTAAAAGTTACCAACAAGAAAGGCACAGGGCCCGTTTCTTGTTAGCTGGGTCAGGAGGGTATTAATTGGCAAAATTTTAATAAGATCATTTGGTAAATTTTTATGAAAGTTAATAGCAACATTTTGAAAATAATTTTGAATAGTGGGGAGATTTATTTCTCCATAAATGTCAACATTGCGAAAATACCACGGGGAGTTAGTGATTTGCCGAATAGTCATATTTTGAGCAACAGCTAGAATTTTAATGTTGGAATTCGCTGCATACGACGAAGTTTGGAATATTTCTTCCTTGTCACAATATTTGGAGTTTGCCTACTTAGCGTGGCAAGCGGCCTACTTAACGTAGCAAGCATATGCATCTGACTCAAGAGAAAAAAAAGGATGAGTATAGACACGGACTGATTTTTAAAAAATATGTAATTGTTTTTGTTTTCTGTTTAAACAAAAACAAGGGAAATTTCTAAGTGCTTGTAATACGTACATCCCAAAGGAAAGAAGCTCTTACTAAATATTATGGAGTTCTGGAAATGAACGATCAAAAATTAGAATGTTTTTACAGATGAAATATATTCTTCTGACTTCTCACTATTTATTTTATGAAAACTAATATGGAATTAAACTATTGGTAAATATTAAGGTAGTTTAAAATATTTTTTTTCGCACTTTCAAAATATCTTTCTAAATTGGGGGTTTTAGGATAAATACATATAAAAAGTAGTAAAGAAGAGGAGGTTTTTTTACCATGGAATGTGAAATATTTGTTTTAAATCTCACTTGTCGTAAGACATTCAACTTTTGTTATTCACCGCAAATTGCTGGCTACTTTATTATGTGAGCATTATATAGGAGAGCCATCATTGCTCCCTATGAGAGGGACGACATGGAAACAACCAAGTCTTATTAGGGATTCGAACCCAAGCCCACTGCGTGGCAGTTCAGAACGTTAACCACTACACCATGTGGGTAGGTTGTAGTTATTGATGATATATCATTTAACTCCATGCGATGTGAAATATAACATGGAGTTAAATGCTACACAAGGTCGTTCGCACTTTATGGAAACGATTTTGATAGTCAAGTTTTACGTATAAATACCGTATTTTATGCGGTGATTTGTTTCTATCTGATAGCCATGATTCTTGGCAATAGCTCTAGCTCGAATTTTCCATGAAAGTAAATTTTTGCTTAGTTCTGTCATGTCAGATTTACCTCATTCCTCTTGGACCGTTTTCCAAAGCCGTTGAGTTCTCTTGGATGCCGTTTTCCTAGGCTCGTATTAAACAACCAAAATCACAAAAGTCCATTGGAGAAGAGTCAGGAAATTTTACAGGTATTTCATTAAATGGAATACATTTTATTTCTGTTTCTGATTCTTTCTTTGCTAAATAAGCGGCAGTTGATTTAGACGTGTGACTAGAGCTTTGTCCATATGAAGATCAACTTTATCAATGTCCTTTTCCATATCAGTTTGGAATTTCTTCTTCAAAAATTGGTTCTAAAATATTCTGCTGATAGTAGAGTGAATTAATTTTGGCTTTATATGAGACTTTTTTTAAATTTGTTAATTTGCCGTTGTAACAAAATCCTCTTACTATCATGAACTCCTTCGAGAACATTTCTGTACACTGACGTAGCCATTTCGTAAGGTCATTCCCGTCAGTTGAGCAATAGAAAATTGATTTTTTACTGCAGTCACTTAAATACACCCATGTCCCATCGAGTGTTACCCACAAATTTTCATTTTTTCAGCAGCTAGGTGTTTTTCATATAATTTTCTATAATTTGTTTTTCTGTCAGCAATATGCTTTGCCAAAAGCAGATGAACTTTAGGTTTAAACATCTGATCTTTCATTATGGAATTCTCTTATCATTTCATTCTTTTTTTAACTTCAATCTTTATAAATGATTTTACTTACAGTGCCAGAAGTCATTCCTAGTTTCGATGCAATGGATCTTTGAGTCGGAAGATTTTCTTTTAGGATCAGAGACTTCACTTTCTTGATATTTACCTGCGTTCGAACAGTCTTAGATGAGGTTTAGAGGCCTATTTTCATTTTTTACTTTCAGTTAGACGTTTTTTTCCTTTCAATTTAATATATTATAAATACCTATTTTTGAAATGCCATATCCGCGATTTTTATAACCGAATTTTTTACACCCGCTTTATAATTTGTTGATACGAATATTTCTCCCCTGAAAGTGCAGTACGTAACCTTCGATCCATCTATCAATTTTAGGGATCCATTTTCAAAATAAATCTTTATTTACATTCCAATCAAGGCAAACAATAGCAGACGATTATTCTGAAGTTGCCAAATATTTATTCTCAAAATGGCAAACGCCAAAAACAAATTACAACAGCGTTTTCCATAAAGTGCGTTTGACCTTCTGTATATCATCAGTTACTTCAATCGTTCACAGTTACTTCATCAGCATCATCATCTTCTCATCTTCATCTTCATCAGTTACTCATCAGATTCTGTTCAGGGATTGGTGAAGACTGTTCACAGTAGAAGAAAAACCTCTTTTTTAGTGTCTATGAGATTATTTAAAAAAAACATTAAATTTTATTCTTGAGAGAACTATCAAACATGTTTAAAAATAAAACTGGTCACGGAAAAAAGACTCGGACCATTCCCGAAAAAAATCCATCCACTCTCATGCATACACTGTATTTTAACTTGTGTTGAACCTATTACTACTTGCCGTAAATATAGAATCCGTTACGGATGATAATAAAAGAACTCATCCTCCTTCTTAATTGTCATCTTTTCAGCCAACTAATACATTAATACACTCTCATAGATACACTGTATTTTGAACCTCGGTGAAACTATTATTACTTGGCGCAATAAAGAATCCGTTACGAATATAATAGCAGAGAAACTCATTCCTTCTTAAATGTCATATTTTTAGCCAACGAATAACATAATACACCCCTCATGCATACACTGTGTTGTTAACTTTGTTGAACTATTATTAACTTGGCGCAATAAAGAATCCGTTACGGATTTTTAGCAGAGAAACTCATTAATTTTTAAATGTCATATTTTCAGCCAACTCATAACATAAATACACTCTCATAGATACAATGTATTTTAACTTTGTTGAACTATTATTACTTGGTGCAACAAACAATCCGTTACAGATATACTAGCAGAGCAACTCATTCCTTCTTAAATGTCATATTTTTAGCCAACTAATAACATTAATACACCCTCATAGATACAATGTATTTTAACTTTGTTGAGCTATTATACTTGGCGCAACAAAGAATCCTTACGGATATAATAGCAGAGAAACTCATTCCTTCTTAATGTCATATTTTTTAGCCAACTAAGAACATTAAAACACTCTCCTGCATACACTGTATTTAACATTGTTGAACTATTATACTTGGCGCAATAAAGAATCCGTTACGGATATAATAGCAGAGAAACTCAATCCTTTTAAATGTCATATTTTTAGCCAATAATAATATTTAAACACTACCGCTTTGTAGAGTACATCTTATTCAGATGCAACACTTGCAGGCCGAATGCAGCTGCTAGCGTTACATGATAAATTCGTCCATGTAAGATGTCATGGCCGCTAAGCACATTAAAATTAACATATAAAATGAGTCTTAAATTTATATGTAGTTTTGAAGATTTTTTTATATTAGTTTTCTTAGCATCTAAAATATACTTCGAAAATGGACGTTGGACATAAAGAATGTATGAAGAGGAGTAAGTAACAAAAGCATGTTGTTTTCACAAGGAACGAGAAAAGAAAGTTTGAATAAATTAGTATATTATCGTTTTTTCTCATTAGATAGGTTTATATTAAATAGATTCTAAGGTTGATATAATTTTGAATGAAAATAAAATTAGGCGTTTTATAGAACACTTCAAAATTGTTAAAAATAACAAAAACTATGTATTTGGCGTAGGTTTCGTCGATGTTACATGCACAGTAATTTTGGGAAAGCTCGTGTTTTATGTGATTTAGATGTTTTTATCAACCCGACAAGTAAAATGTCAGGAGACTACTGTAGTACTGGACATAAAAGGTTGTTTGGAGGATAGAAATATTTAACGAGTACTTTTAAAAAATTCTTAATTCTAGGCTTTTGTTTCTTATAGGAAACGTATAACATTTTAACACTACCGCCTTGTAGATTAGATTCTTATTTGAGTTACAACACTTAGCAGCGAAAAGCCGCTGCTACCGTTACATGAGACCTATACTCAATTTGCAAGAGAATTCTGAAACACTAAGCGAATTGAAACTGCCCATAAAAGGAGTCTGAAATTATATATTGGTAATTTTGTGCTTAAAATAATTTCCGAGCACCTTAAAAACGTGCTTCTAAATTGAACTTTTTGAAATAGAAAGATGTATTAAGAGGAGTAAGTAACAAAGACATGTTGCTTTCACAGGAAAAGAGAAACGAAATTTGGAATAAAATTAAGTATATTATAGTCTTTCTCATTATCTGTGTTGATATTAAATAGATTCTAAAGTCGATATAATTTTAGAATGAAAATAAAATTAGACTTTTATAGAAAACTTGGAAAAATTATTGAAATTACAAAAAACTATATACTTGGTCGTAGATTTTGTCGATGTTACACGCTCAAGTAATTTAGGGACAGCTTGTGATTATGCGCTTTAGATGTTTTAATCGCACTGACGAATAAGAATGTCGGGAGAGTATACTGACATAAGGGGCTATTTTGGGTGATAGAAATTTTTCACGAGTAACTTTAAAGCATTCTAGATAGCGTGTGTTTCTTATTTAGCAAACTAAAACATTTTAACACTACCGCCTTGCAGATTACATTCTTATTTCATACAAACAACTTGCAGTGGAAAGCAGCTGCCTAGCGTACATGAGAAATGTGTCCAGTAGGATCTCACGGCTGCTAAGCTAATCAAATTACATATAAATGAATCTAAAAATTTTTATTGGTTGTTTTCAAGATTATTTATAATCATTTTCTAAGCACCTTAAAAATATAGGGGAGATCCGTGTATTATGGACCATCGGTAATATAGACCATGTGTAATTTTTCTGTTCACCACTAGATAGCAGAACCATCCCATTGCCTTTAGTGAATATTAGTGTTTATCCGAAGAAAGAGGTGACTGTACATGTGTGCCTGCAATTGGGCAATTACTGAAATTGTTATTTTGGTTTATATGATCATTGATGTAACAGGTATGTTAAAATGAAAGTATACTTCGCTGTTAGGTTATTTTAATATAATTTTCCAGTTAATAGTAGCAAATGTACTTATTTTCTTAACAATCCATTTTTTTTATGCGCACCATTTTGCATAGCGATATGTGATTAGAAACACCATTGCTCCGTCCATGCGTGTAATATGAATCATGCGCTGTGTGTAATATGGACCACAGTCCCTATTACACGTTATATACAGGTTGGATCGATAACATCTGCAGAGAAGGGAAAGAACGTCACATTTGTCTGCGCAATGAATGCTGCTGGTCACTTCATCCCACCGATGGCGGAGTTTCTCCGTAAACATTGGAAGCCGGAACTGGAAGCAGGAGCTCCTTCAGGAATCCTTTTCAAATGCCATGAAAAAGGTTGGATGACGATCGAGCTCTCCAGTGAATGGATGAAACATTTCATTAGTTTCGCTAAACCTCACACGAACAGGAAGGTTTTGTTAATTCTCTCGATGGACATGTGTTCCGCACTCAAAATCTCGAGGCTATAGAATTGTCCAGAGAAACAGGAGCGATCATACTATCACTTCCTTTGCATACTACCAATCGAATACAGCCTTTGGACCTCGCTTCTTTCGTCCATTAAGCGTCTAGTATTCCCAAGAGATGGACTAGTGGATTAGGGAACATGCAGGATGGGCCGTTTCACAATTTCAAGTATGTGAACTATTCGGGAAGGCTTATGCACGGTCGGCATCTCTTGATACCGCTGCCGATGGTTTCCGTGCAGGTGTGTTCCATGTTTGCCTGTCAATCGCCATGTATTCACGATTTCGACTTCCGCTCCATCCGAAGTTTCTGATAAAGCCCCACCAAGAGTCACATCAGAAGACGATACCAACGACCACTTGCCAGAAAATGTTGTTCCCATCGACCCAACACTTGACGCTATATTCTAGCAAGAACACATCTGTTTCCGCAGAGCCAACTTCTGAAGATGTAGTCTAGGAGAACATTCCGGTTCCTGTTAGTCTTAAACTACATTTTGTAGTTGTGGAGTGTAGTTTGTTTCACAGTGGAAGACATCAGTCCCCTTCCTCATTGCGTACAAAGAAGCCAAAGAAAGGGAAAGGGAAAACTTCAGAGGCCACTATTCTGACGTCTATCCTGTTTCAAGAAGGTCGTTTCAGAAAAAAAAAAAGAAGAAGCCACCAAGCTGGAATCCAACAGCGTAAGAAAGAGGAAAGTATAACAAAGAAAGCTGAAAAAGAGATGCTTGCACAGAAGAAGACGACAGAGCGAAAACGCCCGGCAGCTCCAAGGGTTTCAGTAGGGGCATCCCCAGGAACCTCCGGCCAGGAGACAGCTGCGAATCAGTTACTGAACCTTTACTATCTTCGCATCTGCGGGGAGATACGGAGAAGACCTGGATCAGATGCGAGAAATGCTGCGCATGGGTGCATTGAAGCTTGCGCCAACATAACGAACCCGATACACTATTATTGTAATGATAGCTGTACTTGGAATGATTTACTAAAAGCACAGCTCTTGAGCGACCGTCTTTCATCTTATCATACTTTTTGTTCTCGTATCAGTCGTCCATATTAAACATACGTTCGGTCCATATTACACGAACGTATGTGTAATACGGACCACGGACACGAAAATAAAAAAATTATTTTCCTGCAATTATTATAGTGCCATCTGCGTTGGCAGGCTCGGAACGTTAAAGCTGCTATGCACTAAGAAAAAAAGCGTATTTCCCTTTTCCTCTTGTTGCAGACTCTTGTGGTGGGACGAGTCCAGTTGACAGTTCGAGAATTCCACCCCCCTTAGGATTGACATTTTGAGGGATTGAAATTGCTCTCTCTCTATAGGCGGGGATTAAGCGCTGCCCCCAAATTTTTATTTGAAAAATATTTTTGTGAAATATTAGAGGTACATAAATGCTGATAATCAAATAAAATTGGTATTGTC
>OU015503.1:24988264-25175764 GCA_907164885.2 Dolomedes plantarius
TGCAGAGTCTCGCTTCACATTAACAAAGTTTGTGAACCCGAATCAAGTCAGACCAAGTTTCCTCCAGTGACTCATCCTCAACCCAATTGTAATATAAATCCAAATAATTCTGTAAACCCAGAAATCAAAACCTTCCACAACCAACCCTACAAATGTATGATGAAATTAGTACTGAGTTTAGTGAGTTTCCAAAGATCTCTGTGGAATCAGATGAAACACCACAGACTGTCGAAGGAAAAAAGACTAGACTTTATATTGATTTTCGTAAGTTAAATGCTATTACTAAGACAGATGCTGAACCTCTCCCTAGAATTGATTGTTTGCTAGATAAATTAAGTAATGCCAAAGTTTTTTCTCACCCTTGATTTGACCTCAGGATACTGGCATATCCTTGTTCACCCGAAAGATACTGAAAAACTTGCTTTTGCCACCAGTTTTGGCCTGTTTGAATGGTTACGCCTCCCTTTTGGATTAAAGAATGCCCCAGCTATATTTAATAGGACAATTAGACGAATTTTGGACAAACATAGAATTGATTTTGCGTGCCATTACTTTGATGATATCATAGCTTACTCATCCTCAGAAACAGAACACATTAATCATTTAAAACGAATTTTTGAAGTTTTTCAGCAAGAATATATTAAACTTAAGCAATCTAAATGTAAATTCATGCAACGTAACATTAACTTTCTAGGATATGAAATTGAGAATTGCCAGAATTACTCCAGATAATGTAAACATTGAAAGTATTGAAAAAATGAAACCCCCTTCCAACATTAAAGAATTACAAAGTTTTTTGGGTTCAGTAAATGTTTATCATAAGTTTATTACAAAATATACACAAATAAGATTACCATTAAATTGACTATTAAAGAAGGACATAAAGTGGGTTTGGGATCATAACTGTCAAGAATCATTTGAAAAGTTAAAAAATTTTCTTGTGTCAAAACCAATTTTACAATTGTATAATCCAAATTTAGAGTGTCATTTGTTTGTAGATGCTTCTCAATATGCTATTGGAGCTGTGCTGAAACAGTCGGATGCTTGTAATAACTTACACCCTGTCGCGTATTTTTCTAGAACTCTAAGAGATTAAGAAAAAAATTATCCCATTACGGAGTTGGAGTGCTTGACTATTGTTGATAGCTTTGACAAGTTCTACCATTATTTACACGGAACCAAATTCACTGTTCATACTGATCATGCTGCCCTAGTTTGGCTGAAGAATGTTAAAAACCCAAGAGGTAGATTATTTAGATGGTCGTTAAAGTTGAGCATGTTCGAGTATGAAGTAAAATATCAAAAGGGTTCAACCAATTATAAAGCTGACATGTTATCCAGGCACCCCGTGTCTGAGTATCTCCAACACCATGTGCACTTATTGGACTTAAATGAAATTAAGCATTATCAGAAGATGGATAATGTTTCACATAGTAAGTTTTCAGTAATCAATGATGTAATAGTGTATAAGAAGAATGGTATTAACAAAATTGTTGTTCCTATGTCATTACGATTAAAAATTTTACAAAAAACTCATGAAGAGTTTGGACACCCTGGGATTCAAAAAATTATTAACTTAATTTCTCCTCAGTATTATTGGCCATTTATAACTAATGATATTTCTAACTATGTTAAACATTGTCACACCTCTCAACTTAACAAGAAACCCAGACAGAAGCGTTATGGATTAATGCAGGAAGTTCCCCCTACTGAAAAACCTTTTGAGTGCCTATCATTAGATACTGTTGGTGGATTTAATTATTATAACTCTAAAAAAATACCTACATATAATTATTGACCATGCCACTAGATACATTTGGGCTTTCCCTTCTAAAAGCGTTACTACAGAAACTTATGCAAACTGTCTGAAACAACTTTTCCAAGTACATGTCCCTGAAAAATTATTAACAGATCGAAATGTTGCTTTTACTTCTTCCAAATTTAGACGGTTTTTAGAGCATAATGGCGTGAAATAACTTTTAACTTCGGCCCACCATCCACAGACGAATCGCAAGGTTGAGCGTATAAATCAATCTATTGTAACTCGCTTAAATTGTAAAGTTAATGCCTCTTCAACTAAAGTACCCTGGACCAAATTACTAGAACAAGTTGTTAATGAATACAATAATACGACCCATTCTGTGACCAAAATTTCCCCTGCCTATTTGCTTTTTGACACCCTGCCTTACCCGCCACCAATTGATCACAATAATTATTATCCTCCTGTGGATCAGGCTCGTCTTTTGGCAAAAAAAGAACTATTAATTACCATAACAAAAATAAAATTAGATATGAAGCTCGTTTTTTGGCATCCAAATTTTAACCTGGTGATCAAGTAATTTATGAGGAATTTAACTATCCAAATACACGTAAATTAAGTCAACCTTTTTCTGGCCCTTTCACAATTTTTCGACAATATTCAGATGTAAATTATGAAATAGATAAACCGAATTACCAAGATGGCCGAGCAACTGAAATTGTACATGTTTCTAAACTAAGATATTATCATTCACCTGACCTTTTTAAAATGCATCATGAAGCCTAACCCCATGTTTGGACAGATTTTTAATTACTATTATGCTCCTAATACAATAACAGTAAATAAATCCAATTTAAATAACCTATTCTCTTAAATTGAACAAGAAAGCCCCAAAATTAAAGAATTATGGTAAAAATTGATAATCCACCTGACAGAAAAGAAGCACACCTGAATAATGACAAACTTCATGACCCTTAAGATCCTTTTCCTTTTTGATTTTAAAGTTTTTGGGTGCCTAACACATCTTGACTCCATTTTTTATAGTTAAACTTTGCGTGTTGTCTACATAAATTAGAAAAAAAACCTAACTTTTAAACTTCCTCTTAGAAAACCTATTATGTGTGAACTTCTGGATCTCATGGGTGAAACTACTGGAAATGACAACTCTAATTCTTTCATCTTTCAGTAAACTCTCTCCTTCTTGAATACTATATCCTATCACCCACCTCTACCCGCACGTTGGAAGTCATCCCATCTGTTTAGCATCCTTTTTAATTTTTTTTGCTTCACCTATTCAGTCACTTGAAGTGCTGAGAAATAAATACTTGAAAATAATGACTAAAGACAGACCTTGGGAAGACCGCTCCTTTTGCCCTCCCAGTTCCTATTCATACTTCCATAGGCATGACAAACGTCCACCTTTCCTATTTCCCATCTTCGTCCTAAAGATGTTATTTTGGCTGTCATGTCCTATGAGAGAATAACGGTTGGTCCACAGTACGGCCACTTACACTTTTACACAAACAACAACACACCCCTTCACTACTTAGTAGTAGAGTTATGAAAGAATTTTAACCTAAGGCAGTTGAGGGATACACACACACAAACACTAACACCTTTACAAAAACAACTAAATGTGATATATTGTGTTACTTAATAAGAAATTTTTGCATTTTTACATTCCATGTTACACTGCTGGCCACTGTAAATGCAACACCCTGAAGGAAACATGCAAATAACATGAAATTTGAAACATGCATTAGCGGAGTTGAGATATGCAAGTGATTAGAATTTCAGCGCAGACGCACATCACGCGCGCCTGAGGCGCCACTTCAAAGCGCTATTTAAGGCTTGGAGATTTCGACGATTTCAAGTTCGGCAATTGTGTTTTTCTTGTGGTTTTTTCAAAAAAAACGATCAATTATGCCTCGTCAAAAACAGCGATCATCTTTTGATCAAGTATCCGAGTTCGACAGAGGAAGAATAGTGGCCTACCGAGATTGTGGATTATCTTTCAGGGAAATCGGTAGTCGTGTTGGACGAAACCAAACAACTGTAATGCGGATATGTGATCGTTGGATGCAGGAGGCTACGACGGACCTGCTTGTTTGAACGCATCCACCTCAGCGCACCACTTCACGTGATGACAGGCAAATTGTGCGCATGACAGTGACGGATCGCTCAGTCACATCACGAACCATAGCACAGCACATACAGTCTGTAACGCATCATCCAGAGTCTGCACGTACCATTCGACGCCGTTTACAGCAGAGTGGTCTGTCCGCAAGACGTCCATTCCTTTGTCTACCCTTGACGCAGAACCACAGACGTCTCCGCCGCCAATGGTGCGATGACAGAAGGATGTGGACGGCAGAATGGAATGAAATTGTCTTTACTGACGAGTCACGCTTCTGTCTGCAACACCACGATGGTCGCATTCGAGTCTGGAGACATCGTGAAGAGAGGATGCTGAACAGCTGCGTTATGCACCGCCACACTGGTCCTGCACTGGGTATTATGGTATGGGGCGGTATTGGATATCACTCTCGCACACCTCTAGTACGCATTGCCGGTACTTTAAACAGCCAGCGCTACATCTCTGAGGTGTTGGAGCCAGTTGTCTTTCCTTACCTTCAGGGCTTGCCCACAGCCATATTTCAACAGGATAATGCGTGACCACAAGTGGCACGCATTGTCCAACGGTTCTTCGTCAATCGCCAGATTGAATTGCTTCCCTGGCCGCCTCGCTCTCCGGATCTTTCGCCGATAGAAAACATGTGGTCCATGGTTGCTCTACGATTGACCCAGATTCCATCCCCAGCTGCCACAGCAGATCAACTTTGGCAACGTGTAGAAGCTGCTTGGTCTGCTGTACCCCAAGAACTCATCCAAAGTCTCTTTGAATCAATGCCGAGGCGTGTGGCAGCGGTGATCTCCAACAATGGCGGCTACTCTGTCTACTGATTTTGGCAGGAACCACACTTCACAGAAGTCTATAAATTTAATCATTTGATACTTGGTCAACATGTTATCTACAAAATAAATTTTGTTGTGATATCTCTTGTCTTTCTTGGTGTTGCAATTTGGGTGGCCAGCAGTGTATATTAAAATTTTATTGAATATTGTAGTGTTACCATGGCCAGCATAAGAAAACAGTTGTGAATTTAAATCTTCATATGATTTTATTTTGTGAATTATTACTTACTTTTTATGTTCTAATGATAAACCTTCTCTTGCCAATGGTATAGAAAGGACTATGCGAAGGTTAAAAATGTTATAGTATATTAATCATATCAACATTTAGTGTTCCTACATTTTTGTGTTGTAACGATTTTGAAATATTGCCATGTTCACCTTAACGAGTACGGTAAGTGTACTGATATTTTAATTTTTATTTCTTTAGTGATATTTTTAAATTTCCTGACCTGGGCAGACACACAAAGATGAAAGTAATGCAAAATTTAAATTTCAACACCTGAGTCAAAATTACTATTCTAAATTTTTGTCAATATTACTCTTTTGTCTACGTGGTTCTCGCCTGATGGAGAGCCTTGCTGAGGGACCCGGCCCTTCAAGCAAGTCTTTTCTTGACGGAGGGGGAAAATTGAAACAAATTTCAATTCTTTTAATTATTCCTAACACGCTTTTTACAAATTCGTTTATCTTATTGCAACAGAACAACGTCCCTTAACCTTGAATTGCGACCTATACCCAACCAATATAAATATATTTTTCCCCCTAATGCCACGTGCGGACGGAGAGTCTTATATAAGCATTATACAGAGGCTGTTCACAAATTTTAGACGATGTATATTTTATTCACAAAACTAAATTACATAAAATTCTTGTGTTTTAAATGTTCTATTTGACATCCCTTATTCTGAACTATCTTTCGACACCGCAATTTCCAGGATAATAATGTCTGTTGAAGTGTTAGAAGAGGTATTCTATCCCATTCTTCCTGAACAGCTTTCCAGAGTCTAGTAAGGGTTTTGGGACGACGTTTGGATAATGCAGATTTTAAAAGTCCGAAAGCACAAAAATCCATAGGTGATACATCGGGAGATTTAGTAGGAATATCAGTGTAGGGTATGGCCTTGATACCAGTTTTCTGTTCCATTTCTTTTAGGAAATTTACAGTGGATTTTGATGTGTGACTGCTAGCTTTGTCCTGATGGAGTCTCACAGATTGATGGCACTGTGGGTAAAGCGATGGTATTTCATTCAGAAATATTGGCGATAAAATATGTTCCTGATAGTATTTGGAGTTAATCTTGACGTTTTTTCCACTCTCTTTGTTTTTAACTTGCCATTATAAGAAAAACCAGCAACAATCATGAATCCCTTAGAAAAACTTTCTTTCGATTCTTTGAACCATGTACTTAAATTTTTTTCTCCCCTTTTATGATAATAAATGGCTCTTTTTTTGTTGCAATCATTTAAATACACCCATGATTCATCTATTGTGACAATTGTTTTCAATTTTTCTTTGGATAAGTGTTTCTCATATAGATTTCTGCAGCGTGTCCTGCGTTCAGCGATATGATGTGGAAGAAGACGATGTGCATTGCGTTTTTTTCGCTTTCTTAAGATTTAAATCAACATTTATCATTTTGTTTACAGTGGACACCGAGCATTTTAATGATTTTGTAACTGTCCTTTGACTAGGGGAATTTTCTTTTAACATTAAACAACGTACCTTTGCAATAGTCGAAGATGTCCGTTTTTTCCTTGGATACTTGTTTGGAATTTTTGTCCCACTTGAAGCTCCAATTTGACATTTTTTTCCTTTCTCGTTGACGATATTACCTATCGACGCTTTAGATATCACAAAACCATGACTCTCACATCGTTTTTGGATAACGGAGTATGCATATTTCTCTGCGGAAAGAGCATAAATGTAGCCTTCGAACCACTGCACTGTTTAAAACGCCATTTTGAATAAAAACAAAACTTTCAAGCCGCAGACGATAATTTTGACTTTTAAAAACATAGTATAATTGCAATTATTTCTTTTGCAGCAAACGCTTTTTTATTACCGCTTACCAAAATCGTCTAAAAAATGTGCGAACAGCCTCTGTATAACGGACGTAGCGCTATCATCATCATCCGATGTGACGCCTTATAGTCAGGTGTCAGTTTTTAACCAATTGAAGCTCAACCCGCTTGAAAATCCGCGCCTTTCTCAATAATTCCCCGCTCTTTCTGTGTTCTGCCACGGTACTGTCAAGATGTAATTTTGGGTGCGCTGCGTCCCTTTGTCTTTTATTTTATACTGTGCTGTTCCGACAGCCACGGGGCAGTGTTAAAATATGATAACCCTTTAATAAATTGAACTGTGACTTTTATGAAGTGTAACTAAAACCCTCGAAGTAATCCAAAATAAAACGACGATTTAATCAGCCTTTGGATGTCTGTGTTCCTCATCGGGGCTTTAGATTTGTTTTTCAGCCGCGTTCGACCACACGCATTGCCTTAACCGTTCGACGACTACTTTCCAAGACCTATATTCCTTTTTATGTACCACTCTGAAGCTCCTCGACGTAAAATCATTGCATATATATATATATATATATATATATATATATATATATATATATAGACACATATATATATACACATATACACACACAAAATTTCTCATTCTAAAGAGGGAATTGGAAAAATGGGCCCCGTAACCTAAAGGCTAACAAATATTCTTAAAATCTTCGCCAGCGCCGGGTACTTTAGCTAGACAATAATAATAATAATAATAATAATAATAATAATAATAATTAATAAATAAAATAATAAATAAATAAATAAATAATACAGTGAGGAAACGGTTATTGGTCATCCCTGAATCTGCGATACTGAAATATCTTAAATGCTAATTCATGATAATTTGGTTGGAAAAAATGAAAATTAACTTGCTCTCAGAAGGAAGAATTTCTGATAGGCAAAAGCACCAGCAATGAGGAAATCCCCCAATGGCGAAGGACTCGGTAATTAGAGAGAAATCTATGTCCATGGCTGATGTGCCGACGTTTATTTCAGCTATATGCTGTTTTATTATTTCATGTTTGTTGTTTTGTCATGTTTGTTGTTTTGTAACAGTTGCACGCATAATATAGCCTTTACGCGGTTTTCGCTGCACGTTGAATTAACGGTAGGATGCACTCACATTAGACTTTGGCCTTGGAAAAAATATCGTATTTTTCGGACCAAAATATGTACCTTTTACATAACAAAATCGACTGAAAATTGGGTTGCGTGTTATGGTCCGAAGGTAACATTAAAGTAAAATGAATATTTTATTATCTATATTATATATATATATATATATATATATATATATATATATATATATATATATATATATCTACAGTAGAACCCCGAATTTACGTTGTCCCGCTTTGTACGTCATTTTCTGCTGGTCCGTGAAAATTACCTACACTATGCTCAGATTATGTTTTAATCCCGATTTTACGCTTTCCGTTTCTTACGTTTTTTACCGTCGGTCCCATGCAAAAAAATTTAATCGGGGTTCCACTGTATATATATATATATATATATATATATATATATGGCAGGCAAGAGGTTTGCGTGCTCTAATAGTTATAAATGTAGTCTCATCCGTTAATATTAGTGGCGAGTGGAAGAATAATTGAACAGAGACTCAGTACATAATTGAACAGAGAATCAGTACATAATTTGAATCATTTAATTTATTCCTTTTCATGCTAACCAAGGCTCCAAATTGTCACGTTCACCTCTCGCCATTTTGAACTTAGAGACGCGACGAACACACGTCCATCGGCATTGAATTCTAGCTCGAGCTCTGCCGTCATTCTCGATCATTTTGCTCGTCTACTCTCATGGCACATCCGCAGAGCCCAAACTAGAATTTTCTAGAAGCATTCTTCCCGCCAAACCTGAACAGTATCTCAAAATAGTTTCTCTCTGCATGGAACTTCATTCCACTGCAAATCGAAGGTCAAGTACTGAAACAGGGAAATAACCTTTTTTTCTACCCGCATGCGTCCTGGAATATGAAAACTAGTGGCTTTTTCACGCCACGAAAATAAATTAATCCCGACGCCCCCTTTAAATTTAACTTAATTATTCTTTCGCCAATTAATTCCTTATACACACACACACACATATATATATATATATATTATATATATATATATTATATATATATATATTATATATATATATATATATATATATATATATATATATATATATATATATATATATAATATATATATATATATATACATGGACCACTCGACCGATATATATGGACGTCTAGCGGCTGTTTCGTTCAACCGATCGAGATGAGATTTCAGATGTTGTTATTCAGAGGTATGAGCTCCGGATTTTGTAAACGGCAACAAAGTGGCACTTGCGGTTACGGTTATAGGTATAGAATCTTGAAATTTTCGAATGCAAAGCCCACTTTTTCCCGTCGCAAAATTCTCAGAGCATGCGAAAACCTTAAATGGCGTTGGAACGGTACGTGTATCATTAAAAATGGACGCGTTATGCAAGCAGAAAAAACAGCTCTTTGAACGGCCAACAAAAACACACTGATGGAACCCATGTGTAAAATGTGTAATCCAAATGAAAGTTTTCTTTTGTCCGATCTGTGCCGTCATCAGTGATTGGTGTCTTGCTTCTGTCATATGCAAATTGCCTCCGTGCGCCCCGATCTTGTTTTTGTTGGCCGTTCGCTGAGCAGTTTTTTGTGCGTGCATAACGGGTCCATTTTTTGTGATACATGTACCGTTCTACCGCTATTTAGGGTTTTTGCGTGCTCTGAGCATTTTGCGACCGGAAAAAGTGGGCGTTGCTTTTCGAAAATTTCGAGTTTCTGTACCTATAATCGTAACCGTGAGCGCCACTTTATTTCCGTTCGCAAAATCCCGAGCTCATACCTCTGAATAACTATATATGAAATCTCATTTCGATCGGTTGAACAGAACGGCCACTAGAGGTCCGTATATCGGCAGTTTTTTTATGATCATCCTGTATATATATTTTACCGTATTTACGCGTGTATAGTCCCCAATTTTATTCCATAAAATAGGTCTATAAAAATGGGGTGTGGCTTATACAATTTTAAAATTAAATACAATAAACACCCTTTAGTTTAGAACACTTCACTACCATTAAACATTAGTATCTATATACCTTACAACCTATTATACCAGATCATGCCTACGGAAATTCAGTGTATCGTAAATATTGTTTGTGTATGTTATACCTTAGGACTAAACACAAATAATGTAAATAATCCAACACGAAACAAAACGTATAAAGAGGGCACAGATTGCCGAACAAATTAACAGAAAACCTACCCTAGCGTTGAAAATTTTAACTTGTCAATAAAAGATTGCGCAGTTGCAACAAATCCTCATACTGAGAACGGAAAAATTTAACTAAAAGTAAATAATTCAACAAAGCAAGATAATTATTAGCAGGAAGAATATAGATAAAAATATAAACAGAAATCAGGCACTTAGGACTGAACGCACCATAATGCAAGATTCTGTAGCAGTAACGGAACTAAACCATATATCGAGGCAACCGACTGGTCTCGTCATCAGGAGGACTAACCAAATCAGTTACGTTAAGAGGGAACTTTCTGAATAGGATGCAGGTCTTGCCAAAAGACATCCCAAGGCCTCGAGATCCCCATTGAAACAGATTGTCAAATCAAACGACTATTTAATTAAAATTCTTTTGAGTTCCCAAGAGTTTGTCTTCGTGCGAAATAATTCCTAAGTGTACTAGTATACATATAATCATCTTTTATACACTGTAGTTTCACCACCATCACCTATGGCTGTACCTGATATTGTTAGGTGAGCTTTGAGCTCTAAGGAATGTACGACATTGCTACATTTCGCAGAACGATGCTACTTTGAGTCTACAACGGAATTCAGTAAAATGTTTTCCCCAAAAGTTGTCTCAAAATTCAGGTGAGGCTTATACACGCACGCGGCCTATACACGAGTAAATAGGTATATATATTATATATATTTTATATATTATTATTTATTACATTTATTATATATGTATATTTTATCTTTATTAAGTAAGAAATTGAAAATATCTTTATGTGCCTAACAAAATACAAAATATTCTTTCTAAAAATCCTCCCATAAATTTGAGGTGTGTCTTATCGTCCGGTTCGTCTTATGGTCTGAAAAACACTGTGTAACGAAATAACACAGCTATTCATCACGAAGGAAAACAAAACTTTTATTCACATTGAAGTGACGAAGGACAACACATCAACACCACAGACGTAGATCCCAACAGAACGTTTTCGTGAAGGTAGGTCATCTCTCGGACGAATATTCACCAGCAAGAAAAATCACTAAAACGAAAAATCACTTGCACATAATATAACAAAAGACGTGGACGGCCCTGACCCCGCATACTCTAGCGTGAACTTCACTTGACTTACCCTTTGTCCATTCGTTCGACACTTTCACTTCTCCTCACTCCAGTTCCTTCTCAAAAGCTCATTCCTCACTTCACTTCCGTTCTTCAGAATAGGAGATTCTTTCAGTCCATCGCCTCATTCCGGTCTAGTCAATCGAAATGTCGTCACAACGGTAACTTCCTTAGTTTCATGACCATAATGGAGCTTTTCTCGCTCAAAAACAACAACACCGACTAATTAGGAACTTTCACGTAGAAATAAGCATGTAGAGTTGGCATCAAGATATCAGTGACGATGGTTAGTGGTCGAAGAAGTGGACTCTGTCATTCGAAGAGGTCCAGGGATGGATTTTCATGTTGTTTAAATTGACGGTGATTCGTGGTAACCCTTTGTGGGGCGCCGTTTGCACAATGCAAACGCCTATATCTAGTCTTTTATTCACTTGCATTCAATGTATTCCAGTTTAATGAGCAGAAAATGGCTAGTGCTGCCATCTGTTATCAGTTTAAAGAAGTAAAAACATTTTACAATCTTTAGTTGTAAAATTTTTCAAGATTCTTTAGGTTAAAAAAATCGGAAAAAAATCTGCACCATGGAAACGATGGAAGTTGTTATTCCTGAAAGGGTTAATGCACAACAACAAGCTATTGAGTTTGAAACACAACAACAGGTTATTAAGATTTTGAAAATCCTATCCTACACAGTATGGTATTCAAAGTTATTGTTGTACACGTATTAAAAAAACCAAAGTTTGCCCTTTAACAATTATAAAAGCCTAAATTTTGTTCAAAACTGAAATGTTTATATAATAACCAAAGATTGACCAAAGCCCCGTCAAACTTTTCCCATTTAATCCCCGGAGAAGCTTTACACAACGTACAAAAGCTTTATCAAAGATCATAAACGGCTATAAATGATCGCCGTCAAAACTAAAAAGTTTATCTAACTGTCATTGACATCAAAATCGAAAATGCCATATAAAAAGTCATAATTTTAAAATTTCACATGGCTCAGTGACTCAACTTATTGGTAAATATTTTCTCTCTGAATCCAGCAAGAGGGTGCCTTACGTTAATTAGTATCCAGTTTCTGTCAACCCCAAAAATGTCTGCTAAAATTCCTCTAGGCAAATTAGCTGGCAAACGAAAATTGGCTTTTGAAGTGACGATACAGTCTCATCTGAAATCCATTGAAATCAATATTTTGCCTATGAGAATGACTCTAAAGAGTAATTAATTACAATCCTCTTAAAATTTCTCTTTATAACTGGTAATATTTTGGGAGTTACGTAAGTGACGACGCTTAAAGTAGCCAAACAGTGCAATAATTGTGGGTCATCTTTTGATACATTTATATTTCCTTTCTTTTATATTCTGTAGGAAGGAGAGTATTGCAGGTGCTACAATACTGCAGAAGAATTACTGAACGTGTAATAAAAGCAAGGTTGGTCAAAATCATTTATTTTATTTTTATAAAAATCAGTTAAGAATCTGTAATAATATTTTTTTATTTAAAATTATATTTATTGGAGATTGGATAATTCTTTGCACTAAGTGAAATGTATAATTTTGTTGTTTATTGATAACATAAATAATGTATTATTCATTTATTTATTTATCTATCTATCTATCTATCCATCCATCTATCTATTATTTAGTTTATTTCTGCATAAATGTATTATTTATTTATTTTTTATTTTTATTGTATAAATGTATCGTTTATTTTACTTAAAAAATCAGTTAAAATCTGTAATATTATTTTTTATTTAAATTGATATTCAATTAAGATTGGATGACTCGTTCAATTATTGCATTATTTAATTGTATTATTTATTTATTTATTATTTTCATGTTTATTATTTATTTATTATTTATTTATTTTTTACATAAATGTATTATTTATTTATTTTTGTATTTTTATTGTGTAATTGTATCATTTATTTTATTACATTGTATCATTTATTGATTTTATTATTTATTTTATTTTTTAAATCAGTTAAAAGTCTGTAATTATATATATTTTTTAAATTTATATTTATTTAAGATTGGATAACTCTTTCCTCTGAGTAAAATACATAAATGTGTTGTTTATTTGTAACATAAATGTATTATTTATTTTTTTAAATTTATATTGTATAATTGTATCATTTATTTTATTTAAAAAAATCAGTTAAAATCTGTAATAATATTTTTTATTTAAATTTATATTTATTGAAAATAGGATAATTCTTTCCACTAAGTGAAATACCTAAATATATACACAAGGTACATTATAATCGCCTTGATTATTCAAGGCGATTATAATGTGAATTTACAGACTTATAAAGGTTAAGCTGATAAAGGTTAAGTACCGCCTGCCTCTTGTGTCGAATTTCGGGGATTAGACATTTTGCAGCATTGTAATACAAATTTGAAACACACCTTTGTAGCGGCATCAATTGTAGAATAGGATTATATATTCAAAAGGGACGATTCGCAACAACTAGAAGTTATTTCAGGTTATAATAATGATTGAGAAATAAATATATTGACTGTATCGCGTGATATATTAAAAATAAAATGAGAGTTGACACCCTTTCCACGCCACAATAACTTATGGATCATTTTTCTTTGTTAAAAAACAAAACCATGTGTGGAGGGAAATGTGAAACTCAGTATTTCGGATCATTATTCTGACCACTGTAACATACCGCCCCTTGTCGATATTTCTTATTTAGTTTTCTTTGCCCCGCTGCACCCTACCTCACCCAATAACAACAATTTTTCTCACACTACATTGATCCTTGTAATTTACTGTCACTAAAACAGAACTATTGCCCGGGTTGAGAACGTACCCATTTTTGGCATACCGCAATCGTTTTTTTAACCTTTATCACATTCGCCGCCATCATAGGGGCATTAAGTGTTTTCCAAGGGGCCATGCAAAAATTATATATACTGATTATTATAAATGATTTATTGCGCTCGGGAAATATAAAAATAAACATATATTGAAAAATAAACTTGAAAACACAGCAATAAAAAAATTGTTGCTCTCAGCTGTTGCTTATTCCCCCTGGCTGGAAGTTACAGAACAGGTTCATGTAGGTTTCAGGCTGAAGAGTACGGCTCCGGTTTATATAGTAATACAAGGGTCGGAGTCCGTCTTGGCTAGTTGCCACCTCAGTTTTGACCGAGCACCCCTATGGAGGATCATACCCTCTCCCTCTCTCTCTGACCTCATAGAGGGATTTTCCTGTCAACGGATTTAACATGTCCATATCCGACTTAGACACGAAGGTATTTAATGGCACTTGTTGGGAAAAATAAACACGTTTGTCTAATACTAAATTAAACTTTATACCATAACCTATATACGCCGTTTAGTTTATCGAAAAACTAGTAAAAAACTTGAAAGCTTGTTATAGTAAACTGTGTAGTATAGTAAAAACCAAACAATAGGTGGTAATGGGTAACCAAACAAAACTGAGTAATATAGTAAAAAGCAAACAAAAATCTTGAAAGCATGTTACAGTAAACTGAGTAATATAGTAAAAACCAAACAATAGGTGGTAATGGGTAACCAAACAAAACTGAGTAATATAGTAAAAACCAAACAAAAAACTTGAAAGCGTGTTATAATAAACTGAGTAATATATTAAAAACCAAACAATAGGTGGTAATGGGTAACCAAACAAAACTGAGTAATATAGTAAAAACCAAACAAAAAACTTGAAAGCGTGTTATAATAAACTGAGTAATATATTAAAAACCAAACAATAGGTTATACTTAGAAAATTTTTCTCAAAAATAAACTACTTATAAACACACACTCAAACAAAATTGCAAGATGTAAAACAAGTGACAACACAATTAGGGCACAGGTAATAGTAATATTACCTGTGGCAAAATTGTGCCATCTATGACCCATGAAGTTGTATCACCAAAAAATATCAAATCCGATATTCCTGACAGGGCGCGACACAATCTCAAGATATTTTTTATAGTCCGGTAGCTTAGAGCTGTATTTTAAGATTACCGTTACCTGGCGGATAAAAGCACCAAATTTGGTATGAAGGTACCTTAGAGTATCCTAATGAAAGTTAGCCTAGGAGCCCTCAGGAACTTCTAAAAATTTTCATGTACAACACTAAAATCCAAAAATAGCCGACTACGACCAAATATCACATGTCAATCTTTCTTTTAGAGGTACCACTACTGCAAAAACCATAAAAAGGGATTTGTGATGTTGTGTTGCATGTGTTGCATATGTTGAACATCGCAATACATCGATTAAACAGGGCATGGATATCATTAGACAAGCTATTAAATTCCTTAATCCAGGACAAGTACCAGTCATTACATTTGATCAACCTCTGTTTTCCCTGTATAAGTTTGTACAGTGGACATGGTCGAACACTCATGGTGAGCGACTTCAAGTGGTTATTCTAGGTGGACTGCACATTGAAATGGCCCTTTGGAATACATTGGGAGATGTCTTGGAAGGATCTGGCTGGACTACTGCCCTTGCAGACGCAGAAGTGGCATCCTTTGGCAAGGCTGAATCTTACCTAAAAGTAGAAATAAATAACTAATAGTGACTCAGCATTTGGCCGATATCTGGGTGACCTTTGTCATGGGAAAGCATTACAAGTTTTACCACACCAACGTCATCTGTACACTTAACTCGAACTAGGCATGGTCATCAAATCACTCTAATGGCCCTGCACAATCTCCAACATGAAGCTTTTCTACTCTCTGAGTGCTCCAAAGATGAAGAGTCTGAAATAGACTGGAGAAACGGTATGCGGAAAAGGAGTCTAACTTTCATGTATTGAGACTTAATCATGCAGTATGAAACCCTTATACTAATTTTTATAAGAGCTCACAGGGAAAAGAACTTTAGTCTTTATGTTGCTGTCTTAGAGGAACTTACACCACAATTCTTTGCCTTGGATCATGTAAACTACTCAAGATGGATGCCTATCCACATCAACGATATGACGTCATTGCCTGACTCTATTAAGGATCAGTTTGACTCTATCAAGGATCAGTGCTGTTCTAACTGGGTCATTTCAAAAACATTCAACACGTTTTCTACAATACCATTCGAAGTTTGGGTGGTGTTGTTGGGATCACAGTAAACCTGTTGCTTTCTGACGATGGATGCTTTCAGGGCCTGAGATTGCCGGAATGATCAAACAGTTTGAAGAAGGATGCATTCTGGATAATGATGACACAGATAATCAGAAGAATTTCCAACATCATGAGCAGGGACTTCCATCACAGAAGAACTTTCAGCAACAGGTTGTTAGTCTATGTAAAATCATCAATGAAATGGGCAATCCCTTCTTGGATGATTTCCCTAATCTAGTAAGTCTTCACAGTTGCAACTGCGCAAGTGGTTGTAACCTTACGCATCTTAGCAGACATAGGCAAACGGCAGTATCAGGATTTTGTCAAGAATGTGCTTGATGAGCGCATCCTCTTTATACATGACCCAATCAAGAAGAATTCTTTTGCACTCTTCAAGAGACCAAAGCATAAAGCAACATCTCATCAAGGGAAGAAGTTGAAAGTGCTTCAAAAAAATGTGGAACTCTTTAGCCAACTATATATATCTATGCAGAATAGGGAATCTGCTTTGGAAGAGTTTTTTGCGTATGAGATACAGTCATTCCCTCCTTCCATTTCAGACTTTGGTAAGCTTCATTCGCCAACCAACAAGGCTGGGATACTGCAATGTCTTGAGCAGCCAGGTCAATCGGAGCCCCCTTCAACCTATGACTCCAAATTTCTGGACGGTGGTGTCATCGTTCACTGCCTTCTCACTACTAGTGTAGACACCTTCAATCAGTATGCTGATAAGATATTTCTACCTTACCTTCATAAGCAGCTGGAGAATGCCCAAAAGTTAGATGATGTTTGGGGCACCTACATTCCAGACAGTTTAAGGAGTCTACCCAGGAAAAAAGAGGTGAGGGGATTCAAAGGAAAGCATCTGACAACAACAAAGTGCTACGAATTGAATGGACTTTCTCCGTGACACAATGAACAAGAAGGAATTGTTCAATTTTTTTACTTCCAAAGTTGTAGAGATAAACTAGCCACCAGACAAAGATGTATATGTCACAATATAGAATGCAGTTGCACAAATGGGTTCGAAAACTGAAATTATTAAGAGGCAGACACGAGGCTTGCTGTTTATGTACTCCATTCACTAAAGCAAGGATCAAAGAGTATTCTTGTGCGTACTGTAGACACAGATGTGATTGTCATTATTGTTGGCGCATTCTATGAACTAATAGTGACTCAACCTTTGGCCGATATCTGAGTGGCCTTTGGCATGGGCAAGCATTACAGGTTTTACCATATCAACGTCATCTGTACAAGCAGAGGGGGAGCCAAAATCCCGATCACTACCTGTGTTTCACTCATACTCTGGTTGCGACACAACCTGCATCTTCAAAGGTAAGAGTAAGAAGTCCATTTGGGAAGCATGGCAAGCATTTCAAGACATCACTAATACATTTGTGTATTTGGCCACTCATCCATACCAACTGCTGCAAGCCGACTCTAAACACTTCAAAAAGCTGGAACGACTGACTGTTGTTCATATGATAAAGCCACTCCTCTCAGTAGTATCAACCAGATAAGAAAGGAGCTTTTCTGTCAGAAGAATCGAGCAAGGGATAAATTTCCACCGACTGAGGATGCTCTTCTACAACATAACCGAAAGGCAGTTTATCAGGCAGGTATTTGGACGACCAGCACACAAACACAGAAAGTGATTGCTTCTCCGCAGGATTTTGCTTGGAATAAGGTTTCAGTCATTGGTACTAGTTTGGATGACGATTCCAGAGTTTTCCCGATCAGGCAGAGAATTGATTAAATGTTCCTGCAAAGGAGACTGCAACAACTGCAAATGTGGGAAAGACAATCTGGACTGCTCCCCACTTTGCAAGAGCAAGTGTAATTTATTATGAGTGTTGCATATTGAGTTCTGTTGAATGAAAAGATTTAAATATTTTTTTGTTTGTTTTGGGAACACTTATTAGCGTTATATTTGTACTTATAAATTACTTTAATAAATTATGTGGATATTTTTATTGTATTTTATTTAATATGTAGACTACCCTAAGTTAGGTTTGTAGTGTTCTTAGTTGGCTTAAAGCTGAAATTGAAAATTAATAGTAAAATAGATTGTGTTAAAAGTGATATTATGTCGCATTTGTCGGCCATTTTGGATTTTATTGCCATACATGAAAATTTTTAGAAATTCTAAAGGGCTCCTAGGCTAACATTTATTTGTATACCCTAAGGTACTTTCATACCAAATTTGGTACTTTTATCCCTCAGGTAACGGTAATTTCACTAAGCGACCGGACTATTACAATCCAAGTTATTTAATATAAGTTTTAAAAATATCTTACTGAGACCACCGGTGATGTACTCTGTACAGGTCTAAAATTTCAATGTGCTTCACCGAAGTGTGTCACATGGCCGCAAAGGTGTTAAACTACCATATCGTACCACTTATGTAACTTTACATCTAATGTAAACACTGTAAATAAAAAAAAATACCAATGTATTAAATTCAGTAAAGAATATTAGGCCAAATGCCGACGCATTGAAATCAACCGTCAATCGTTAAAAAATCTAGATTGTATACCCGACACTGAGAGAAAATTTATTTTAGTTACATTAATTTTATGCTGTTTTTTTCATCAAATTTATCTTTCTATGAACACCATCACATCTATAAAAAATGCTTGATAAACTTGAAATTTTATTTAAAGTAAATTTTAAACCGAAATTTCAAGCATGCTGAGAGATTTGATATATCTTCTACGCCAGCAGTTCTATTTATATAATTTTTTTTCGCGATGAAGGGCAAAAGAAAATCAGTTTTTAGGGTTATTTTTGCTCAAGAAAAAAAATTCAGAATTTTTATTCTAAATCAGACTCAGGCCTAATTAATGAAAATACCTAAAATAATGCTGTAAAAAATTTAATGGAAGTACCTTGCAAATAATTTCAGGTATATCCTTATAAACTGGATTAAACTACAGATGTAATGCATAAAAAATTTAGACAGTACAGCATAAAAGGGTTATGTCTGGCTTTCTAATGATCGTAAAAACATCTGGTTACTCTTAATGTATTCTAGGAAGTTCATAGTATATTTTAAGCCATGATAATAAAAAGGGATCTGGACCTTATATAAATTATTCGACCTCCTGCGATATACCTCTTGTCAAATTTAATATATTAAACGATAGTTTCTACAAGTAAAAGATTAAATGCTAAAACTATGTACTTAATGAAGTACTTACTCTAAGCTCAAAGTCAAACAAATAAGTCATTGTTTATAAATCAAAAAAGTTACTTTTTTTAAAATTCAAATTACATCAGGCGCCATAAAATATAAATAAAACATCATGTAATGCTAATAAAATAGGAAAATTTTGCAAAACTCTGGTCAACCCCTCAGACATGCAAGACTTTGTCTCTTCACTTAGTGATCAAATAGTATCAAGACACCTGGATATCTCAATTATTTCTGGTACCGGGAAGAAATCAAGCGAGTGCAAGACTTTGCCTCTGCACCTAGTGATCAAATAGCATCAAGACACCTGGATATCTCAATTATTTCTGGTACTGGGAAGAAATCAATCGAGTACAAGTTCATCGCAAACTTTTATGTCTGCCTTCACTCTTCTGGACAGGGAAGGCTATTCACTAAATTTTGAGTCACTGCAGACAGATTTTCTTTTTTAATGTGACTCTTGTCGTGAGACATTCGTTATTTTGTTATTCACCGCCAAATATTTTTCGTTACTTTATTATGGGAGCACCATTTAGGTGAGGCAGCATTGCGCCCTAAAAGGGGACAACTCGGTAACGACCAATTCTTATTCGGGGTTTGAACTTAAGCCCGCTGCAGGGAAACTCACGATGCTAACCACTATATCATGTGGGAGGTACTGCGGTAAGATTGTTATACTTATTCTTCCACAAAAGCACTCTCGCGTTCACTCTGTAATACTAGAGAAAATTCAGATCTCTAATTGATCACTCTCTAGACAGGATATGGCCACGTTAAATTCATAGACTGGAAAGTCCCTTTATGAGGTCAAAGAGGGTGGGAGAGGGTACGATCCCCCCAGTTGTTGCTCGGTCAAAATTGAAATGGCAACTAGCTAAGATGGACTCCGACTCTTGTGGTGCTATAATGTGGTCTGGAACTTCCAGGCAGGGGCATTAGAAACAACAACAACAACAACAAACTTCCACCCTGTTGAAAAAAATTTCCTTATTTTTCATAGAGGCATGGAACTACTACAGCAATGCAGAGAATCAAATGGAAAAAAAATCTGTGCTGCCTAATTATTTTTGCTTATACAACCATAATATAACCGTTATAGTTTATTTCAAATTTATAGCTTGCGTGATTTATAACTTAAATGGTTTTTAACTTTTTCTTATGAAAAGATATTTCCACCTGAAACATAAATAACATTTCAACTGCGATTTCATTCAAGAAGTTACGTGTTTATTTCGAGGTTTGATGATTAAGAGGAAAAAGCGATTCATAAATTGCAACGGGGGAAGAAAACATTATCAGGACTTTCAAAAGTCCTGAATAAAGTGCTGATAAAGTCTTTGATTTTTTTCCCCTTTGATAACAGAAACGAAAGGTAAAAACTTTGCACTTTCCGCTAATGCTTTCATGGGCTAGTTGGAAATAGCTTATGCATTTAGTTCAAGTGCTTGTTCACATAAAAACCAACAACACTGAATTGCATGTTGTCTATATGCGCTATCGATTTAGTAATATCGTTGAGTTGTTTATCGTTATTTATTCTTTTTTCAGTTCCAGCCGATTTTAAAAAAACGTTGCAATCAAGTTACAATAGGTTCATTTTCTACCATATTTTAAAATCACGTTATGACACTCGTATAGAACCGCTTCATAATATGGAATAAAGTTTCATAAGGGTTATTTTCTACCAATTTTTTAATCAAATTATGACACTTGTATTGAACCCGCCTGAATATATGGAATACAGTTCCATAAGGTTCGTTTTGTAACAATTTTTTTATATCACATTATGACACTCGTATAGAACCCGCCTGATAATTAGTTCGGTTTGGAGAACTGAGATATTCGGGTATTCAGGGAAAACTTTTGCAATTAAAAAAGCTTTTGCCTCTACTTTAGTCTAATGATCCACCCAATTCACATAGTGTTTCGCGTTACGATCTTCCTCAGAGAGGGCTTGGATTCGAATCCAGACTAAAGTATGGACGTTCCTTTGCTAGCCTATCACGAGGACCTACGTTGATTCAAATACATTCTGTCACAAAAAAACATGCACCCAAAAGAAAATGAGCTACTATCACGAAACTTAACATGCATGAAGAGTATAAGGAGATAAGTAAATGATTACAAATTCAGAAGAACAGACCATTTTATTAAGAAGATATGGCATGAAAAAGGTTATAAATAAGTAAGTAGTAAAACCAACTCTGTCAGCTATACAAGCCGAAACATGGCGTGGCATCGAATCAGTGAGGTCACCTATGACCTCCTGCGGAACATCATGCCATAATCTTTGCAACTGGGCAGTTAATTCACCAGTATTCCGGGACGGCTGCAGTTGTCTTCCAAGTACGTCCCAGACGTGCTCTATTGACGAGAGGTCTGGTGACGTGGCAGGCCATGGGGGTACGTCATATCCTTGAAGACATTATTGGGAGAGTCGCGCAGTATGTGGACGAGCGTTGTCTTCCTGATAAATGGCACCTGGGCGACTTGATAGCATGGACAGTACAACTGGCGTTAAAATCTCGTCCATGTAACTGCATACCGTCAAAGTGCGTTGAAGGACGACTTGATGTGATCGTGTGTCCCAACGAATCGCTCCTCACACTTTCACACCTTATGAAATCGCCGTATGCCTCTCGACAACAAATGCCGGATCGGACGGGTGGCCTGGTCGCTTCCACACGCGTATGCGCTGGTCATCAGCGTTGAGATTGAATCGGGATTCATCGCTGAAGATCACACGCCTCCAGTTGGTCACACTCCAGCTTGCCCGAGGTCGGCCTATGATGTGGGGTCAGAGGTAGGTGTTTTAATGGACGTCGGCTCCTTATAAATGCGTCGGCCATTCGTCTCCGAATGGTTTCCTTTGATACCACCGGATGTCTGGAAGGTGGTAAATGGTGTCGAACCGATTCTAGCGACGTTGTTGGTGCGGACGTGGCCGCTCTTATGATTGCGTGATCCTTGCGCGCATTTGTGTTCCTGGGACGCCCTGAGCCTCCGCGATGGTAGACTATCCCTTCCGTGACCCATTATTGCCAACACCGAGCAACTAACATATCGCTCCGACCGAGATGGCGGCCGATACGCCTGTTCGACCAACCTGCTTCTCTTAGGCCTACTACACGCCCCCTCTCAAAATCCGACAATTGTTCGTACTATCGCCGGTTACGTCTCAGAGGCATCTCTAGTCGCAATACCGTCCATCTAAGACGACAGATTTATTTGAATAACCCTATGGCACGAGCAATCATGCTTTTAAACTCTTCCAGGTGCGCATCTCAAATGCACTTAGAACGCTTACCCTTGTCTGATTGGCGTCGAAATTTTAATCATTTGCGTATGTCTTACCAGGCTGGATTCCTGCCAAGTTTCCTGATAGTAGCTCGATTTCTTCTGGATGCATACATTTTTTTGTGACAGAGTGTATACACACACACACACACACACACACACATATATATATATATATATATATATATATATATTGTAGCGTACTGGATGTATGGTCTTATTTTCCCCAAGACCCCACAAGTGCTTGAAACGCAGCTGCGATTCTATCGGGGAAAGGTTTTGCGAGGTTCCACCAGTTCTGAACACGTGGGGGGATTAAAAAACGCTTTCCGAGAGATGCATCCAGTAAAGCTGTCGTCCTAACGACTCTGGAATGCACTAAAGTTACGAAGTAACTGTCACCAACGTTTGCCGACCCCCTGTCTGGGAGAGAGTCGCTGGGTAGAACGGGCCTTGTGTGGACGTGTGTGTTTTCGGCTCTGTACGTTGTAAATCTACACGGGATTTTAATTGAATATGTTTCACTGTTTAAATGTTAATTCTTTTTGTAAATAAATTTCCTCGTTAAGTTTTTGTTTTTAAAATTGGCTTTGCATGTTATTTAGGACTCTGTCTTTCTTGTTGTGGATCCCATAGTCGTAATTTTTAGCAACGCCTCAGAGAGTTTATCAGCCTTGTCGTGACGCCACAATATATATATATATATATATATATATATATATATATATATATATATATATATATATATATATATATATATAATTTATATATATATTTAGTTATATATACACGAGTGTGTGTGCGTGTGATAACAATACATCTGTACTATCCCAACGTTTCTCACAGTTGGAAATAAACAAAATTTTGTTCATGAATTTTAGTCCATAGTTTCCAATTGTTATTTCGTACCTCTGAAACCAGTAGAACATACTTTGAAGTAAATTTTTCAGTATATTACGATGATGATATCCGAGGCGATAGATCCTCTCTACCCAAAAGTAAACATTCATTTTTCCCCGTCTTTTCTTTGTGCTGACGTAAACAAACATGTTATACTGGCGTGTGTGAAACAGAAGACGTAACTCATATAAATGCATCTCTGTCAGAAATGCACTTACTCAGAGTGCAAAACGAAAAACTGGCGTTTAGACAGGATAAAGCTGTTCAACTATTTGCAAGTTCTATCGCTTACGCGTTTGGTGCTTTTATTTTTTTCCGCCATCATCTGATAAAAATCTCGACTCTCAAAAGTGTGATGTGTTTACAAGATGTCTCATTTTTATTTATATTATTAGAATAGTGCTTATTTTGTATCGTTTTCCTTGTCCGGCGGTAAGTTACAGTCACAGCGAACTGGTAGCTAAAGAAGAAAGTCCTCGAATTTGCTTCTGAACTTCACTGATAAAATAATGTCTATATGGAGAATTTTTACTTTTGTTTCTAAACTACGTAGCTGAGCTTTGGTTTCCAGTTTCGGATCACATCTGGAAAAAAATATTTTCGCCGGTTGGTATTTCACAGTGATCTGAGATGCAAATCAAGGGGAAAATTAAGGTAGGTATGTACAATGTAAAAATGAAAAGCTGTTTTTGGGATACAGTGAAACTTCTGTGGCTGGCAACCCCTCTGAACGGCCATATTTTGTTCAGAACCAGTTTAAGATTGCCTAAAGTTCAAGATTCCCAATGTTATGGAAGAAACCTCTTTTAGACGATCACCCCTGAAAACGGCAATTTTTTTTCAGAACTGTTAATTGCCGCCATAGAAAAGTTTCATTGTACACACACACATACACACACACAAATATATATATATATATATATATATATATATATATATATATATATATATATATATATACTAGCTGTAAACCCGCGCTTCGCTACGGAGTACATTCAAATTAAATACAACGGTCAACTTATGCAATTTATGCCAAAAAATAAATATATATATTTATAATAAATGCGATGATCAATGTATACAATTGATGTAAAATATATATCTATCTATCTATATATATATTTATAAAAAAATCGTAAGGGATATGCATTTTTTTTGGATAATATCCAATCGTCTGCTGCATTAGAAAGAGAAAAAAATATTTTTTTTGTCTATTTAGTTGTTACGCACGTGACGATAAATTTATTGAAAGTACCAGAAAAAGAAATCACGTGATCGGCATTTAATAAATTAAATTCTAAAAATTAATCTTTAAAAATTCACCAAAAATCAGGAAATGGAGGTAAAAATTCGAAAAAATATTCATTTTGAAGGAATTTTTATGATCTTTCTCGTGATATAAATTTTATAACCCTCAATGTATTATTTTAAATGCAAACGTAAAAAAAGTTTAAAAAACAGCTTAAAAATTTAATTTAAAAAAATCTAAGAAGAATTTTTGAAAAATCTTTCTTAGTGCACCCCTACACTATTAGAAGAATCGCCATGCAAAATTTCAGCCCTTTAGGTCCAGCGGTTTGGTCTGTGCGTTGTATGTCAGTCAGTCAGTGAATGAATGAATGAATGAATGAGTCAGTTACGGAACTGTTTTATATATATAGACTAGCTGAAAACCCGCGCTTCGCTACGGAGTACATTCAAATTAAATACAACGGTCAACGTATGCAATTTATGCCAAAAAATAAATATATATATTTATAACAAATGCGATGATCAATGTATACAACTAATGTAAAATATATATATATCTATCTATATATATATATATATTTATAAAAAAATCGTAAGGGATATGCATTTTTTTTGGATAATATCCAATCGTCTGCTGCATTAGAAAGAGAAAAAAATATTTTTTTTGTCTATTTAGTTGTTACGCACGTGACGATAAATTTATTGAAAGTACCAGAAAAAGAAATCACGTGATCGGCATTTAATAAATTAAATTCTAAAAATTAATCTTTAAAAATTCACCAAAAATCAGGAAATGGAGGTAAATATTCGAAAAAATATTCATTTTGAAGGAATTTTTATGATCTTTCTCGTGATATAAATTTTATAACCCTCAATGTATTATTTTAAATGCAAACGTAAAAAAAGTTTAAAAAACAGCTTAAAAATTTAATTTTAAAAAATCTAAGAAGAATTTTTGAAAAATCTTTCTTAGTGCACCCCTACACTATTAGAAGAATCGCCATGCAAAATTTCAGCCCTTTAGGTCCAGCGGTTTGGTCTGTGCGTTGTATGTCAGTCAGTCAGTGAATGAATGAATGAATGAATGAATGAGTCAGTTACGGAACTGTTTTATATATATAGATATATACTAGCTGAAAACCCGCACTTCGCTACGGAGTACATTCAAATTAAATACAACTGTTAATGTATACAATTAGTGCCAAAATAAATAAATATATATATATATATATATATATAATAAATACAACGATCAATGTATGCAATTGATGTAAAAAGACAAAAAAATATATTTATAAAAAATCTTAGGGGATATTTTTTTATAGACAAAATAATGTAGAAGAAAATATTCAGATTAAATCTAATAGAACATACTAAAGAATACAGTACAGTTAATATAGTACATAATCGAGGAACATTTCTTTTACTGCAATTTAATATTTTTTTGGATAATGTCCAATCGTCTGCTGGATTAGAAAGAAAAAAAATAATTTTTTTGTCTATTTCGTTGTTATGTACGTGACGATAAATTAATTTAAAGTACTAGAAAAAGAAATCACGTGATCAGTATTTAATAAATTAAATTCTAAAAATGAATCTTTAAAAATCTCCAAAAATCAGAAATTGGAGGTAAAGATTCGAAACATATTTCATTGAAAGGAATTTTTATGATATTTCTCGTGATATAAATTTTATAACCCTCAAATCATTATTTTACATGCAAACTTAAAAGAAATTACTAAAACAGCTTGAAAATTTAATTTTAAAATATCTAAGAAGAATTTTTCAAAAAATCTTTCTTAGTGCATCCCTACACTATAAGAAGAATCGCCATGCAAAATTTCAGTCCTTTAGGTCCAGCGGTTTGGTCTGTGCGTTGTGTTTCAGTCAGTGAGTCAGTTACGGAACTGTTTTATATATATATATATATATATATATATATATATATATATACATACATACATACATACATACGTACGTACATATATATGTATATATTATTAAAAGCTTTAATATTTCACACTTTCTCGTCTTTATAATTCCTCAATTTCACTGTATTACAAAATGTAAGTATAACGAGAAAGATTGGAAAATATGTTTAGGATACAAATGAGGGGTAAGCAAATCAGGTATACTCGCTTCCCAGTAACATTACACCCTGAAATAGGTAACTTTTATAACCTGAAGCAGAATTTCAATTATATAGTGTAGTTGCATGATTTAATTACATTAGCTATGAAAGTATCGTGTTACAAAACGAAGATAGAGAGTGCTGTTGTTAACCCATCCGTATCTGTTACCCTTTTGTTTTCCGTCAAAACACCACCCGCTGATAATCAACGTTGTCTTTGTTATCGCGTTACCGTTTCAGCGTTCACATCGTTGAATCAGAATCACGTGTCTGTTCTTTCCTGTGCCGAAGAAACTCCATGTAAATCGTCGTGTCAAGCACTGATACTCCTATACATTATTTGAATCAATATATCAGTCTTGATTTGGTTAATGTCGGAAGACATAAGGGAGGATGCTCCTGAAATTTTAAGCTGCCTCGTTGAAAATTTTCCCGAAAAGAAATAATCCGTGAAAAACTGGTTTTAAATAGAAGATAGGCAACGCAAAAAGAAATAATTCTATTGATATTTCATGGAAGTTAATGATGATAATAACATTCTTGCAAAAAAGTGAAACTTTTTTTTAAAATTGTATTCTTTTTATTATTCTTTGAGGATAATTGATTATTTTCAAACCCTTTGTTACAATTCCGTTTTCCAATTGTTTTCTTTCCTTTGTCAGCTGGTGACGCCACAGATATGAAGTGCGTATAAGAAAAGCGCCAAAAGGCGATAGTTGATGTTGACAAAGGTTGAATTTCCACTCGAACCGTTTAGCTTCAAATGAGTGATTGTCTTTAACCATAAAAAAGAAAATAGAGAGCAAGACTGATCAAATACATTAAAAAGCAAGCACACATAATAGCTTTTTTTTAAAATTTATAAATGCTTATTTAGTCCCGTTTATAACGATCTGGAAGAATATTTTCTCTGGAGCTAAAATGGCAATACCATGCAATGTAGGGTTATGTGTATCTGTATCATATTACAAGATACTGAACACTCATCTGAAGCCTTGTTGTTTTCTACTTATCTATCCCTCTGTTTGTTTTCCCCACCAGCGCGTCTACATGTGATATACCTAATCTACCTTGTAACTGCACGGAAAGCATCCCAAGTTGTTGTATTAGTATAATATGTAACTTCTTTGGCTTAAAATATTATTTATTCCAAGTGGTTCTAGTGGCAAAACAACAACAACAAGAGAACCTCTAAATAAAACCAGCCAACCAATTCCACGAGCAACGTGGTTGTGACGCGCAAAGTTAACAAAATAATTGGATACATTGATGCAATTGTTAATTATTATTGTTATGGCCGTGATTATAGAAGATCAGCAAAAATGCATTAAACAAAAAGAGATAAAACAAGAATTCACTTACCACACTTTATGTATAAATGACATTTTATTTCATACATAAACTAGGAGAGCACAAAACTGATTTACACGTGGGCATTACAACTTTCCTCAAAGGGCCAGGAAACATTAGGATGTCTTGAATCCATTAACATCTACGTAATTCTCCATTTGTGGAAATCTATCCAACATATGCGTAGGAAATTAGCTTACAGAAGATCGATTTATTTCTTGATAACATTTTTCGTGGTTTGATTATACAGAGGCTGTTCGCACATATTTTAGACGATTTTGGTAAAAGGTAATAAAAAATCGTTTGCTGCAAAAGAAATAATTGCAATTGTACTATGTTTTTAAAAGTCAAAATTACCGTCTGCGGCTTGAAAGTTTTGTTTTTATTCAAAATGGCGTTTTTAACAAAGAAGTGGTTCGAAGGCTACATTTATGAATCTATGCATATTATCTTTCCGAAGAGAAATATGCATACTCCGTTATCCAAAAACGATGTGAGAGTCATGGTTTTGTGATATCTAAAGCGTCGATAGGTAATATCATCAACAAGAAAGGAAAAAAAAACGTCAAATTGTAGCCTCAAGTGGGACAAAAATTCCAAACAAGTATCCAAGGAAAAAACGGACATCTTCAACTATTGCAAAGGTACGTTGTTTAATGTTAAAAGAAAATACCCCTAGTTAAAGAACAGTTGCAAAATCATTAAAATGCTCGGTGTCCACTGTAAACAAAATGATAAATATGTCAAATAGAACATAATGTCAAATAGAACATTTAAAACACAAGAATTTTATGTAATTTAGTTTTGTGAATACAATATATATCGTCTAAAAATGTGTGAACAGCCTCTGTATTTCTTTTGTGCTACACGTGCAACCACGTGCTTCAGAACCCCTTCTCTACCAGTAGATCGATATACTCTCTCGCCGAAAAAATTTCGAGGACTGACTCCACATATCTTTCTTGAGCCGGAAATTCAAAATACCGCCACACGTTTTCTGTTGCCATCTTTTTTTCAAACTTTGTAGTCGGGGAAGTCCGTGCGCGCGCATTCATTGCCGAACGAGCAGGAGAAAAGTTGGGTGCAAACCAGTTTCAGCTAGTTTTAAGTCGATGTTTTCATAACATCTCTTCCCCCCACCAAATGAAAAAAATAGTATCTCTTATGAATTTCCTGCGAGCAGAATCAAGTTTCATTTCTTTGATATGCCAACGAAAGATCAACTTGAAGTGTATGACGGAAGAGGATTTCAACTGCTTTACCACAATTTGTACACTTATAAACTGTAAAGATTACCGATGAGAATGATTGATAAGGAAGGCACTTACAGGAACATTTGACTGAATCTTCATGTACAGTTTACAAGTTGGCCTGATCTGCAATATGTTATTGATAATGCTCATGTTCCCTTTATAAGATGTCTGGGGTATCCCGGATTGCTAAGCCTAATATAGAATGATTTTTTTAGGCTATGGACAGAAGGTGTATATAAAGAATTAAGGAATTTTTTATAGTAATTAATAAATATTAATAAACTTGAGATCCAATCCCAAGACTCCCAATGTACACTCATGGACAAAAAAATTAGCGCACCAAGAAATAATTGCGGGATCGTAACGAAACTTGCAATGAAGGTACATATCGGGGAGATATGCAATTGATTAGAAATGCAGCGTAATTGCGCATTACGTATAGCCGGTAGAGGGCGTTGAACATCGTACTCTGTGGAGTATTGGACCCCCTCTATCGCGAATGCACGATGCGATACGATCGGGCATTGAGTCATACAAGTTCTGTATGATGTCTTGAGACATTTCGTTCCATATTTGCTGTAACCTTGCCTCTAGTTCGTTCAAACTCGTGGGATGCCCAACTCGTCGTCCCAAATGATCCCAGATATGCTAGATTGGATACAAATCTGGGGATCGGGCAGGCCAACGAAGGGTAGTAACAGTGCGGAGACAGTCTTGTGACACCCTTGCCGTATGCGGCCGAGCATTGTCTTGTTGAAAAATGACTTCTGGGAGCCGTTGCATGAGTGGCAACACATGTGGTTGCAGGATTTCATGAACATACCGCTGGGCTGTCATGGTGCCACGGAACAATACTAGGGGTGACCTTGTATTGTAGGCAATGGCACCCCATACCATCACACCAGCTGTGGGAGCGATGTGTCGCTGTACAGCAAAGGCAGGATTGAAGCGTTCACCACGGGCTCTCCACACACGAACACGATTGTCATCACTGCCGAGATTGAATCTGGATTCGTCGCTAAAGACGACCTGGTTCCATTCCACTGCAGTCCACTTTCCTCGTGCGCGGCAAAACTCCAAACGGAGGCGTCGATGGGTGGGCGTCAAGGGCAGCACACGTAATGGGCGACGCGATACCAACTGTCCTTCAGCCAGGCGCCTTCGTATGGTTCGAGAAGACACAGAGGCCCCTAGTGAAGGTGCTACCTGTGCCTGGATGGCGGCCGATGAAGCAGTTGGCTGTACGCGTGCATTTCTTACAATGTGGCGGTCTTCTCTACGACTGGTCTGTCGAGAGCGTCCTGAGCGTGGTCTTCGTGTACATGACATCTCTCGGGTCCACTGGTCCCAACACCTCCTCATAACACAATCAGAGCGGCCCAATTGACGAGCTACTCGCCTAGCTGACCACCCAGCTTCCATCATCCCGACGATTCTCCCCCTCTCAAACTGCGACAACTGCTTATATTGTCTTCGAACACGGCGTAATGGCATGTCTATCTCAGCTCTTCCTTTGTAAATGATTCAGAACACTCAAACAAGCTTTGGTTACCTGTTTTATACTCCACAGAGTACGATGTTCAACGCCCTCTACCGGCTATACGTAATGCGCAATCACGCTGCATTTCTAATCATTTGCATATCTCCCCGACATGTACCTTCATTGCAAGTTTCGTTACGATCCCGCAATTATTTCTTGGTGCGCTAATTTTTTTGTCCATGAGTGTATGTACAAATATTCTCAATTCATAAAATATGCAAATTTGAAGTACTTCTTTTCCCATTTATTTCGAATACGGAACACTCAACTTGGTTTTAAGTATTAAAATTTTAAATACTTTTGGACCCACTTATTTCGCATGAACGATATTTAACCTGGATTTAGGTATCAATAATCCAATATTCTAAATGTATCTTTACTTACTTATTTCGAATGAGCAATATTGAACTTTGAATTAGGTATTAATATTCCAGAATTTTATATACATCCTATCTCCCTTATTTCGAATAAACAATATACAACGTATATTTAGGAATTAATTTTTCAAAATTCTAAATACTACAGGTGCAAATACATGATTTTTACCGTTTAAGTAGCTTTAGTCAAATAAAAAGAATGCCACCTTACTCATCAAAAGTACAATGATGTCCATCCCTCAGCAATCTATAAATTATACGACAGCACTGATGATTTTCAGGTTGCTTTATTTAATAGATAGTATTGCATTCTTTTTCTGTTGTAAGTACAAGTATATCGCTGCTTTACATGCTGCCGGCAAATCAATATACTGATATACGGCCCATGCAAGTTTACTATTATAGGAATTAATTGTAAGGTCGAAAATAAACACAGGGACATGACAAACATCCAAACTCTATTAGGAAGTGGGGATTTTATATATATATATATATATATATATATATATATATATACGAAAGAAGAGAAAAATTAAAAGAGGTGCGGCTTAGGAAAGAAATGAATGAACATAAACATCATTATTATATTACAAGAGATTTTGTTTCATGAGTGCGTTTTCCTCTCATGTAAATATGGAGTATCCCAATTTGCAGTTCCTCCTCAACATAGTTTTTCTGTCATGGATAATGGCAACTTCTTACTGCACAGCGTGGGGCTTTTCACGACAGCTCGTTGTTCCTTTACGACTGCTGCAGCAAAAGGCTGTATTTAGCCTGAGAAATTCAAACAGAATTTCTGTTTAACTTCTGAGGGTGATTTGTTAGGGTTATTTGGGTGCCCGTAGTTATTCAGAGATAAACTGTGCATTGCACGATATTAACGTGCTGAGAAGGTTTTAATGAGGATATTTTCCCGTACGTTGGCAAATATGCCATTTTGTTTCATGAGTGCGTTTTCCTCTCATGTAAATATGGAGTATTCCTATTTGCAGTTCCTCCTCAACATAGTTTTTTTGTCATGGATAATGGCAACTTCTTACTGCACAGCGTGGGGCTTTTCACGACAGCTCGTTGTTCCTTTACGACTGCTGCAGCAAAAGGCTGTATTTAGCCTGAGAAATTCAAACAGAATTTCTCTTTAACTTCTGAGGGTGATTTGTTAGGGTTATTTGGGTGCAAGTAGTTATTCAGAGATGAACTGTGCATTGCACGATATTAACGTGCTGAGAAGGTTTTAATGAGGATATTTTCCCGTACGCTGGCAAATATGCCAAATAAATATGACAGATACATTATTCCATAAGAGTAACAATATTCAATAATTTTGAGTTACGCCTTTAAAATTTCTCCATTCTTTGCAATAACGCTATTCCAAACCGTGCACGACCCTTTCAACGCTGAGGTCTGGCGAACAATTAATTAATTCTAGTTGGGACGGTTCCACGCATTGTTCTTAAGAAAAAGTCACGGAATAAGATCAAAACTTTATGGTGCCGTTATTCTGGGTTTTCTCTCAAAAGAGAAATGAATGAATGAATAAATAGAATGATCTCCAAGATGAATTCTAATGCGGGGAAAAGGGTGAAAATTTGGTATTCGCAGCTTCTGGAACGTGATGAAATTTTTTGCTCGGTTATAATTTCGCGGTAAAGGCTCATCATCCTGCGTTGAATTTATTCATTTTCCTTTTCATGACAGAGAAAAGGCTGATTTATTTCAAACGAGTCTTTGATTTTGAATAAGATGGCTAAATATTAATATTTGTTAAACCCCAGTCTTCGATATGTATTTAGTGTTTTTTATTTTGGTTTAACCAAACGAGCCTTTCATTTTGAATAAGATGGCTAAATTTTAATATTTGTTAAACCCCAGTCTTTAATATGTATTTAGTGTTTTTTTATTTTGGTTTAACCAAAGGAGCCTTTGATTTTGAATAAGATGGCTAAATTTTATTATTTGTGAAACCCAGTCTTCAATATGTATTTAGTGTTTTTTATTTTGGTGTAACCAAACGAGCCTTTGATTTTGAATAAGATGGCTAAATTTTAATATTTATTAAACCCAGTCTTCGATATGTATTTAGTGTTTTTTTATTTTGGTTTAACCAAGCGAGCCTTTGATTTTGAATAAGATGGCTAAATTTTAATATTTGTTAAACCCAGTCTTCGATATGTATTTAGTGTTTTTTTTTTTTTTTTTTGGTTTAACCACCTGAATGCATGGGTACTAAACTGTGCTTCAGCTTCAATAGATATTCGAGGTTAAATTATCTGACGAGCCCCCCCAAAAAAAGAGTTTTTTTCTTGCTAGCCATTTTTAGGTGATTATTATCAGGTTTAAATATACGTTTAATTTGTCTTTTGCAAATATATAATGTATCATTTAGTCGATTGCAGAAGTTCTTTAAAGCATAAAAGTCGGTCGATAGTAGAAGACCTTGACATTTTAGAGAGAGACTATTTTTCGGTATATTTCTTATATTTTTTAAAAAATCGAATAAATTGCAGCAATCAATTATTTTTTTTTTGCTCTAATCGATTGCAGCAATTGAGAGGTTGGCTTCATCCGCAATATGTTATTGATAATGCTCATGTTCTGGTTATAAGATGTCCGGTCGACCCTGGTTTGTTAAGCCTAGTATTGCATGAATTTTCTTCAGACTATAGACAGGAGGTGTATATAAAATATTAATGACCTTTTTTGCTATGACTTGACACCCAATCTCTAGACTCCCAACCCAAACTACGTATGTACAAATATTCCAAAATCCTAAAATTTTTTTTTGGCTAATGTCCCTCTGGGGCTGACGACATTACATCCCAGTCTGGTGTATATATGAATACAAGGAAATAGAAACACAGATAACACAATCACAGAAGAATTTTTATTAGCAAACGATTACACCGATGATGGACGATGGGTTGCAGCTCCCCTTCGTAGATGGGGCTGCTTTTGCAGGTGGAAGACCGACCTGTTCTCCAGAAAACAACCAGGTTTTATGCTGGAATCGAACCCGCGCCCCCGGTGGGGCAGTCCTTAACAACTTAGCCACTGGGCGACATCCTAAAACATACAAATTTGAAGTACTATATTTTACCATTTATTTCGAATAGGCAATACTCAACTTCGTTTTACGTATTAATGATTCAATATTTTAAGTATTTTTTAGCCCACTTATTTCGTATGAACGATATTTAACCTGTATTTAGGTATTAATATTCCAAAATTCTAAATGCATCTTAACTCACTTATTTCGAATGAGAAATATTGAACTTGTATTTAGGTAGTAATATTCCAAAATTCAATATACATGTTATCTCACTTATTTCGAATAAGCAATACTCAACTTGGATTTTTGTACTTGGATTTGGTATTAATATTCCAAAACTATAAATACCTCTAATCTCACTTATTTCAAATATACAATACTCAACTTGGATTTAGGTATTAACATTCAAAAACTTTAAATGCATCTGATCTGACTTATTTTGAATAAACAATACTCAACTTGGATTTAGGTATTAATATTACAAAATTCAAAATAAATTTAATTTCACTTATTTCGAATAAGCAATACTCAACTTGGATTTAGGTATTAATTTACAAAATTTTAAATACATCTGATTTCACTTGTTTCGAATAAACAATGCATAACCTTTGAGACAGGGTATTAATTTTTCAAAATTCTAAATACTTTTGGTTCCACTGATTTCAGACAAGGTTGGTACTTTTCCGTTAGCCGGGCGCAAGCTATATATCGCCAAATATGGCTCTTAAATCACATTTTGTTTAATTAGCTCTAACTCCCGTGATACGTGTACGTGAAAGAACAAAATATATAAGTAAGCATTCATTTTGTTCTTTAAGTAAATAATTAGTTAGGAAGCCAAAAATATTTTAATGTCCTTCAAGATGTCTTCAAAAGGACCCTTTTTTTGTCGTCGCCAGAGAAATTCAGCGATTACGATTGCAAATGGCGGCATGCCGTTCCTCAATGTTCATTCATGTCGCCATACGTTGCTTCATCACAATTGTTCAATCTTTTGTGCGATTGTGAAGAAAGTTAATAAAGTTTGTGGTTAATTTGTTTCCAATTTTTATTCATGTGAATTTTGGGGTTATATAGCTGGGTCTCTGAACTTAACAGTATTCTCCTCATATGATTCATACCCGTTGATCTATCATCTTCTTCCAAAGTGTCGTGTGTGACAATTCTTCTTCAAAATTTAGTCCATCTATTAACTATTAAACTGTTTTCCTGGGGTTGTTGTGTTGGCAACGTTTCATTCTCGTCAATGGCGATACTTAATAGGACGAACGCCAAATGCGTCCGGCTAACGGAAAAGTACCACAAGGTTTATTCAATCTCGATCAATTTGTGTATTAATATTCCCTTATATTTTGATCTACAGAGAGTTCTTCTTATTTACAGTTTGATAGCCTTGGTGATTAGCTCTTAGATTCTCTGTTTTATTAATTCAGACTTACAACCACTAGTTCAATTGACTAGAAAATTTGTTTTACAACATTTCCCCCGTTTAACTGACTAATTGAATTAAATGCGATAAGCTTAGCATCCCGTCATGTGGCATTACTGAACGCTGTCCTGCGGTGACGACGCTTTTAGAAAGCGTTATTTTCCAGTTGATTAAGTCAGATGATTCCTGTTGTCGCAATGCGACATTAGGTAATTTAAAATAATCGACCTTCCTCGTTCTCAGAGGGGAGGGATATTGAATTGCATTTAAAGTAGAAAATCCGTTAATGTCTTACACCTCACTCTCCCTAACCTTAAAGGCTGACCGTGCTTAACAAACGCAAATGATGTAAAACAGTACTCTGTATATGAACAACTAGCTGAAAACCCGTACTTCGCTACGGAGTACATTCCAATTAAATACAACGGTCAATGTATACAATTAATGCCTAATATATATATATATATATATATATATATATATATATATATATATATATATATATACACACTCATGGACAAAAAAATTAGCGCACCAAGAAATAATTGCGGGATCGTAACGAAACTTGCAGTGAAAGTACATGTCGGGGAGATATGCAAATGATTAGAAATGCAGCGTGATTGCGCATTACGTATAGCCGGTAGAGGGCGTTGAACATCGTACTCTGCGGAGTATTGGAACCCCTCTAGCGAGAATGCACGATGCGATACGATCGGGCATTCGGTCATACAAGTTCTGTATGATGTCTTGAGACATTTCGTTCCATTTTTGCTGTAACCTTGCCTCTAGTTCGTTCAAACTCGTGGGATGCCCAACTCGTCATCCCAAATGATCCCTGATATGCTCGATTGGAGACAAATCTGGGGATCGGGCAGGCCAAGGAAGGGTAGTAACAGTGCGGAGACAGTCTTGTGACACCCTTGCCGTATGAGGCCGAGCATTGTGTTGTTGAAAAATGGCTCCTGGGAGCCGTTGCATGAGTGGCAACCATGTGGTTGCAGGATTTCATGAACATACCGCTGGGCTGTCATGGTGCCACGGAAAAATACTAGGGGTGACCGTGTATTGTAGGCAATGGCACCCCATACCATCACACCAGCTGTGGGAGCGATGTGTCGCTGTACAGCAAAGGCAGGATTGAAGCGTTAACCACGGGCTCTCTACACACGAACACGATTGTCATCACTGCCGAGATTGAATCTGGATTCGTCGCTAAAGACGACCTGGTTCCATTCCGCTACAGTTCAGTTTCCTCGTGCGCGGCAAAACTCCAAACGGAGGCGTAGATGGGTGGGCGTCAAGGGCAGCACACGTAATGGGCGCCGCGATACCAACTGTCCTTCAGCCAGGCGCCTTCGTATGGTTCGAGAAGACACAGAGGCCCCTAGTGAAGGTGCTATCTGAGCCTGGATGGCGGCCGATGAAGCAGTTGGCTTTACGCGGCATTTCTTACGATGTGGCGGTCTTCTCGACGACTGGTCTGTCGAGGGCGTCCTGATCCTGGTCTTCGTGTACATGACATCTCTCGGGTCCACTGGTCCCAACACCTCCTCACAACACAATCAGAGCGGCCTAATTGACGAGCTACTCGCCTAGCTGACCACCCAGCTTCCATCATCCCGACGATTCTCCCCATCTCAAACTGCGACAACTGCTTATATTGTCTTCGAACACGGCGTAATGGCATGTTTATCTCAGCTCTTCCTTTGTAAATGATTCAGCACACTCAAACAAGCTTTGGTTACCTGTTTTATACTCCACAGAGTACGATGTTCAACGCCCTCTACCGGCTATACGTAATGCGCAATCACGCTGCATTTCTAATCATTTGCATATCTCCCCGACATGTACCTTCATTGCAAGTTTCGTTACGATCCCGCAATTATTTCTTGGTGCGCTAATTTTTTTGTCCATGAGTGTATATATATATATACATATACATATATATGTGTATATATATATATATATATATATATATATATATATATATATATACATATACATATATATATATATATATATATATATATATATATTATACATATATATATATATAATATATATATATATATATATATATATATTATACATATATATATATATATATATATATATATATACATATATATATATATACATATATATATACATATACATATATATATATATATATATACATATACATATATATATACATATATATATACATATACATATATATATACATATATATATACATATACATATATATATACATATATATATACATATACATATACATATACATATATATATACATATACATATACATATACATATATATATACATATACATATACATATACATATATATATACATATACATACATATATATATATATATATATATATATATATATATATATATATATATATATATATATATATATATATACACTGCTGGCCACCCAAATTGCAACACCAAGAAAGACAAGAGATATCACAACAAAATTTATTTTGTAGATAACATGTTGACCAAGTATCAAATGATTAAATTTATAGACTTTTGTGAAGTGTGGTTCCTGCCAAAATCAGTAGCCAGAGTAGCCGCCATTGTTGGAGATCACCGCTGCCACACGCCTCGGCTTTGATTCAAAGAGACTTTGGATGAGTTCTTGGGGTACAGCACACCAAGCAGCTTCCCCACGTTGCCAAAGTTGATCTGCTGTGGCAGCTGGGTATGGAATCTGGGTCAATCGTAGAGCAACCATGGACCAAATGTTTTCTATCTGCGATAGATCCGGAGAGCGAGGCGGACAGGGAAGCAATTCAATCTGGCGATTGACGAAGAACCGTTGGACAATGCGTGCCACGTGTGGTCGCGCATTATCCTGTTGAAATATGGCTGTGGGCAAGCCCTGAAGGAAAGGAAGGACAACTGGCTCCAACACCTCGGATATGTAGCGCTGGCTGTTTAAAGTACCGGCCATGCGTACTAGAGGTGTGCGAGAGTGATATCCAATACCGCCCCATACCATAATACCCAGTGCAGGACCAGTGTGGCGGTGCATAACGCAGCTGTTCAGCATCCTCTCTTCACGATGTCTCCAGACTCGAATGCGACCATCGTGGTGTTGCAGACAGAAGCGTGACTCGTCAGTAAAGACAATTTCATTCCATTCTGCCGTCCACATCCTTCTGTCATCGCACCATTGGTGGCGGAGATGTCTGTGGTTCTGCGTCAAGGGTAGACAAAGCAATAGACGTCTTGCGGACAGACCACTCTGCTGTAAACGGCGTCGAATGGTACGCGCAGACACTGGATGATGCGTTACAGACTACATGTGCTGTGCTATGGTTCGTGATGTGACTGAGCGATCCGTCACTGCCATGCGCACAATTTGCCTGTCATCACGTGAAGTGGTGCGCTGAGGTGGATGCGATCGAACACGGCGGTCCGTCGTACCCTCCTGCATCCAACGATCACATATCCGCATTACAGTTGTTTAGTTTCGTCCAACACGACTACCGATTTCCCTGAAAGATAATCCACAATCTCGGTAGGCCACTATCCTTCCTCTGTCGAACTCGGATACTTGATCAAAAGATGATCGCTGTTTTCGACGAGGCATAATTGATCGTTTTTTTGAAAAAACCACAAGAAAAACACAATTGCCGAACTTGAAATCGTCGAAATCTCCAAGCCTTAAATAGCGCTTTGAAGTGGCAACACAGGCACGCGTGATGTGCGTCTGCGCTGAAATTCTAATCATTTGCATATCTCACCTCCGCTAATGCATGTTGAAAATTTCATGTTATTTACATGTTTCCTTCAGGGTGTTGCATTTACAGTGGCCAGCAGTGTATATATCAATGTATGCAATTGATGTAAAAAAACGAAAAAATATATTTATAAAAAATCGTAACGGATAGTTTTATAGACAAAATAATGTAGAAGAAAATATTCAAATTAAATCTAATAGATCATACTAAAGAATATACTACAGTTAATACAGTACAGTTTGAGGAACATATCTTTTGCTGTATTTTAATTTTTTTTTGGATAATTTCCAATCGTCTGCCGCATTAGCAAGAAAAAAAATATTTTTTTTGTCTATTTCGTTGCTATGCACGTGACGATAAATTTATTTAAAGTAGCAGAAATAGAAAATACGTGATCGGCATTTAATAAATTAAATTCTAAAAATTAATCTTTTAAAATTCAATCAAAATCAGAAAATGGAGGTAAAGATTCGAAAAAGATTTCATTTTAAAGGAATTTTTATGATCATTCTCGTGATATAAATTTTATAACCCTCAGATTATTATTTTAAATGCAAACTTTAAAAAAAGTTACTAAAACAGCTTAAAAATTTAATTATAAAAAAATCTAAGAAGAATTTTTCAAAAATCTCTCTTAGTGCACCCCTACACTATAAGAAGAATCGCCATACAAAATTTCAGCCCTTTAGGTCCAGCGGTTTGGTCTATGCGTTATATGTCAGTCAGTCAGTTACGGAACTGTTTTATATATATAGATATCTCTAACCTTTCACAGAAAAGTTCCAAGACTGATTTTTTAAAAATTGTTGACCTGTGATATTCAAACTCAAAAATTGTTTGTTGTTCAGTTACCGGATATGTGTTCGGAATAGACATGGCCTTGGAAGTGTTTCCATGTAAACCCACTAGGTGGCAGGGCTGCGCTCAACAACCCACTGTTCAGCTTGTTGGTGTATTTATTTGGAAGTTACGCGAGTAACTTGATGGATGCAGATTCCAAATACAGAGTTAACCTTAAGTCCTACGTTAAGCTAGGGAAACTGGTTACAAACTCGTCGAGCGAGTTTGTAACCAGTTGCGCCGTGTGCGTGGCTCCATTCAATTACATAGGTTACGACTCATCACGGATGGTTTGTGACTGGAGTCAGTTATCAGTTTCTTTTGAGTTGCTCCGTGTGCAGACGGCCTTAGGCTGCTGTCTACTAACCCTATTGGATTCGCTCATCTCATTTTTAACCTACGGAGAAAATGTGTCCAAGGATTGCCGACTTGGATTTAAAGATTTTTTTTTCAAATTATACACCATAATAGAGAAAGAAACTTTATACTTTCGGGCATGTTTCATTTTTAAAAGATGTAAATATTTTTTTAATTTAAATTATTCGGGGAAAATACTTGGAAGAGTGTGTTTTAAACGCTCATCAATTCCTTTGGAGTTTACAATTTATAAACTGAATCCTGTTGCAAGGTGTAGAAAAGTTCAGGTCATCTAAAAATACCATTTTTATTGGATTATCAGCATTTATGTAGGTATAAATAATAGAAGCATTTTCTCCATAGGTTAAAGTAGTAACGGTGACTGCGAATGTGTAGGGTGGGTGTTTCGTAAGCTCCTGAAAATATTGAGTTTTTTGCGAATTTCTATATTATTATTAGTTATTTGTTTGTGTTAAATAGTTGTGATACGCTTATTTACCCAAATAGGACTTTAATTTACAGTTAAAAACGTTTTTATTTTATATTTCTAAGTTAGAAATATTGCTGGCCTTAGGACTAACAGGTCTTCATTGAGATATGGCGGCCTGAATGCAGCATGGAGTATTGTGGAAATTTCTAGTGCTATCTTTGTGGAGAATAAACAAAACTAACTCTTGGTGAAGAGCAACTGGGCGCATTAAGTGATTCCAACAACTGCTTATATTGGATATACTGCTCAATTTTGCCTTGTGGTTTTACTGTAGGCTGCATCAGCCAGATTATTACAGTGGTGGGGAGGGGTATAACCCCCTGTAAAGCAAGATAGCTTTTGTGGCTCAATGTAAAAGGTAGGAATATCTGTTTGCTTATCATAAAATACATGCTGCTTCTATTCGAAGATTGAAAAAGAAAAAAAAAACTGAACTGTCTTCTATTCACATAAATGCAGTAGTTAATAAGATAGACTTGACAGTGACAAGTAGTATTGGTAACTGTTCTAGAAGATAATATAGATTGTTTAATTGAATGTTCAAGTGTAAAACTGTTCAAATACATAGTCAATCCGGAAATAGCTTCTACCTTTTTGTACATTATTGCATGTCGGTTTCAGAATTATATGTAGTATTCGTATTTATTGAATTGAATGCATAACGTGGTATTTGTAAGATTACTTTTGTATTTGTTAATATTGTTCTTAATATGTCTTCATTCTTACTCAATTGACTACTCAGTAATATTTTGTTAGTATGTCGAAAAAAGAAAAACTCACGCTAGACAATATTGAAAACTTTATTTTTGACGTGGATCACCCATGTAGTGATGAAACACTGGTCGCGCTGGAAAAAGAACTAGAAAAGCGAACAGAAAATATAAGTGATAACATAAGAAAAAACGATAGAATTAATAAAGGAGATAGAAAAGAATTTACAACCGTAATATCAAAAAACTACTACCTTGTAAAAATACAGAGAAGCTTCATTTTAGACTTAAAAGGACAGATTAAAGCCCTCGAGAGGCAATTCAAAAACTTGATTCAGGAAGTTAAGACAGAGGAAATTGAGACAAAAAAAACTTACGCAGAAATAATAAAAGGGCCTGAAAAAAGGGATAGATCCAGGTCAAAAACTAGGAAAGCTAAAACAATACATACACTTACCATACTTCCAAAGGAGGAACAAAACTCGGAAAAAACAAAAAAAGAAATACAAGAAAACATAAAACCAGAAAATATAAACGTGGGAATAAACACGATAAGAAAAATTAACAGAGGAGGACTAGTTGTGACAGTTGACAGTAAAGAAGACGCAGACAAGTTATTAAGAGAGATTCAACAGGCCGAAAATATTCAAGATAAATACACAATTATCAAACCTAAGAAAAGAAACCCGCATATAATAATATTCGGAGTAGAAGAGGAATTAAACAAGGAAGAAATAGAGAAAAAGCTAATTCTACAAAACGAAGAAGTAGAAGAGGAGAGTACAAAAGTGATATTCAAGTTCAAAAATAGGCAGGGCAACAACTGGATAATTAGTGTAGACGGAAATTCATTCGGTAAGATTATAAAGAAAAATAAAGTCAAAATAGGTTGGCAGAAGTATAACATCAGAGAGTTTCTCAGACCAAGAATCTGTTATAACTGTTATCGAACTGGACATCTGGCCAGATATTGTACTAACAAAAAAAAGTGCAGAAATTGTGGAGAAGAGGAACACGGAGATTGTGAAGAAAAAATTTGTTGCATAAACTGTAAGCACACGAACGAGAATTTTAATACAGGATTTGAAACAGAACATTTACCATACGACAACAACTGTGAAAATTATAAAAAAGCCATAGAGAGACTGAGGGAAAGAACTGACTATGAGCGCACCGATGGTACCAGATCCGGACTTGCAGGTTGATCCCCTGTCATCTGGAGGTCCTCAAAATTGGACTTGCCTTCACCTCAATTTGAATAACTCCCTTCATGCTGTTTATGAACTGGCGGCGGATCCTAATTACGACGTTATCTCATTAAACGAACCTTATTATAGAAGAGGTGAAAAACATGAAATCATCGGATTCCATTCTAGCTATCAGAAAATTTATTGCGAAAAAAACCCTAAAGTTGCGCTAATTATTAAAAGACGGTATAAATTCATTAAACTAATAATATCTGATCATATTGTCGCCATTAAAATCAACATTCAAAAAGAAGAAATAATAATCGTGACAATATATATCCCACCGGCCGGAGGCACACTTGATAGAATAGAACCGCAATGGACCCAGTTGAAAAATATAGTAGAACAAGCTAAAGATAAAAAAATAATTATACTAGGTGACCTAAATGCTAAATCGACAGTTTGGGGTCAGAGGCCGACGGATAATCGTGGCGAGGAAATAATCAAATTTGTTATTCACTATAACGCTCATATAAGAAATAATCCAAATAGCCTGCCCACTTATAATGGACCGTTTGGCAAGGGCTGGCCTGATCTAACCATCACCATTGGTCTAGAGGATGACAGAATACAGAGATGGGAAGTAATAGACAGGTACATCAACACTGATCATAACGCAATATACTTTGAGGTTGTCCCAGAGGTTAGACATAGCAATGGAGAGAAAAGGCACAGGTGGAAGATAGAACAACTTCACTGGATGGAATTTAGAGTTAACATAAAAAAAGAAATTAAAAAATTGTATGAGGAAATGCAAGACTTAACTATTGATGAAATAATACATAGGATAAATACAACTACTAGTCAATTATGTAAAAAACATAGTAGAAAAACCAGAAAGAATGTTAAGACAAATACCCCATGGTGGAACCTCGAATTAGAAATTAAAAGAAAAAAATTAAGAGCCCTACGCAAAAGGTCTCAAAAAGAAGAAGATCCAACCAAAAGAAGTCTACTGAAAATCGAATATAAAAAAGAAAGGGCTAGTTACATGAAAAGCATCAAGAAAGCCAGAAGAAAATCGTTTAATGAATTTATTGACAAACTAACTATTAAGGACACCTTTGGTAAAGTCAAAGGTCTAATCAATACAAAAAAAAACAAACATGCAAGAGTGTATACAACTTGATAATGGAACTATATTGGACAATGGGGACGACATTGAGGAAGCGTTGGTCAAATTTCATTTCGAATACGAACAAGTGATTGAGAGTAATATAAACAGTGAGAAAATAGAAGAAGAAATGCAGGAGATAACCATAGAAGAAATAGACTATATAATCGGGGGAATAGCCAAAGATAAAGCCCCAGGCCACGACGGCTTCACGATAAGCATCGTTAAAGAGATTTACAATAGTAACAAACAACTTATCAAAAACCTCTTTAATAGATGCTTAACAGAAATGTATTTCCCAAAAGACTGGAAAAAAGCTATAGTAATATTTTTCCCAAAGGAAAATAAGGATCTAAAAAATATGAAATCCTATAGACCCATATGTCTATTACCAGTGATGGGTAAAGTTCTGGACAAAATATTAACAAACCGCCTCACTATACATCTAGAAACGAATAACATCTTGTCTAAACATCAATACGGATTCAGAAGAGGCATGGGAACCTTACAGGCTCTTGATAACATAATGGAAAATATTTACGAAAATAAGAGAAACAATAATCATACTTGCATCATCTCAATTGATATACAGAATGCATTCAACTCGGTGAAAAAAAATATACTTATAGATAAATTGAAAAAACTCTATTTGAATGGCTACTTCCTGGGTATTCTTATAAATTATATCACTGATAGAAAAATAATAACTAATAAAGGCTTGATAGATTATAATATTGGAGTCCCTCAAGGATCATCACTAGGACCTCTGTTTTGGCTTATAATAATTAATGACCTCTTAACAGATTATGTAGAAAATGATAATACTAGAATCCAGGCCTTTGCTGATGATATACTAATCCTAAACAAATCTCCGGTAATTTATAAATTTAGCGACACAACTACAGGCATACTGAATTATTGCCAAGATTGGATAAATAAAAACGAACTTAAAATAAGCATAGATAAATGCAGTTACACCATAGTGCCGAGTAGGGGCAAAATCAGCAGAAAACCTACTGTTAAACTGGGTGTTAACAAAATAAAATTTCACGATTATATTAAATATCTGGGCATCCACATCGATACAAAAATAAACTTTGAAGATCATATTATGAAAACAAGAGAAAAAGCTTTGAAGCTATTCTATAAACTTAACAGAATTTCAAAAAAAACCTGGGGGATTAAACCCGACATCACTAAACAAATTTATGAAATTGTCATAGAAAAAATTCTACTTTACGCTGCGGAAATATGGTATAAGGACACGGAAAAAAACAGAAGAAAACTGCAGCAAATACAGAGACCATTTTTGTTATTCCTGACAAAATGTTACAAGACGGTTTCCACTGACGCTTTAAATGTACTAGCTGGTTGCATACCTTTATATTTAAAAGCTAAAACGGCAAACAGTCTATATAAACTATACGATAAAAAACAGGAAATTGATATCAATGGTACTAAATACGATGAAAATAATTGCTCAACCAGGGAAAAAAAATAATGAAAATAGAAGAACTCATCAGGTTTGACTGGAGTTTCGACTTAAAAAATAAGACTAGTACAAAAATTTATACTGACGGGTCAAAAAAAAAATGAGAAGACTGGAGCGGGAGTGGTGATTTACAAAAATAATTTAATCATAGATAAGATCAGAGAGAGATTGGATTGTGCCAACTCATATACAGCGGAGCTTAGGGCTATACAATTAGCAATTAATTATATGATCTCTAAAAACATTGATAAAAGCGACATATACACCGACTCTCGGAGTGCTTTGGAGGCCCTTAACTCTCTAAACTGTAAAGGAGATATAGTTCAAGACATAAAAAAACAAATAAAAGGAAATAATATAAAAATCTACTTTCACTGGGTAAAGGCACATGTCGGTATTGTGGAAAATGAGGAAGCAGATTTAACGGCCAAAGAGGCAACTGAATTAAGGGAAATCAGCTATACCTATAAATGGACTAAGAGTAAAATAAGATCCTTACTTAAAAAACAGGAAATTAAGAAATGGCAGGAAAGGTGGAATACGAGTAATAAAGGAAGAAGAGTGTACGATATATTTCAGATAGTTAATACCAATAGGTTAAACGCTGACTTTCTTATCAATCAAGCCATTACGGGAAATGGCTCCTTCGGGAGCTATCAGGCTAGGTTTCATAACAAAAACGACAGCTGCCAATGCCAAAATACTCAAACTCCAGATCACTGCTTATTTGAATGCCCGATGTTTAATGAACTTAGGAAAAATCTTCCTAGTGATATAGCTGCTTGGCCGAAGCACAAATTCTTTTGCGACTATTACTGCAAAAAATTTATTGCTAAAGTTGTTTATCACTTACTTTTGATCCATTTTCCGATCCCCTCTGTTGCTCATTGATGTGGCTGGTCCTCCTGCCTTGCATTCACCTTTCTTGCAATGATTAGCTATGTTTGTGCAAAGGTGATAAATAATGACTCATTGGTTACTCATAACTTTAAATTGTTTAAAAAAAAAAGTGAAAAAAAATGAAACTTTAATTCAACTGGTCCTCTCCTGGAATTTGTTGGCTTTTGAGTACTGGATGGTGCTGCCTCTGAATTAAACGAGGGAGAAAAAAAAACAAAGAGTAATTAAATAAGTAATCAACTGAAATTCACTCGTTGAACTTATGTGTTTCTTCTGCGTTGCTCATTATCTAGTATCTGCTGCGCTGTTTATTTTAAGGCACTGGCTATATTTATATTCTAATTATATTAAGTTATACTATTTGTATCTATTGGACTTTATCCAATGTTTATACTGCTTTGTTTACTTTGTGCTATCATCATATTGTATTCACTTGTATGGGATTATTTTGCTTAATTGCTTTTGTGTACAAACTGGACTTAATTATAATTAATTCAATTACATAATTATACACTACACTTAACTAGTGTAAATAACTTGTTGCAATTATGTTCTGGTTGTTCATTAAGAAAAAACCTGTTGTTTTCAACTGCTTAAGCTCAATTCCAGTACCTGTTTTAGTGTACTCCCTAGCGTTAGATTTACCGAATTCAGTTATATATATTTCATGTGTCCTAACTATTATATAATTGTTTTTGTATTTATAATTACCTAAGTAATTAAGGGGCAAGCCCACTGGGGGTACACCTAGTTGTATACATTATATTAAAATTTGTTATTTTTTCTACTTTACACCAGCTAGCGCTACTGAAACATTAATACACCTTATTTTAAATCTAACTTTGCTTGCGGGTTAATGAAAACAATTAAGCTGGGGTTGCTAACAGTTGCGACACTTTCTACCGTAGGTATGACAACTTTTGCTTTGATTTGGAATTACTCCTTATTTAATACTATAGTTGGTACTTAATTTTGTGTGTTAACAAAAAAAAATATTCTATCTCAAAGCTAATCAACCTTACTCTAAGTTAATTTATACATTGTTTGGTTGTGATCTCGGCGGCCTCTTGGGTGTTCACATAGTACTTACTTTAATATTGTCACTGGTCAGGGCTTAGGCCTACCTTGCCTAGTTGCGGTGATTTGTTTACTTATATTTATTACTTATTCATTTCAGCTAAGTCAGCTAATATTAAACCATACACTTACCCTTGGCTGTGCTCTTCTGAACTAGTTGGTTTATCCAATATCTTCTATGTTATGCTGTTTTGCTTATTATACTAGATAAACATTAAGAATTCACGGAAAACACCCAATGGTGGGCTTGTTCAGCGCGGTTCTGCTTTCTTCTGAACTGCAACTTATTGGGGTATATATATTACTTATTTAATTAATCAATAGTGGGCCAATAGATTTATGTTCAATTTTTATGTTTTATTGGTGTAGTGTTGTTTTGGTATCTGTCTAACGTATATACTGTTCTAAATGGTTTTAGAAGTAAATTAGTGAGTTTTATTCAATTTGTGCGTAAATCACACCTATTCAATAATGTTTATTGACCTACTTTGTGTATTAAATTATTTGTTACAAAGTCAAATAACTTGTAAAAATTGTATATTGTATTAATTTAATTTGTATTGTGGGAGACATGTAATTGTGTCTCAGCATGTAATTTATTCAAGTAGCTGTCATCAAGTTTGTGGTACGGTATTATTTTATGCTCAAATATTTATTTTGACTTGGATACTTCGGGTGAAAGCCTCACCGATTAATGTAAGGGAAGGAATGGCCTGTGTACTGGAATAAATAAATAGTTCTATCAAAGAGTGAAAAAAAAAGGACGGAAGGGGGTGGAACACAGGACTAACGAGCCCTTTATTGTATTTAATGTGTTTTTACTTTGTATTTTTCAACTATTTGTGTTGATTTCCATTTTAACTTTTATCGGTTAATTGCTCTTTTGCCACCAATAGGTAGGTTTATTCTTTTTTGTGGTTATTTCGACTTGTAGGTGTTTTGTTTGTGCCTGTGCTGCTCTGCGGGTCTTGACGGACCGGCAGGATTGCGGTAGAGTGGCTGATCAATAGTTTTTTGCCGATACGCGCAAGCGTGGGGGGCAGCATAGTTTAGGTTTCTCCATAGGTTAACACTGAGGCGAGCGGATCCAATAGGGCTAGTACACAGCAGCCTTAAAGAAAGATCGAAACATGAACGGTAACAAGAAATAACAATTAAAGTGGTAAAAACACGAGCAGCTGAAAAAAAAACCCCTTCTCCAAAAGTGATGACAATATGAAAGGTTTCCCTTTCGCTCAGGGACATGCTACCGAGCTAGAACCTTATCCTTATACAGTGGGACCTCTATTTAACGAAGTCGCTAAATCTCGAAAAGAAGTTCGTTATATGGAGAATTCGTTAAATAGAGATACACCTTTTAAAATACTTAAAACTCACACAAAACATATTTAAAATTCATAAGCACTAAATATTATTAAAAAAGTAATTAATCACACCTTTATTTTGTAAATTAACATCTATTTGTTTTATATATCTTACCCATCAAAAAGAAATCTGCAAGGAAAACAAGAATAAGACAAAACATTGTCCGGGAATACACTGTATTTTCAATTTCCAGAACCGGAGTTACCAGCACGACTCTGATCAACAATCTAGGAAACGGGACACTAGTTCACGGACACGGGACAGCTCCATGAAGGGTGAAAGGGGGATATTGAAAGTTATTTTAATGAAGTGGACAGTGGGGGGCGGGGATTAAGGTTGCACTTCCTGGATGAAATGCAAAGAATGACAGCCAATTAATTTACGGTTCATGGTGAGGTAGGCGACTGGTAAAACCAGTTCAAGGTCATTTATCACCATAAAATGTGTTAAAAGAAAGAATAAGTTTGAAATGTCCAGAAATATTTTGAGAAATATGGTTGAAAAAAATATTGGATCACAAGAAAAAGATCGTTAAATAGAGAATGCACTTCGTTATTTGGAGGTTATTTTACGAAGAAATTCGCAAGATGTTCTTGGCTCCGAGGAAATGTTCACAAAATAGAGAAATTCGCAAAATAGAGGTTCGTTAAATAGAGGTCCGACTGTATATATAACAGTTCCGTAACTGACTGACTGACTGACATATAACGCACAGACCAAACCGCTGGACCTAAAGGGCTGAAATTTTGCATAGCGATTCTTCTTACAGTGTAGGGGTGCACTAAAAGAGATTTCTAAAAAATTCTTCTTAGATTTTTTAAAATAAATTTTTTTAAGTTGTTTTTGTGATATTCTTTAAAGTTTGCATTTAAAATAATAATCCTGGTGTCATAAAATTTATATCACGAGAAAGATCATAAAAGTTCCTTTAAAAGGAAATCATTTTCGTATATTTAACTCCATTTTCTGATTTTTGGTGAAATTTTAAAGATTAATTTTTAGAATTTAATTTATTAAATGCTGATCATGTAGTTTCTTTTCTTTTCATTTTGCGTCACGGGCATAACAACGAAATAGACAAAAAAATTGTTTTTCTTGCTAATGCGGCAGACGATTGGACATTATCCAAAAAAATGTTAACATACAGTAAAAGAAATGTTCCTCAAACTGTACTATATTATTAACTGTACTATATTCTTTAATATGTCCTATTAGATTTAATTTGAATATTTTCTTCTACATTATTTTGTCTATAAAAATATCCAATAAGATTTTTTTATAAATATATATTTTCGTTTTTTGTTACATCAATTGCATACATTGATCGTTGTATTTATTATAAATATATTTATACAAGTTTTCGGCATTTATTGCATACATTGACATTTGTATTTAATTTGAATGTACTCCTTGGCGAAATACGGGTTTTCAGCTAGTTTCCAATATAAATTTGTTTTGCTATTCTCCTTTCGGAGAACAGATGATATCAATAAAATTAAAAATAAATAATTTAAATGTTAAAATATTTGCATTTGTTTTAAATGAAAGAGTGTAAAATTTCTTTCAATGGAACAACATCCATTTTTTATTATGTGTCAGTAATAAATCATAATTTGATTTTTTTTCATCATTCGTTTGAAACAAATATAAGGTTCATTTTTAATTTCATTGATATCGTCTGTTCTGCGAAAGGAGAATCACAAAACAAATTTATATTAGAAACAAGGTTCTAGCTCGCTAGCATGTCCCTGAGCGAAAGGGAAAAGAGAATAAAAGTGATCGAATATTGAAAGATGGTCAGTGAACCAAAGAAGTCATTAAATCCACTCTTTGTTCAGCGCAGACAAATTACTTTTCATAATACTAATAGGAGATGACATATTCCGATTCTTGAACTACCAGCAGCACAAAATGATTGAAATGTCCTATTAAGTTATACCAAATCCTCATTTCGATGCAATATCGGATAACTTACGAATAGAGGGTGACATATCGGGCTGTGGGTCGACTGGAATATTAACAATGAAGGCTAACTCAAACACCCTTACATGAAATGGATGAGTGAGAGAAAATACACTTATGGTTTCCGAATATACAAGCGTCGTACTTAGTTTGAGATAAAGCTTCTAGAACTCACATATATGCTGTGCAGAATTATATATATATATATATATATATATATATATATATATATATATATATATATATATATATATATATATATATATATATATATATATATATATTCATATATATATATACATATATATATATATATATATACATATATATATATATATATATATATATATATATGTATATACATATATATATATATATATATATATATATATGTATATGCATATATATATATATATATATATATATATATACATATATATATATACATATATATACATATATATATATATATATATATATATATATATATATATATATATATATATATATATATATATATATATATATATATGTATATATATGTGTATATATATATATATATATATATATATATATATATATATATATATATATATATATATATATATATATATATATATATACGTGTGTGTGTGTGTGTGTGTGATGATGTGTTGGTTAATGTGCACAAACATGGTAGGTAACAATTATGATCATATAGTGGATTTCGTTTTATTCACTCATTGATATGAACAACATCGGCAAATTCTAGTTTAAACTCCTGAATTGATTTATTGGACATTCAACACAATAATACATTCCTACTATTTAAGACTAATCACACCGGATACATTTATACTGTTCACCAGCAATTCATTAATACATAGATAATAATTATTTTCTGCACTCTCTACTATATTCAATTTAACTAATTATTATTATAACATAAATACATATACATTTATCATCAAGAAGAAATAGGCTCATGATACTCCCTCAACTTATTCCCGCTCTATCTAACTAATTATCAATTACTATACCTTAATTATATTAATTATTTACTATGGGTAGCTGAATCAATCATATACGGGTTGTTAGAAAACGACACAGTATCTTCATTGATGACACTTTGTTGTTGGGTTTTTGGTCCTTCGTCTCATATGGCAATATCTTTAACACACTGGGATTGTCCATGAAAAAGTCACTGGGTCGGCGGTGTGCACAGATTATTCGTCTGGTGCGGTCAGAGTGGATAGGTTATCTAGGAAACATTCGGCGTTTTCATCCTCATCGCTCCTCATCAGTGGTCTGTCGTATTATTCTCTTTCTGGGCGCCCCTTTCTCTCGTCCTAGGCATTATTCATCTGAACACTTCTGTTATCCGGTAATCAACGATTCAAAGCTTCTCTCCTAGAAGGTTCTATTTACTAATATGTATCAGGCCTCTGGATAGTACTTCGACTCGTACTTTTGGGTTAAGTATCTGTTTCGAACGCTATAGCATCTCATCTTATAGCTTAAATCGGTTTACAGGCCTCTGCATCTGTCTTTGCTCATTGTGTTTAGCAAGCTACCTCTTAGTCTATCAAATTCTAACTGCTTGTCTATATTCTATATGTTATATCATTTCCATATCTTCCTCCTTCTGACTTTTGGCACCTCCTCCTTCGTTTCCTCTTTGGGTATATCGTTTCTCTCCCTTGCCATTTCATTGGTTTTTGGTTTTTCTTATATATTTGTTCCAGCCATTCCGCAGCATGGGCGTAACCATCTATAATTTTCCTTCTTTTTCCACTTTCTCAAGCTCATCAATTCAACTGTCGCTACTGGCAATTCTCCACTTTTATGGCTATCATAAATTCTTACTTTCGTCTCCTTGTTCTGCCGTTGCTTACATTATTCTTTATTCCTCTGCTTCTTTGCGTCTCTAATCTAACTTTCTATCTTTTCACTTATTTCTCCTGTTCCTGTTCTTTTAAGGCCTTTTTCTCTTTTTATCTTTCGTTTCGGTTTTATTGCCCCTTTTTCCTTTCTGTTCCTTATCGCGTCTATGCCCTGCTACCATTTCTTTCCAATTAACTTAATCTTTGCATCTATTCTTCAATTTCCCTCTTCTGCTGTCCCAATATCGAAAACCCCGCGACAATATCAATATATATATATATATATATATATATAAGCTCTCATTTTGACGCTATTCTCTTTATTAAGTTAAAAGAAACATTACCTTTCGTTTGACTTTCGGATGTAATGTTAAAAATTAATAGCCCTCTTTAGCATGATAGTTATTATTGGATATTAATTATTTTAGTACGTTAATGAACGCATTAACTTGTAAGAGCCGATAATTTTTTTTTTAAATATTAGATTTTCTATTTGAGTTCAATCCCAAATAGCGTTAAAATATTTCTTCAAATTTTTACCACTGTATTTTCAGTTTTGCTCCTGAAATAAAAATAAAATACCTTTTGCTACATATCTTCATTTTTTGCTAAAAGAAGAAACTAATTAAGAAAACAAATTTACAGATTTATTAAGACATCAATGAGATACCGTATTACTAAATTTCTCAAATATAAAAATATATCCCTTTATCTTATAAAAGCTATTATAAAAGATATGAACGTTATTTTCAAGAAATCAGGTGTTTCACAACTCTTGACGTAAGCTATCGTATCTTGTGTTCGTTCAGGAAAATATCTTGGCCCTCATGAAAAATATGATGCTATAATGACCACTTAGCCGATATCACTAAAATGTTCGTTTTCCTGTAAAGTCTCTTCTAAATACATTCAAATTTGGTTATTTCGGTTATTGAATAAACGTTTTGAGTCTATCTTCGCAGTTTGCTTTACCAAGTACTGACTCAGCACCACTGAAATTTATTTAGTGTTTTAAAATTATTGAGAGTTGTCCTTATTCAGAAATACGTAAATTCATACATAACTTTTTTAATAACGATACCTCAATGATCCGGTTAAGTTGAGAAATATTTAATACATAATACTAAAGCGCACTGCAGACTGTTATATGATGTTAAGGTAGTCAGCAGATTAAAATCATGGCCTTAAATGTTACTTCAACTTTTTTCTTTCTTTTAACATGAGTAAGTCGTTATCTCAACGCTGTTAGAACGGAACTTTTGTTTTTACAGCAAAGTCTCGTTATTCTAGGCTCGAGCAAGGGAGGTCTGAGAATTTTTTCTCCCATCATTCATGAAGAGCGTCTGAAAAGTGACTGGTTTCAGATTAAGTTAGTAGTCTCTAAATACTAGGAACTTCATAAATCTGGATTAGGTTAATTCATAAACGTTGAACAAAGACATGAAAAAAAATTGAACCCATTTTAAACATTTTTATCTTTATTGAAAGGATTCCATTTATAATTAAAGGAGACATTTCTTATATATCTATATTTTTTAATTAATTTTATGTTACATATTCTACTGTTGAGAGCAATTTTAATGGTTTTTTTTTATTTCATTTGTGGCAAATATCAATTCTTTTATCACTCGATTTTATACAGGGATCATACTCTGCGTTCGCCACTATACAATTTGAAAAATTGATGTTTCTAATAACTTCATTCATAATGAATAAATAATAATCACAATTCCAGTCTTTAAATTATGGACACATTTTTATCATGATATTTTAAGAACGAGGAGTCATTTTCTTAATGTAGCACCTCACCATGTAACGCGATCGCCGAAAAGAGAACAGAAAAAATTTTACAAAAGTGATGCACTATTTTTTAGGTATGATTCTACGCCTAGTTGGCTCAGGTTCTGGAGATGATTAGGTTCCTGCGAATAACCGATTCCGGGATATGGATATTGTACCGTTACTTTGAAAATACATAATATGTAATTTTATACAAAATAACAATGGTGACATCTAAATATATTCGAAAAAATATGATTTGTATGTCAGTTAATGTTTAATCATTTTCTGTTCTCATTCTACTATTCAAGGTAATTTCATTTGTGTTTCTGATTTTTTTATGGCATACAGGGTCTGTCCAGAAAGTAATGAGACTGATTTCGTTTACTTGAAGATAATTTTACATACTCTTAATATTCTTCAAAATAGCATCATCCTGCATTAATACACCATCGCCAACGACTCTGCCACCCACTGATGCCCGCCTGAAAGTCTTCAACCAGAATGACGTTCAGAACGCACGTTACGTTTTTTTTGCAAGTTCTCCAGATTGTCAAAACGATGACCTTTTAACCTTCTTAGGGTGTTCGGGTCTTTTTTGACCCATAACAAATTTATTTTGTATTGATTTATTACAATTTGGGGAATTTTTCAAAGATATACCGGGTGGTTATAATTAAACTTCCCTTATAAACGACATCCTACAGCGCAAACGGGTGAACGGAATGCAACGAAATTTTGTATATGGGCTATACACGAGATGCGCTCACGGAATTTCGAAACAAAATTTAGTTCCAAAATGTCCACCACAGGGCGCTTTTTCGGGAAAAACATGAAATTTAACACAATAAACGACCAAAACGGAATACAGAAACAATATTAACATTTATTGACTAGTTTCTGATCACCTTGTCATCGAACCACATTAAGTAAAGGTAAGGGAGAAACAAAAACAGTTCAGTTTGCAGAAACAAGAACAGATTAGGACGAAATTGCACAAGAGGAGCAGTTGTTAATCGTGTCCAGGACGATGTAGGGAAAGTGCTCCACGTGACCATCTTCATTCACCTGCAAAATTTCAAGTCAATGGACAGTGTGTTGAACAGCAGATCGTAACTGATTAGTTGTGAGGCTTCGCACGTGCAGTATTATGGAGTTCTTTAATTCATTCAACGTCGCAACACCTCCACGATACACCAGACATTTTAAATAGCCCCATAACCAGAAATCGCATAGATCCGGCGAACGTGGTCCTCTTGTGCAATTTCGTCCTAATCTGTTCTTGTTTCTGCAAACTGAACTATTTTTTTTCTCTCTTACATTTACTTAATGTGGTTCGATGACAAGGTGATCAGAAACTAGTCAATAAATGTTAATATTGTTTCTGTATTCCGTTTTGGTCGTTTATTGTGTTAAATTTTCTGCTTCTCCCGAAAAGGCGCCCTCTGGGGGACATTTTGGAACTAATTTTTTTTTCGAAATTCCGTGAGCGCATCTCGTGTATAGCCCATAAACAAAATTTCGTTGCATTCCGTTCACCCGTTTGCGCTGTAGGATGCCGTTTATAAGGGAAGTTTAATTATAACCACCCAGTATTGTGACTTTGTTTTTATAGTCATAGTAAATATTCAGCTATGTGAAATTATTTTTTTCAAACGGTAGTTTTTTAACAATAAAAATTGTAACACATTTTTATTGACCAGTACACAAGTCGTTCGGGTCATTTTTGACTCATGTGGAATTTTCAGAGCATAGCAGCATGAACATCGCAATTTTTAATATATTATTCAATTATTGCAGTGACAATGTATTAATGCTTTCGTTCTTCTCCGTTATATATTTTTTTGTTTCCTTTTGGCACAATAGATGACACTAATAGTACTGCACTGTCCTTAGCAGTTCCTAGTTTCTGTAACCGGTATTTGGTTCCTGCGCTTTCCTTTCCACTATCGTAGAGTGTGTAAAGCGACGAATATGACCAGTCGACGAGTCAGACTCTATTTAGCAAAGATTGTAAAATCAATTGAAATCTGAACCACAAGCTTCATGTGGTAGGCGTGAGGCAGAAAATGGTGTGGACATGACTCCAGGGCCCACGAGATACGCCACGTCTAGAACTGAAGACGAATACTCTGCATTTATGTTGTTTTCTTCCTACAGTAATTGTGAATATCTTACTAAAAATTGTAACGTCGAAGGAAAAATGGTGTTCGGTGACAGTTGGAAGAATTTTAATAACGTTGACTTGGAAGCATTTATTGGCTTGTTACTGCTGTATATAAATCTCGTAATGAGTCTACAGAAAGTCTGTGGGATGCCATAACGGGACGGGATATCTTCAGGGCAACTATGTCATTACAAAAATTCAAAATGATATCAATAGATCTTCGATTTGATGACAAGCAGACCCGACTAAGAAGACGGATAAGATCAAACGGTTAAGACGGATAAGAACAACGGTTTAGATCAAAATGATATCAATGATATCAAATAGATTCTTCGATTTGATGACAAGCAGACCCGACTAAGAAGACGGATAACCGACAAATTTTCGCAAGTGGGTGGAAATTTTGCCTATGTTGTATAACCCTGAAATGTACGTTATTGTGGATTAACAACTGGTAGCTTTCCCAGGAAAGTGCCCCTTCCGCCAGTACATGCCCAGCAAACCAGCTAAGTACGGCATAAAATTTTTTGAGTACTTTGTGACAACACTACCAATTATGTCTGGAACATACAGCCGTATAGCCAGTAAAGAGGGAATTTCGTAGTCCTCCAGAGTACTCTTCACCATCACAGAAAGATAGCAGATACAGGCACAAAGAAACCTCAAATCATTCTAGATTATAACAGCGCCAACGGAGGAGTAGACTTTAGATAAACTAGCCTCCCGCTATTCCTGTCAGAGAAAGACCAATAGATGGTCCATCGTAGTTTTCTCCAACATCCTAGTAATTTCCGAGAATAAAGCATTCTTATTATTCATCAAGATCAACCCAGAATGGAAGATTAACTCATTTCACAAAAGGAAAATCTTCATTGAGAAGCTTGGCATGACTTTGGTTACCCACCACAGTGAAGGAAAAAAACATCTGCCAAGGCTACCCGAGTATTGGCGATGAGTATTCGAAACTCATGACAACTTGAACCCCAATCTGAAGAATCTGGAAATATAGCAACTACTAGCAAAATGAGAAAATGTTGCTTATGCACACAGACTGAAAACAAAAGTCCTGTGAAGTGTTTCAAACGTAGACAGTTTACTTGTTAGAAACATTACATTCAAGTGTGTGACAATTGTATATAAACGGAACAACTTAGAAGCTAACGAATTTACAAATTTTGTATGACTTTCCTCCATTGATTGTTCAAGTGTCCAAAATTGTATTGTTGGATGTAAGCTAAATATTTCATAAATATTCGTTAATGTGTAATTTTACTTCCGAAAATAAACAAATAATATACGCAGGTGCGAACTTTCTTGTTTTATCAAACGAATGTAAAAAAATATATGTTATAAATTCAGGAAAACTGTGTTAGATGATATGTGTTAGATGGTGTTAGATTGTGTTAGATTGTGTTAGATGGTGCACAAATACATAAAAGTGTAGATAAAATGATAACTAAATAAAAAATTAAATTACTAATATAAATAAAATGTGACTGCAATACAACAACATTGAAAATTACGCCTTGGGTCATTTTTAACCCGAACACCTTAGGTGTATGCTACATTGCAACAACGCAAGAAGGTTAAGCTGGATTTTAACCGACGGAATAGAAAAAAGTCCAGCGGTGACAGATCGGGGCTGTACAATGGTTGGGGCAGCGTTGCGACGTTGTGTTTTGCCAGGAACTGAGTCACTTTGAAGGATGTGTGGACCGGCACATTTTCGTGATGCAGAATCCAATTGTTTGTGAGCTCTGGGCGGACGCGCAAGATTCGATTCCTCAACCTTTTGTAAGTCTCAACGTCTCCGCAATTATTCAGACACTCATCCGACGATCCGAGTCCAAATTCGCTTTAATTTTAGCCACATTGTCTGAAGTTCGAGAATTTGATGGACGCCCAGCGTGTTGTTCGTCATCGACGTCCTCTCTTCCGTCTTTGAAGGCTTTGTGCAACCTAAATATTTGACCCTTTGACAAATAATTCTTCTCGTAGGCTTCTTGTAACATGCAAGCGTCTCAGTAGCCGATTTGTTTAGTTTTACATAAAACTTTATGGCGTATTACTGCTCGACACTCCTCTGCATTCTGAAAACCTAACGCCACTTTCAAACACATTTCTGCTTCACGAGCGATCCGTGCGCTGCAAAGGCTCAAGGCCAACTGACCTCTGCCAGACTCTGTAGCTGACAGCCCCCACCACCCGTATCTTCCGCAAACTCTGCCTTCTGCTTGGTCTTCTGCTTGGCGCGAAAAATTCAGTCTCATTACTTTCCGGACAGATCCTGTATATCATCAAATCTCTTCCCACCCGATGTTATAGCTGTGTTTCTGTTAAAAGGTGTTTAGTCCAAAATGGACTAAAATGAGTTATCAAACTGGGAATGTTTGAAAAATCCAGAGCTATTAGAGGGAAAAGAAAGCTAAGTCCAATTCCACTCCTAAATATTTTTATTCATCAGTGAAAATTTGGGATGTTAAGTACAAAATGGGCTAAAATGAGTTTTCCAACCAGGCATGTTTGAAAAATCAAGGGCTACTGCAGGTTACAGAAAATTAAGTCCAATTCTACTCCAAAATATTTTTATTCATTAGTGAAAATTTGGAATGTTAAATACAAACTGGGCTAAAATGAGTTTTCCAACCAGCCATGTTTGAAAAATCAAGGGCTACTGCAGGTTACAGAAAGCTAAGTCCAGTTACACCGCTAAATATTTTCATTCATCACCGAAAATTTGGGATATGTGAAACAAAACTGAAACACGTTAGATTTCAATCACGTTTTCCTCTAAAATACGATTTTGGACTTGACACCCTTTACACAGTCAACTCAGATGTAGGGATCATTCTTTGACTCCTCCATGATACAGTTTTAAAATAGTATGTTTCTAATAACGCATAATGAATAAGTAATCCTCACAATTCCAGATTTTAAATTATGAACATATCTTTTCACATGTAAAGAAGAACGAGGATTCATTTACTTCATGTGATAGAACCTCATCAAATAATTTGATTGGTAGCAACATAACGGGAAAAAAGATTACAAAAATACCTTTCTTCCTGTATTAGAAAAATTCAGTAGCTTGTTGTAGCAGGTTCTGGAAATGCTCTTCAAGCTATCTTGAGCATTTGTCGGTATATCATTTTGAAAAAATGTAATTTTCTACAAAATAATAGTTGCGACATTTCATTATTTCTGAAAGGTAAACGATGGGAAGTTTTGCTAGTAAAATTTTATTTGCGCAGCTAATTAATATTGCGACATTTACACGTTGTTAGTTCTAGCATAATTTTCATTTGCAGAAGGGTTGATTCGTATATTTATTTTTAGAAATAAGAGTTTCATTGAAACATGCGAAGTTCATTAATTTTTCTTGCATATTCAAATATATATATATATATATATGTATATATATATATATATATATATATATATATATATATATATATATATATATATATATATATATATAGAGAGAGAGAGAGAGAGAGAGAGAGAGAGAGAGAGGGAGAGAGAGAATTATGTAATTTTGTTTTAAACAGATCAGGTTAGCCAAAATTCCTAAGACAACGATCTTGTTTCCGTTAAAGAAAATATCATTGCAATCCTGCAAAATATGATGGCATTATTACCATTTGGCCAATATCGCCAACATGCTCGTTTTCCGATAAAGAACCTTACCAAGGGATATAATTTTTGGCTCGTGATTTTGTTTGATTATTTCGGATTATATCTAGGAATAGTAATTTACGAAGGACTGTTTCAGAAGCATTCAAGTTTTAAGTACTGCGAAAAAATTATTTACCCTTGTCATTATTAGACAAGAGAAATAGTTCTTAAATAAAACAGTAGCTATACCGCAGTGATGAGGTCAATTTCAAAAATATTTACTAAATAACCATGTCGCCTTTGATATCTATTTGTGGTGCTGTCATAATAAAGTTGCCAGCAAAACTTCGCGAATATTCATGGGCCAATGTCAGAGGTTTTTTATTGTACCGTAAGTGAGAAGTAAAATAAAAAACCGTTTTGCCTTTGCATTATACACTGAAGTGCCACTGAATTAGGGATAGCAAAGCCTATGCAAATTGTGTAGCGCTGCGCATCATGCATGCGCAAGTGAGGGCGTTGTGGTAACTGCATATATAGCGCGTACTGTGGTTGTTCTGAATTAGTTGTTGGAATTGCCATTATGGGTAAACTGCCTGATTTTGACGCCTTCGATCGCGGACAACTCGTAGGTGCGCGACGCATGGGCTATTCAATTTCCGAAATCGTCAGACAGCTAGGATTTTCAAGGTCGACAGTGTCAAGAGTATACCAAGAATACATGGATGGTGGAAAAAAAACTAGCGATCGGGCAAACTGCAAAGGACAATTAGCCTTGACAGTGCGTGGTGAGAGACGGCTCAGGCGTATTGTACGTAGCCAGGGAAGCCAAACATTAGCTCAAATTACCACCCAGTTTAATGACGGTGCCAGTCGTACAGTCAGTAAACGGACTGTGCAACGCTCGCTTCACCGTATGGGTTTCGGGAGCCGTCGACCTACGAGAGTACCATTGCTCTATACTCGCCATCGGGTTGCACGTATTGCCTGGCCAAGAGAGCACAGAGACTGGAGTGTAGAGGACTGGAAACGAGTAGCATGGAGTGATGAGTCTCGATTCCGACTACTTAACGCCGACGGGAAGTTGAGAATATGGCGTCAGGCTCATGAAGCCATGGATCCTGCATGCCTGGCTGGAACTGTACAAGGGCATGGTGGCTCAATCATGGTCTGGGGTGTTTTTTCGTGGCACAATTTGGGATCTTTGGTGCGTGTACCAACCTCCCTCAATGCAATTCGGTACGTAGAGTTGTTGGGTGATCACCTCCATCCGTTTATGCTGTTCTGTTATCCGCACGGTAATGGAGTTTTCCAGCAAGACAACTGTACCTCTCACAAGTCCCGGTTGGCTACTGGCTGGTTGGATGAGCATTCGTCTGACTTCTCTGTCATGAATTGGCCACCTAAAAGCCCAGACAGAAATCCTATTGAGCATCTTTGGGATATTTTGGAACAAGGCGTGAAAGGCCATCACAGAGCACCAAAGAACCTTACTGAATTATGGACAGCTTTAGCCAATATTTGGCAAGCCATTCCCGTGGAACGTTTCCAGAAACTTGTTGAATGTATGCCTCGTCGTGTGGCAGCCGTTATCAAGGCCAGAGGAGACCCAACTCGTTACTAGGTAGGTATCCCTAATTCAGTGGCACTTCAGTGTATTTAAGATTATTGCAGACTGTCATGAAAGCAATCAATTTCAAAATCTGTTGTTATCTCGATTACGCAGTACTATATGTTTTTTGTGAAGCTGTTGTCCAGCTATCAACATCTATTTCATCCGTAGAAGAAGAGTTATAATGGACACGATGTTCCTCAGAAGGCACTTTATCAGCGTTGAAATCAGTACTGAGTCCTGCATATTTGGTGGGAAATAATAAAATTGTTTTCCTACCTTAAATGCCGGCATAATGCCAAAATCGATCACTTGTGTCTTCAGGAATGAGATCATTTTAACTGTATTATTCAATTGTCTTTAGGAATGAGGTCATTTTAACTGTATTATTCAATTCTCGTACAATCTTCATATGATCTTTAGAGTTTATATGATAAATTGTAAGAAGCATATACAGTGGTTCGGGAGGATTTTTATTGATTTAATGCTTCCCAGCAAACCACACATACCGTTTGATTCATCTTTCCATTTTACAGCTGAATAATATTGACAGAGAAGAGACCTATAGAAACGGAAGTATTATTTTTTTAAATTTTGGTTTAATCATAAATAACAGCGGATTAAGCTTTATCGAACCACATTCTAGGATAATTTGTTCCTTGAGTTCGAGTTATTCGCCTACTGTCTTTAGGATTGACATGTCTATTCCTGTCAGAAGATAAGAAGATACAAGAGGATGATAAGAAGATAGGAGATTACAATCAAGCCTTAAATATTACTCCAACTCTGAACTTCTTTTACATGAGAAAATCACACTAAAATCCTATTAGAGTGGTTTTTTTCGAGAAAATATTCGATAATACGGGTTCGGATACCACCACTTCTCCGTAATCTTTCGGTGAAATTTGTCTCCATTCATTCTTGCACAATTTGTGAAACGAGACTGGCGTCACGTTAAAGTGGTATTCCATAGATATGAGGTACTTAATAAGTCATGATGTAGGTCCCAATTTCGTAATGATAGTGAAAACAACGAAGAAGCATGGGTTTATAATCCCCCTTTTACAACCCCCCCATATATATATATATATATATATATATATATATATATATATGTGTGTGTGTGTGTATGTATGTATGTATGTATATATGCAGTATGCTCACTAAAGTCCCTTGCCACCCTCTTAACTTCAGAACGGCTGCTGCTAAATTCATAAAAGTGGTGTCTAGGTATAGTAAAGTAGACATACACTACTGAATGAAACCGCCTACGGTGCTTCCTGGTGAAAAGCTGCGGAGTTAGCATTCCTATCTCGAAAACGGAACGAGATAGGGAGAAAAAAGGGATATACAAAGTTGTAGAGCATCATCGATTTAGTAAAAAAAGACACCTTGTGGACATAAATGTGAAACATAGAACGGTTAAGACACGCATTTGTTTTTTCGTGATTTCCTACACTGTGACGTCACGAAACTTGAAGGAGACTTGAGGAGAAATGATTGTCTTTCGGTCAAAACACGACACCGCAATGTGCACAGTGGTATATCGCTTGTGATCCCCAATCAAAAGGACCTCGGTTCAAACCCCGAGGGTTGCACCCTTGTACTGATTGTCTTTATAAACAGAGTAGACAATACGTAGATGGTGTAAAATAGTGTCGTATCAACTCAACGCAACTTGCGCTGGGTGTTCGAAATTTTTGCAGTATGCAAATGTGTAAAAAACGTCACACCTGTACACCTGAGACAGCTATAAAAGAGACGTCTTCTTGCGGTTGTAGTATGTTGATGCTCATGGTCATGGCTGAGTATTTCAAAGCTGAGTATTGTGAGATGGTTTTACTGTACGGTGAATGTGGACGCAAGGCACTATCAGCAGAAAGGTTGTATCGGCAACGTTTCCCTGCAGGCCCACATCCTTCTCATCAAACCATCCTAATTGTTGTAAAACGTTTAATGGAGACAGGCTGCATTACTAGTCGACCTCGATCTGGCAGACCAGCTAAGGTAGGACGGCAAGTTCAATCGGATGAGGTATTAGCATACGCCCTCGCATATCCGAAATGCAGCACAAGAGAGATCAGTCAACACTGTGGCCTCTCCAAAAATCAGGTTTGGACAATCCTAAGCGAATTAGGCGCACATCCATACCGACCAACGCTTCAACATGTTTTAGTAGACGGGGATGCCGAACGACGCTATGCATGGTGCAACTTCGTCATGAATCAGATACAGGTCCAACCAACATTCTTGGCAGATATAGTGTGTACGGATGAGGCCTGCTTTTCACGGAAGGTCATGTAAAATAGGCAAATCACCCATTAATGGGGGCTGGTAAATCCTAGATGTTTTGCCGACGTTCGACATCAAATGCGGTATGCTATTAACGTGTGATGTGCAATTTACAATAACAAGCTGATCTGCCCAATATTTTACAATTGCACGTTAACGGGTACATGATATTTACAATTGCTACAGAACGTAATACCCGATTTTGTGGAGAACTTGCCGTTGTATAATCTTAGGAATGTATGGTTTCAACAGGACGGTGTGCCTGCTCATAAGACATCTCCAGTGAAGCAGTACCTCGTCAAGGAATTCGGGAACCAAATAATTGGGTATGGCGGTTTCGAAGAGTGGCCTCCACGTTCGCCTGATCTAACTCCACTGGACTTTTTCCTGTGGGCATACCTGAAACAGCAGGTGTATGCGACCCGTCCACAAACATTGCAGGACCTTAAACGACGCATTACAGATGCTTGTGCCAACGTGACACGCTCTATGCTTCAACGTGTGCAACGTGACATTCAAACGAGGATCCAAATGTGCATTGCAGCTGACGGTGAGAAGTTTGAACAAAGAGGGAGTTGGGGAAGTGAAGCTGATCAGATCCTAGAGCGGTTCCAGGTATGAATCAGAGAGCGAGATGAGGAACAAAGAACAGGACAAACAATTAAAAGTTACCAACAAGAAAGGCACAGGGCCGTTTCTTGTTAGCTGGGTCAGGAGGGTATTAATTGGCAAAATTTTAAATAAGATCATTTGGTAAATTTTTATGAAAGTTAATAGCAACATTTTGAAAATAATTTTGAATAGTGGAGAGATTTATCTCTCCATAAATGTCAACATTGCGAAAATACCACGGGGAGTTAGTGATTTGCCGAATAGTCACATTTTGAGCAACAGCTAGAATTTTAATGTTGGAATTCGCTGCATACGACGAAGTTTGGAATATTTCTTCCTTGTCACAATATTTTGAGTTTGCCTACTTAGCGTAGCAAGCGGCCTACTTGACGTAGCAAGCATATGCATCTGACTCAAGAGAAAAAAAAGGATGAGTATAGACACGGACTGATTTTTTAAAAATATGTAATTGTTTTTGTTTTTTGTTTAAACAAAAACAAGGGAAATTTCTAAGTGCTTGTAATACATCCCAAAGGAAAGAAGTTCTTACTAAAATATTATGGAGTTCTGGAAATGAACGATCAAAAATTTAGAATGTTTTTACAGATGAAAATATATTCTTCTGACTTCTCACTATTTATTTTATGAAAACTAATATGGAATTAAATATTGGTAAAATATTAAGGTAGTTAAAATATTTTTTTTCGCACTTTCAAAATATCTTTCTAAATTGGGGTTTTAGGATAAATACATATAAAAAGTAGTAAAGAAGAGGAAGGTTTTTTTACCATGGAATGTGAAATATTTGTTTTAAATCTCACTTGTCGTAAGACATTCAACTTTTGTTATTCACCGCAAATTGCTGGCTACTTTATTATGGGAGCATTATATAGGAGAGCCATCATTGCTCCCTATGAGAGGGACGACATGGAAACAACCAAGTCTTATTAGGGATTCGAACCCAAGCCCACTGCGTGGCAGTTCAGAACGTTAACCACTACACCATGTGGGTAGGTTGTAGTTATTGATGATATATCATTTAACTCCATGCGATGTGAAATATAACATGGAGTTAAATGCTACACAAGGTCGTTCGCACTTTATGGAAACGATTTTGATAGTCAAGTTTTACGTATAAATACCGTATTTTATGCGGTGATTTGTTTCTATCTGATAGCCATGATTCTTGGCAATAGCTCTAGCTCGAATTTTCCATGAAAGTAAATTTTTGCTTAGTTCTGTCATGTCAGATTTACCTCATTCCTCTTGGACCGTTTTCCAAAGTCCGTTGAGTTCTCTTGGATGCCGTTTTCCTAAGGCTCGTATTAAACAACCAAAATCGCAAAAGTCCATTGGAGAAGAGTCAGGAAATTTTACAGGTATTTTATTAAATGGAATACATTTTATTTCTGATTCCGATTCTTTCTTTGCTAAATAAGCGGCAGTTGATTTAGACGTGTGACTAGAGGCTTTGTCCATATGAAGCTCAACTTTATCATTGTCCTTTCCATATAAGTTTGGAATTTCTTCTTCAAAAATTGGTTCTAAAATATTCTGCTGATAGTAGAGTGAATTAATTTTGGCTTTATTTGAGACTTTTTTTAATTTTTAATTTGCCGTTGTAACAAAATCCTTCTACTATCAGGAACTCCTTCGAGAACTTTTCTGTACACTGACGTAGCCATTTCGTAAGGTCATTCCCGTCAGTTGAGCTATAGAAAATTGATTTTTTTTACTCCAGTCACTTAAATACACCCATGTCCCATCCAGTGTTACCACAAATTTTCATTTTTCAGCAGCTAGGTGTTTTTTATATAATTTTCTATAATTTGTTTTTCTGTCAGCAATATGCTTTGCCAAAAGCAGATGAACTTTAGGTTTAAACATCTTTTTTTAACTTCAATCTTTATAAATGATTTTACTTACAGTGCCAGAAGGCATTCCTAGTTTCGATGCAATGGATCTTTGAGTCGGCGGATTTTCTTTTAGGATCAGAGACTTCACTTTCTTAATATTTACCTGCGTTCGAACAGTCTTAGATGAGGTTTAGAGGCCATGTTTTCCTTTTTACTTTCAGTTAGACGTTTTTTCCCTTTCAAATTTAATATATTATAAATACCTATTTTTGAAATGCCATAACCGAATTTTTTATACCGCTTTATAATTTGTTGATACGAATATTTCTCCCCTGAAAGTTCAGTTACGTAACCTTCGAGCCATCTATCAATTTTAGGAACCATTTTCAAAAAAATCTTTTATTTTACATTCCAATCAAGGCAAAAAAATAGCAGACGATTATTATGAAGTTGCCAAATATTTATCTCAAAATGCAAACGCCAAAAACAAATTACAACATCGTTTCCATAAAGTGCGAATGACCTTCTGTATATCATCAGTTACTTCAATCGTTCATCAGTTACTTCATCAGATCATCATCTTCATCATCTTCATCTTCATCAGTTACTTCATCAGATTAGTTTCAGGGATTGTGAAGACTGTTCACAGTAGAAGAAAACCTCTTCTTTTAGTGTCTATGAGATTATTTAAAAAAAACATTAAATTTTTATTCTTGAGAGAACTATCAAACAGTTAAAAAATAAAACTGTCACGAAAAAAGACTCGGACCATTCGAAAAAATCAATACACTCTCATGCATACACTGTATTTTAACTTTGTTGAACTATTACTACTTGGCGCAATAAAGAATCCGTTACGGATATAATAAAGAAACTCATTCCTTCTTAATTGTCATATTTTCAGCCAACTAATAACATTAATACACTCTCATAGATACACTGTATTTTAACCTCGTTCAACTATTATTACTTGGCGCAATAAAGAATCCGTTACGAATATAATAGCAGAGAAACTCATTCCTTCTTAAATGTCACATTTTTAGCCAACTAATGACATTAATACACCCTCATGCTTACACTGTATTTTAACTTTGTTGAACTATTATTACTTGGCGCAATAAAGAATCCGTTACGGATATTTTAGCAGAGAAACTCATTAATTTTAAAATGTCATATTTTCAGCCAACTAATAACATAAATACACTGCCATAGATACAATGTATTTTAACTTTGTTGAACTATTATTACTTGGCGCAACAAACAATCCGTTACAGATATAATAGCAGAGAAACTCATTCCTTCTTAAATGTCATATTTTTAGTCAACTAATAACATTAATACACCCTCATGCATACACTGTATTTTAACTTTGTTGAACTATTATTACTTGGCGCAATAAAGAATCCGTTACGGATATAATAGCAGAGAAACTCAATCCTTCTTAAATGTCATATTTTTAGCCAAATAATAATATTTAAACACTACCGCTTTGTAGAGTACATTCTTATTTCAGATACAATACTTGCAGCCGAATGCAGCTGCTAGCGTTACATGATAAATTCGTCCATGTAAGATGTCATGGCCGCTAAGCACATTAAAATTACATATAAAATGAGTCTTAAAATTTATATTGGTAGTTTTGAAGATTTTTTATATTAGTTTTCTTAGCATCTTAAAAATATACTTCGAAAATGGACGTTTCGACATAAAAAGATGTATGAAGAGGAGTAAGTAACAAAAGCATGTTGTTTTCACAAGGAACGAGAAAAGAAAGTTTGAATAAAATTAAGTATATTATCGTTTTTCTCATTATATAGGTTTATATTAAATAGATTCTAAAGTTGGTATAATTTAGAATGAAAATAAAATTAGGCGTTTTATAGAACACTTCAAAATTGTTAAAAATAACAAAAACTATGTATTTGGCCGTAGGTTTCATCGATGTTACATGCACAGTAATTTAGGGAAAGCTCGCGTTTTATGTGATTTAGATGTTTTTATCAACCCGACAAGTAAGAATGTCAGGAGACTACTGTAGTACTGGACATAAAAGGTTGTTTGGAGAATAGAAATATTTAACGAGTACTTTTAAAGAATTCTAACTTATAGGCTGTTGTTTCTTATATTTAGGAAACGTATAATATTTTAACACTATCGCCTTGTAGATTAGATTCTTATTTCAGTTACAACACTTAGGAGCGAAAAGCCGCTGCTAGCGTTACATGAGACCTATACTCGATTTGCAAGAGAATTCTGAAACACTAAGCGAATTGAAACTGCACATAAAATGATTCTGAAATTATATATTGGTAATTTTGTGTTTAAAATAAATTTCCGAGCACCTTAAAAACGTGCTTCTAAGGCCGTCTGCACACGGGGCAACTCAAAAGAAACTGATAACTGACTCCAATCACAAATCAGTCTGTGATGAGTCGTAACCTATGTAATTGAATGGAGCCACGCACACGGCGCAACTGGTTACAAACCCGTCTACATAGGTTACGACTCATCACGGACTGATTTGTGATTGGAGTCAGTTATCAGTTTCTTTTGAGTTGCTCCGTGTGCAGACGGCCTAAATTGGACTTTTTGAAATAGAAAGATGTATTAAGAGGAGTAAGTAACAAAGACATGTTGCTTTCACAAGGAAAGGGAAACGAAAGTTTGAATAAAATTAAGTATATTATAGTCTTTTCTCATTATATGTGTTTATATTAAATAGATTATAAAGTCGATATAATTTAGAATAAAAATAAAATTAGACTTTTATAGAAAACTTGAAAATTATTGAAATTACAAAAAACTATATACTCGGTCGTAGATTTTGTCGATGTTACACGCTCAAGTAATTTAGGGACAGCTTGTGATTTATGCGCTTTAGATGTTTTAATCGACCTGACGAATAAGAATGTCGGGAGAGTATTACTTGACATAAGGGGCTATTTTGGGTGATAGAAATTTTTCACGAGTAACTTTAAAGCATTCTAGATTAGGCTGTTGTTTCTTATATTTAGCAAACTAAAACATTTTAACACTACCGCCTTGTAGATTACATTCTTATTTCATACAAAACACTTGCAGTGGAAAGCAACTGCTAGCGTTACATGAGAAATTTGTCCAGTAGAATGTCACGGCTGCTAAGCTAATTCAAATTACATATAAAATGAATCTAAAAATTTTTATTGGTTGTTTTCAAGATTTTTTATAATCATTTTCTAAGCACCTTAAAAATATAGGGGAGATCCGTGTATTATGGACCATCGTGTAATATGGTCCATAATACACGGTATTATGGACCATATATGGTAGTGGTATATATGGTAAATTTTTCTGTTCACCACTAGATAGCAGAACCATCCCATTGCCTTTAGTGAATATTAGTGTTATCCGAAGAAAGAGGTGACTTGTACATGTGTGCCTGCAATTGGACAATTATGAAATTGTTATTTTGGTTTATATGATCATTGATGTAACAGGTATGTTAAAATGAAAGTATTACTTTCCGCTGTTAGGTTATTTTAATATAATTTTCACGTTAATAGTAGCAAATGTACTTATTTTTTTAACAATCCATTTTTTTTTATGCGCACCATTTTGCATAGCGATATGTGAGTAGAAACAACATTGCTCCGTCCATGCGTGTAATATGAATCATGCGCTGTTGTGTAATATGGACCACTGGTCCATATTACACGTTATATACATATGTAATATGATATTCTGCAGATGTTATCAGAACGATAACATCTGCAGAGAAGGGAAAGAACGTCACATTTGTCTGCACAATGAATGCTGCTGGTCACTTCATCCCACCGATGGCGGTGTTTCCCCGTAAGCATTGGAAGCCGGAACTGGAAGCAGGAGCTCCTCTAGAAATCCTCTTCAAATGCCAGGAAAAAGGTTGGATGACAATCGAGCTCTCCAGTGAATGGATGAAACATTTCATTAGTTTCGCTAAACCTGACAAGAACAGGAAGGTTTTGTTAATTCTCGATGGACATGTGTTCCGCACTCAAAATCTCGAGGCTATAGAATTGGCCAGAGAAACAGGGGTGATCATACTATCACTTCCTTTGCATACTACCTATCGAATACATTCTTTGGACCTCGCTTTCTTTCGTCCATTAAGCGTCCAGTATTCCCAAGAGATGGACTAGTGGATGAGGGAACATGCAGGACGGGCCGTTTACAATTCCAAGTGTGTGAACTATTCGGGAAGGCATATGCACGGTCGGCATCTCTTGAAACCACTGCCGATGGTTTCAGTGCAGGTGGTTCCGTGTTTGGCCTGTCAATCGCCATGTATTTCACGATTTCGACCTCGCTCCATCCGAAGTTTCTGATAAAGCCCCACCACGAGTCACATCAGAAGACGAGACCAACGACCACTTGCCAGAAAATGTAGTTCCCATCGACCCAACACTTGAAGCTACAGTCTAGCAGAACACATCTGTTTCCGCAGAGCAAACTTCAGAAGATGTAGTCCAGGAGAACATCCCGGTTCCTGTTAGTCATAAAACTACATTTTGTAGTTTGTGGAGTGTAGTTTGTTCGCAGTGGAAAACATCAGTCCCCTTCCTCATTGCGTACAAAAAGCCTAAGAAAGGGAAAGGGAAACACTTCATAGGCCACTATTCTGCCTTCATCCTGTTTCAAGAAGGCCGTTGCAGAAATAAAAACAAAAAGAAGAAGCCACCAAAGCTGGACATCCAACACCGTAAGAAAGAGGAAAGTATAACAAGAAAGCAGAAAAAGAGATGCTTGCACAGAAGAAGACGATACAGCGAAAACGCCCGGCAGCTCCAAGGTCTCAGTAGGGACATCCCCAGGAACCTCTGACTAGGAGACAGCTGCGAATCAAGTTACTGAACCGTTTACTATCTTCGCATTCTGCGGGGAGAGTACGGAGGAAGACTGGATCAGATGCGAGAAATGCTGCTCATGGGTGCATGAAGCTTGCACCAACATAACGAACCCGATACACTATTATAGTAATGATAGCTGTACTTGAAATGAATTTACTAAAAGCACAGCTTTGAGCGTCCGTCTTTCATTCCATATTATACTTTTTATTCTCGTATCAGTGGTCCATATTACACACACGTTCGGTCCATATTACACGAACGTATGCGTAATATGGACCACGGACACGAAAATAAAAAAATTATTTCCTGCAATTATTAATAGTGACTAGAGTACTTTACCAAGTTTGAACCATGCAGCTATACAATTGTAATGAGCAGCCAACAAATTAAATCTTTTTTTTAATAACTTAAGTTTTATGAGTATTCTTGCTTAGGGGTTCCATATTACACGGATCTCCCCTATATCTTTCTAAATTGGGGTTTTGTGATAAATACATGCAAAAAAAAGTAAAGTAGAGGGAGGTGTTTTTTTACCATGGAATGGGGAATATTTGTTTTAAGTCAAATGCGGGGGGGGGGGGCACTTGCCGTACGACATTCACCTTTTGTTATTCACCGCAATTTACTGGCTACTTTATTATGGGAGCACTATATAGGTGAGCCACCATTGCTCCCTATGAGAAGGATGACATGGAAACAACCAAGCCTTATTCGGTATTCGAACCCAAGCCCACTGCGTGGCAGCTCGGAACGTTAAGGCTGCTATGTACTAAGAAAAAAAACGTATTTCCTTTTTCCTCTAGTTGCAGACTCTTGTGGGAGGAGTCCAGTTGACAGTTCGAGAATTCCACCCCCCTTAGGATTGACATTTTGAGGGATTGTAATGGCTCTCTCTCTATAGGGGGGGGTGTTAAGCGCTGCCCCCAATTTTTTTATTTAAAACATATTTTTGTGAACTATTTACAGGTACATAAATGCTGATAATGAAATAAAATTGGTATTGTCAGATAGCCTGAACTTTTCTGCAAAGCGCTACAGGAATTGCATTTTTTAAAAAACTTGCATTTACTTGCATTTTTTGCATTTTAGTTACATTTAAAAAAAACGAAAAATGTACACAAATGTATAATTTTTTTCTCTATGATTGAGTACAATTTTTTTTAAAAAAATCTTTGAATCCAAATCGGCAATTCGTGGAAAAATTTTCTCCATTGATAAACACTGAGGTGAGCGAATCCAATGTGGTTAGTACATAGCAGCCTTAACCACAACACCATGAGGGTGGTTTGAAGTTACTGATGATAAATCATTTAACTCCATGGAATGTGAAGTATAACATGGAGTTAAATGCTATATTATCAGTTACTTCAATTTAGGTACGCTCTATTAAATTCACTTTTACGTTGATAGAATTTAGAAAAAAATCAAATTAGAACAGATTCCTGGGTGATGAATTTTGCTATGGATGCAGAATTAACAGAAATTAGTTCATTTATTTTCCTACGGTCACTGTAGGTCATCCGATGAATTACAGTGACGAGCTAGAATGTCCAGTTATTATCATTGGGCAACACAGGTTGAATTGGGAGACAAAAAGTTTTCAAGAGTGCTTTTGAAGCATTCTATTTTTAAAAGCAAGCCTTTCTTCGGTATGATATGACACCATTTAAAGATTCGTTTCTGGGATTTCGGGAGATTGTCCACAGTATACGAAGACCGCTTCTTTTAGTGTCTATGAGATTATTTAATAAAAACATTAAATTTTTATTCTCGAGAGAAATATCAAACAGTTAAAATCAAAACTGTTACGAAATAAGACTCGGATCATTCGAAAACATTAATACATTCTCATGGATACACTGTATTTTAACTTGAATTATTATTACTTGGCGCAATACAGAATCAGTTGCGGGTATCATAGCAGAGAAACTCAATCCTTCTTAAACGTCACATTTTTAGCCAACTAATAACACAACCGCCTTGTAGATTCCATTCTTATTTCAGGTACAACACGTAACAGCTGAAGGCAGCTGCTAGCGTTCCATGAGAAGTTCGTTCCTGTAGGATGACACGACCGCTAAACAAATTAAAATTACATATAAAATGAGTCTTAAATTTTATATTGGTAGTTTTGAAGATTATTTATAATAATTTTTTTAGCACCTTAAAAATATAGGGGAGATCCGTGTATTGTGGACCATCGTGTAATATGGACCATGGGGAAACTTATACGTTCACCACAAGATAGCAGAACCATCCCATAGCCTTTAGTGAATATTAGTGTTATCCGAAGCATGAGGTGACTTGTACATGTGTGCCTGCATTTGGACGATTATGAAATTGTGTTTTTGGTTTATATGATCATTGATGTAACAGATATGTTAAAATTAAAGTATTACTTTTCGCTGTTAGGTAATTTTAATATAATTTTCCCGTTAATAGTAGCAAATATACTTATTTTCTTAACAATCTATGCATGTATTTTATGCACACCATTTTGAATAGCGATATGTGATTGGAAACATCGTTGTTCCGCCCATGCGTGTAATATGAACCACACACTGTTGTGTAATATGGACAACTGGTGCATATTACACTTTGTAGGCACGTTGGATCGATAACATCTGCAGAGAAGGGAAAGAACGTCACATTTGACGGCACAGTGAGTGCTGCTGGTCACTTCATCCCACCGATGACGGTGTTTCCCCGTAAGCAATGGAAGCAGGAGCTGCTCCAGAACTCTTTTCCAATGCCAGGAAAAGGGTTGAATGACGATAGAGCTCTCCAGTGAATGGATGAAACATTTCATTAATTTCGCTAAACCTGACAAGAACAGGAAGGTTTTGTTAATTCTTGATGGACATGTGTCTCGCACACAATATCTCGAGGCTATAGAATTGGCCAGAGAAGCAGGGATGATCATACTATCACTTCATTTGCATACTACCCATTGAATACAGCCTTTGGACCTCGCTTTCTTTCGTCCATTAAGCGTCTACTATTCCCAAGAGATGGACTAGTGGAATAGGGAACATGCTGGACGGGCCGTTTCACAATTTCAAGTATGTGAACTATTCGGGAAGGCTTATGCACGGTCGGCATCTCTTGAAACCGCTGCCGCTGGTTTCTGTGCAGGTGGGATTTGGCCTGTCAATCGCCATGTATTGCACGATTTCGACTGCGCTCAATCCAAAGTTTCTGATAAAGCCCCACCACGAATCACATCAGAAGACGAGACCAACGACCACTTGCCAGAAAATGTAGTTTCCATCGACCCAACACTTGACGCTACAGTTCAGCAGAGCACGTCTGTTTCCGAAGAGCCAACTTCAGAAGATGTAGTGCAGGAGAACATCCTGGTTCCCGTTAGTCATAAAACTACATTTTGTAGTTTGTGGGGTGTAGTTTGTTCGCAGTGGAAGACATCAGTCTCCTTCCTCAATGCGTACAACGAAGCCAAAGAAAGGGAAAGGGAAACACTTCAGAGGCCACTAATCTGACTTCATCCGGTTTAAGAAGGCCCTTGCAGATAAACAAAAAAGAAGAAGCGACCAAATCTGGACATCTAACAGCGTCGGAAAGAGGAAAGAATAACAAAGAAAGCTGAAAAAGAGATTCTTGCACAGAAGAAGACGACAGAGTGAAAACGCCCGGCAGCTCCAAGGGTCTCACTAAGGACATCCCCAGGAACCTCCGATCAGGAGACAGCTGCGAATCAAGTTACTGAACCGTTTACTCTCTGCGCATTCTGCGGGAGAGTACGGAGGATGACTGGTTCATATGCGGGAAATGCTGCTCATTGGTTCATGAAGATTGCTCCAATATAACCAACCCGATACGCTATTATTGTGATGATTGCTGTACTTATAATGAATTTACTAAAAGCACAGCTTTGTGCGTCCGTCTCTCATTCTATATCATACTTTTTATTCTCGTGTCGGTGGTCCGTATTACACATATGTACAGTCCATATTACACGAACGTATGAGTAATATGGACCCCTGACAAGATAATAAAAAAATTTTCATGCAATTATTAATAGTTACTAGAGTACTTTACAAAGTTTGAAACATGCAGCTATACAATTGTAATGAGCAGCCAAAAAATTAAATATTTTTTTTAAATTAAGTTTTGTGAGCATTCTTGCTTAGGTGGTCCAGATTACATGGATTTCCCCTACTTCTAAATTGGACATTTCGACATAAAGAAATGTATGAAGAGTGGTATGTAACAAACGCATGATGTTTTCTGAAGGAACGGGAAACGAAACTTTGAATAAAATTTAGAATATTATCGTTTTTCTCATTCGATGTGTTTATATTAAATAAACTCTAAAATTGATATAATTTATAATGAAAATAAATTTAGGCGTTTTATAGAAAACTGGAAAATTGTTAAAAATTACAAAAAATATATACTTGGCCACATGATTCGTACATATTACATGCAGAGAAATTTAAAGACAGCTCGTGTTTTATGTACTTTAGATGTTTTAATCGAACTTACGAGTAAAAATGTCAGGAGAGCATTACTGGACAAAAAAGGTTGTTTCGGGGGGGGGGGGTAGAAATATTTCACGAGTACTTTTAAAGAATTCTAACTTATAGTCTTCTGTTTCTATATTTATACCAAACTAATAACATTTTAAAGATATCGTCTTGTGAATCACATTCTTATTTCTGATATAACACTTGAAGAGGAAGCCAGCTGCTAGCTTTACATGAGAAATTTGACCATATAAAATATCACGGCTGCTAAGCGAATTTAAAATTACATATAAAATAAGTCTTAAAATTTTTATTAGTAGTTTTGAAAAATATTTATAATAATTTTCTTAACACCTGAAAAATATACTTCTCAAATCGAAGTTTCGACAAAAAAAACATGTTTGAAAAGGAATAAGTAACAAAGGCGTGTTGTTTTCGGGAAACGAAACTTTGAATAAAACTAAGTATATTATCGTTTTTCTCATTAGATATGTTTATATTAAATAGATTCTAAATTTGATAAAGTTTAGAATGAAAATAAAATTAAACCTTTATAGAAATCTTGAAAATTGTTAAAAACTACATATTTGACCATAGGTTTCGTCGATGTTACATATCGTAACATCGACGCTGTTTCTTATATTTAGCAAACTAATAACATTTTAACACTACCGCCTTGTAGATTACATTCTTATTTCTGATACAACACTTGCAGCGGAAAGCAGCTGACAGCGTTACATGAGACCTATACACAATTTACAAGAGAATTCTGACTGCTAAGCGAATTAAAATTGCACATAAAATGACTCTGAAATTATGTATTAGTAATTTTCTACTTAAAATATATTTCTGAGAACCTTAAAAACATACTTCTAAATTGGTGCTTTCGACATAAAAAGATGTATTAAGAGGAGTAAGTAACAAAGACATGCATCTTTCACAAGGAACGGGAAACGAAAGTTTGAATAAAATTAAGTTCTTTATCGTTTTTCTCATAAGATGTGTTTATATTAAATAGATTCTAAAATTGATATAATTTAGAATGAAAATAAAATTAGTCGTTTTATAAAAAACTTGAAAATTGTTGAAAATTACAAAAACTATATACTTGGCCGTAGGTTTCGGCCATGTTACTTCTACAGCAATTTAGGGACAGCTTCTGTTTTATGTGTTTAGATGTTTTAATCGACCCGAGGAGTAAGAATGTCAGGAGAGTATTACTGGACAAAACATGTTATTTTGGGGTACAGAAATATTTCACGAGTACTTTTGAAGAATTCTAACTTACATGCTGTTGTTTCTTACTTTTAGCAAGCTAGCAACACTTTAACACTACCGCTTTGTAGATTACATTCTTATTTCAGATACAACACTTAGCAGCGGAAGGCAGCTGCTAGAGTTACATGAGACCTATACTGATTTTGTAAAAGAATTCTGACCGCTAATCGAATTAAAATTGCACATAAAATGACTCTGAAATTATGTTGGTAATTTTCTATTTATAATAATTTTCTGAGCACCTTAGAAACATACTTTTTAGTTAGACTTTTCGAGAATATTGAATGAAGAAGAGTAATTAACAAAGGCACGTTGTTTTCACAAGGATCGGGAAAAGAAACTTTGAATAAAACTAAGTATATTATCGTTTTTCTCATTAGATGTGTTAATATTAAATAGATTATAAATTTGATCTAATTTAGAATGAAAATAAAATTAGACGTTTTAGAAAACTTGAAAATTGTTGAAATTTTCAAAAACTATATACTTGGCCGTAGGTTTTGTAGATGTTACATGCACAACAATTTAGGGGCAGCTCGTGTTTTATGGGCTTTAGATGTTTCAATAGACACGACGAGTAAGACTGTCAGGAGAGTATTACTGGACAAAACATTTTAATTTTGGGGATAGAAATCTTTTACGAGTACTTTTGAAGAATTGTAACTTACATGCTGTTATTTCTTATTTTTAGCAAACTAATAACACTTTAAAACTACCGCCTTGTAGATTATGTTCTTATTTCAGTTACAGCACTTAGCATCGTAAGGCAGTGGCTAGAGTTACATGAGACCTATACTGAATTTGTAAAAGAATTCTGACCGCTAATCGAATTAATATTACACATAAAATAACTCTGAAATTATATTTTGGTAATTTTCCATTTAAAATATTTTTCTAAGCAACTTAAAAACTTACTTCTAAATTGGACTTTTCGACATAAAGAGATGTATGAAGAGAAGTAAGTAACAAAGACATGTTGTTTTCACAAGGAACAGGAAACGAAACTTTGAATAAAATTAAGTATATTATCGTTTTTTTCCTTAGATGTGTTTATATTAAATAGACTCTAGAGTTAATATAATTTAGAGTGAAAATAAAATTAGACGTTCTATAGAACACTTGTATATTGTTAAAAATTACAAAAAACTATATAATTGGCCGTAGGTTTCGTCGATGTTACATGCACAGAAATTTAAAGAAAGCTCGTGTTTTATGTGCTTTAGATGTTTTAATTGACCTGACGAGTAAAAATGTTAGGAGAGAATTACTTGACAGAAAAGCTGTTTTGGGGAATAGAAATATTTCACGAGCACTTTTGAAGCATCCTAACTTATAGGCTGTTGTTTCTTATATTTAGCAAAAGAATAACATTTTAACACTGCCACGTTTTAGATTAAATTCTTATTTCAGATATAACACTTGCAGGGGAAAGCAGCTGCTAGCGTTACATGACACCTATACTCAATTTGCAAGAGAATTCTGAAAAGCTAAACGAATTAAAATTGCACATAAAATGACTATGAAATTATATATTGGTAATTTTATATTTAAAATTAATTTTCTGAGCACCTTAAAAACATGCTTCTAAATTCGACTTTTCGACATAAAGAGATGTATGAAGAGGAGTTATTAACAAAGATATGTTGCTTTCACAAGGAAAGGGAAAAGAAACTTTGAATAAAATTAAGAATATTATCGTTTTTCTCATTAGATGTGTTTATAGAAAATAGATTCTAAAGTTGATATAATTTACAACAGGTGTGTCAAAATCAAAGGCTACCTTGGGCCAAACAAACAAGGTTTAACTATAGGTGGGCCGCAAAAAAAAAATCAATATTAATAGAAACGTAGGTTTAATTCCCTAATTGCAGTATATTCAACATAAATATATGCATTTTGGTTAATAATAGTAAAAAAAGAGTATCATTAAAAAACACTTAGTGAATTCTTCCTATCTTATTATAATTCTGCGTCGGTTATTTTATTTTATATTATTGTGCCTCAATATATTGGGCCGGGCTGCAAAAATTTTCGTTGAGGTGCGCGAGTTTGACATCTCTGATTTACAATGAAAATAAAATTAGCCGTTTTATAAAGAACTTGAAAATTGTTGAAAATTACAAAAACTATATACTTGACCGCAGGTTTGGTGTTACATGTACAGCAATTTCAGAACAGCTCGTTTTTTATGTGCTTTGGATGTTTTAATCGACCCGACGAGTAAGTATGCCAGAAGAGTATTACTGGACATAAAAGATTGTTTTCAGGATAGAAATATTTCACGAGTACTTTTAAAGAATACTAAATTATAGGCTGTTGTTTCTTATATTTAGCAAACTAATAATATTTTAACACTATCGCCTTTTAGATTACATTCTTATTTCAGATACAACGCTTAGCAGCGGAAGGCAGCTTCAAGCGTTATATATGACATATACTCAATTTGCAAGAGAATTCTGACTGCTAATCGAATTAAAATTACACATAAAAGGACTCTGAAATTATATATTGGTAATTTTCTATTTTAAATAATTTTCTGAGAACCTAAAAAACATCTTTCGACATAAAGAGAATGCTGTCCTAATGAAAAGACAATCCTAATGAAAAGACAAAGATGTATACATACCCTAAGGGTATTGTATGTGTACTTGCATGTATGGTGCGTTGAGCCCTTACTGCAATTTGTCCGTGTCTTTTCATTTTGTTTTGACTAACTGTTTCAATGGGGATCTCGGGGCCTTGGGATGTTTTTTGGCTATACCTGCATCCTATTCAGAAAGTTCCCCTTCAGGAAACTGATTTGGTTAGGCTCCCTGATGACGAGACCAGTCGGTTACCTCGTATTTCTGTTTTAGTTCCGGCACTACTACAGAATCTTGCCTCTGGTGCGTGGAGCCCTGAGTGCTTGATTTCTGTATTGCTTTTGTCTACATTCTTCTTATAAGTATCTAGCTCTGTTATATTTAGTCATATTTGCCTTTTTCAATATGAAGATATGAAGCAACTGCGCAATTTTCTATTGAAAAGTTATTTATGTTTTCAATGCTAGGATAGGTTTTAAGTTAACTTGTTTGGCAGTCTATGCCCGCCTTTTAATTTTTTGCTTGTGTTGATTTGTTTATATTTTTATACATTTCATATTAGACCTAATATATACGACATTCTATATAAATGCCAAAGACATTTTCTTTGTATAGCAAAATTACAATTCGTTGGTCATGTTTTCTACAAAAAGGGTTTTATTTCATGTAAAATATTATCAATAAATGTTATTATACAACAAAAATGCTTATTGCGTACTTATTTCTACCAAAAACCTCATCAAAAAGAGATCGGGTCGGATCCGACCCGACTATACCCTCTATTTCGTCTCAAACCACTATACCGTTTGAGGATTAAATCGATCCAACGAGTAGCAATGTCCGGTTAGTATTGCTGGCAAAAGAAGTTGAAATGTTTTTGGTTTGATTTCGTTTGGAAAGCTACGGTTAATTTTTGGTACACGAGGACTAATTTGACCGGGACGTACTGAATATACCGATTCCGAATGGCTAGAAATGTCCATTCCAAGAGTGGGACTCGAATCCACAGACTCTGGTTGTATTGAGGGATAGAAATATTTCACGAGTGATTTTAAAGCATTATCTATATATATATAACTGCTCCGTAACTGACTGACCGACTGACAGACAACGCACAGGCCAAACCGCCGAACCTAAAGGGATGAAATTTTGCATGGCGATTCTTCTTATAGTGTTGGGGTGCACTAAGAGATATTTTTGAAAAAATCTTCTTAGATTTTTTTAAATTAAGTTTTTTGGCTGTTTTTGTAACATTCTTTAAAGTTTGCATTTAAAATAAAAATTTGATGGTTATAAAATTCATATCACGAGAAAGATCATAAAAATTCCTTTAAAATGAAATATTTTTTGAAGCTTTACCTCCATTTTCTGATTTCTGGAGAATTTTTAAAGATTAATTTTTATATTTTAATTTATTAAATTCTGATCACGTGGTTTCTTTTCTTTAAGTGATTGCGTCACGTTCATAGCAACGAAATAGACAACAAAAAATAATTTTTTTTCTTGCAAAAGGTGGCAGACGATTGGTCATTATCCTAAAATATATTAGCATACAGTAAAAGAAATGTTCCTCAAACTGTAATATATTCTTTAGTATGTTCTATTAGATTTAATTTGAATATTTTCTTCTACATTATTTTGTCTATAAAAATATCCGTTACGATTTTTTTTATAAATATATTTTTTCGTTTTTTATACACCAATTGCATACACTGATATTTATATTTAGTATAAATATATATATATATATATATATATATATATATATATATATATATTAGGGTGGAGCAAAAAATGTTTTTTTTAATTTTTTTCTTTCCTGTATCATCAATCATTGATCCATGGCCCAAGATGCAAAAGTGCAAAATTTCAACCTATTTTGAAAATATCTTCAGGTGGCGCACTAGAATTGAAGTTTTGAAAAATAGTATAAAAAGGCGACATTTAAAAAGGTGGTAATGAAACTCAATTATACATTTTTATTTGTTTTTATTTGTTACGCAAATTAAATATATTATATTAAAAAGCATTTAAGCAATAGACTCCTCCTTAATAATGTGTAAGTATCATTTTCAGAAGTTTTTTGAACTTTGTTTTTCGTGAAAATATTGAGATTTTGTCTCAAAAAGTCTTGCCTAGCTTTTATCTTCGTTCTTATATAACCGACTCTTGCCTCTGAACCACAAACAGATAATGCAGCCTCCGTTACTAGGTTTACACACCGTTCTACTGCCTGTGTGTGACAAGGAAACTTCTTAAAATACAGGAAATTGTCTCGTGAAGAAATCCTAGTCTTTATTTCCGTATCACTGTATTTCATCGTCATTGGTGGTTCGGTTTAGAATTAAGACTGAAGAGCATATTTTTTTTTATTTCTGAGCCAGATTCTAAGTACATAGGACATCTTTCACTTGATTCGGGTAATGCAAATACGATTAAAAAAATTACAGTTCAGTTCATTGGAAAAAGGCTTGAAAAGTGCCTACAATATAAAGTGGTGACCTTTGAAGCTGTAAGTTCAGAATTGCCGGATGTTAATGCTGAATTATTAAGCACCAATCAAAAATATTTATAGGAAATGTGCTCAGCTATTTCTTGGTGGCACAATCCCGCCTAGGTTAGCTAACAGAGATCCAGGAAAACTAGCACATTCCCAATCGCTTACTTGTGCAAACAGGATTCTTCGTTTATATGTAGGAACAACGAAACCATCGGTCAACCTTCAACAACTTGTCGATTTTTTATGAAAGTGTACGCACCAACCTTGTTTGACATTAATACTAAACCTTCCTGTAAATATGGGCCTATCCGCGTGTTTTATATGGTTAGAAGGTCTTCGTATATGCAAGACAAGCTGAAGAGAATTGTATTAAAAACTATTCAACGAAATTTATTCTTTGAGCACCTTAAAAATTTGTTGCTAGCTATTTTACAAGACAATGAGTTACATATAAGATAACTAGCTCTTCGAAGAATATTAAAAGCAAGAGAACAGACCAAAGGCAGAAAAGTACGCGTATTTCAGCTTCCTGAATTTCAGATCAGAGCATCAAATTATTACGACTTGATAAATTAGTGGAAAGAAAATGTTACCGAACTACCAATGACGATGAAATACAGTGATACGGAAATAAAGACTAGGATTTCTTCAGGAGACAATTTCCTGTATTTTAAGAAGTTTCCTAGTCACACACAGGCAGTAGAACGATGTGTAAAGCTAGTAACGGAGGCTGCATTATCTGTTTGTGGTTCAGAGGCAAGAGACGGTTATATAAGAACGAAGATAAAAGCTAGGCAAAGACTTGCCACTTTTTAAAGACAAAATCTCAATATTTTCACGAAAAGCAAAGTCCAAAAAACTTCTGAAAATGATACTTAAACATTATTAAGGAGGAGTCTATTGCTTAAATGCTTTTTAATATAATATATTTAATTTGCGTAACAAATAAAAACGAATAAAAATGTATAATTTTGTTTTATTACCACCTTTTTAAATGTCGCCTTTTTATACTACTTTTCAAAACTTCTTCTAGTGCGCCACCTGAAGATATTTTCAAAACAGGTTGAAATTTTGCACTTTTGCATCTTGTGCCATGGATCAATGATTGATGATACAGGAAAGAAAAAAATTAAAAAAAAATTTTTTCGCTCCACCCTAATATATATATATATATATATATATATATATATATATATATATATATATATATATATATATATATATTGGCATTATTTGCATACATTGACCGTTGTATTTAATTTGAATGTACTCCGTAGCGAAGTACGGGTTTTCAGCTAGTCTTTTTATATACATATATTTCTTCGATGTGATCTGAAATCAAAGTTACGTGCGCGGGATTTGTACAGACTGTGCACAGTAGATAAACACTACCAGCTTCAGGAGCTTCACGAAGAGTAGTGGTAACTACAGTACACGGGCCGGATCCTCCACTGTAGGATGATATGCATAAGACTTCAGTGATCAGTCAAAAACGAAAGTTGGAAGGAAAATAGAAAGTGGGGAAAACAAAAAGCTTCGATAGTACAAGTAAAGGTAAAACATGGGGTGGGGGGGGGGGGGGGGAGAGAGACGGAGCGAACAAAGAACAGGACAAACAATTAAAAGTTACGAGCGAGAATGACACACGGTCATTTCTTGTTAGCTGGGTCAGCAGGGATGTTATCGGCAAGATTTTTTATAAGATCATTTGCTAAATCTTTATGGAAGTTAATAGCAAGATTTTGAAGTTAATTTTGAATAGTGGGGGGATTTATAAGCCTATAAATGTCAACATTGCGAAAATACCACGGGGAGTTAGCGATTTGCAGAATAGTCATGTTTTGAGCAACAGCCAGAATTTTAATGTTGGACGACCAAACTGCTCCAGGATACGTAAGTAAGGCCGTCTGCACACGGAGCAACTCAAAAAAACTGATAACTGACTCCAGTCACAAACCAGTCCGTGATGAGTCTTAACCTATGTAATTGAATGGAGCCACGCACACGGCGCAACTGGTTACAAACTCGTCCGACGAGTTTGTAACCAGTTGCGCCTTGTGCGTGGCTCCATTCAATTACATAGGTTAAGACTCATCACGGAATGGTTTGTGACTGGAGTCAGCTATCAGATTCTTTTGAGTTGCTCCATGTGCAGACGGCCTAAGGGTCTTAAGAAAGATTTATAAATGAGCATTTTGTTACTTAAGTTCAATTTACTATTTCGGGCAATTAAGGGGTAAAGTTGTCTTTTAGCATTACGAAATTTTTTACGATTATTAATGATATGTTGTTTCCAAGTGAGTTTTTATCAAGGGTTAACCCTAGGTATTTAACAGTGTTTGACCAGGGGATAATAGTGGAACCAATTTTAATATTGCAGTTAGCATAGGTTCTATCGAATTTATGGGTGAACATAGTGGCAATGCACTTATCCGAGTTTTATTTTCCATTTAACGAGCCAGGATTTAATAAGGGCAACGTGGTCGTTAATAGCTTTGACTGCATATTTCTGGTTTTGAAAAACCACGAGCTTTATTGCCTATGAAATCATGTCGTAATAATTACAAGATAAAAAGAACTTTTTATATACCACGTTTTCAAATTTTCTGTTGAATCATATAAACTTGACAATTCTATGTATTAATAAATACTTTTTTAATTATTTTTTGATGAATTATCCCATCAACTTGAAAGAAAACGATCAAATGCGTAATAAAGACAGCAATTATAAGAAATTTTCAAACAACAAAGTTAACTAAAAATGAATTCAATTCTGCTTAAAGATGGCTAAAAGTATTAAAAGAATGCATTGTCATCGTGTTCTGAGTTATTCTAAAAGTTTCAAATGTCTAGCTAGTCGGGAAGTTAGTTAAAAATCGATTTTAAGATTTGTACTGGTCAAACACACAAACAAGAAAGCGGGTTAATGTAAACATGGTAAAAATATTAAATTTTTATTGTTTACAGACGTTCAAATGCGTAATAATAGAATCAAAGACATAATTGATAATTCGGCAAAATCAATACACTCATATGCATAAGCTAAATTTTAAAGTTGTTAAATTGTTTTTACTTCACGTAATAGAGTATGCATTACCGATATACAAGCAGATAAATTCTTTCCTTCTTAAATGTCATATTTTTACCAAACTAATAACATTTTAGCACTATTGCCGTCCTGGTTAGATTCTTATGCTAGATACAACACTTCGAAGCGTAAAGTTGCTGCTAGTATTACATGACACGTTCCTTCTTTTCCTGCAGTGCTCACCGTTAGTTAAGCGAAATATAACCTATATATATATAAAACAGTTCCGCAACTGACTGACTCACAAATAACGCTCAGACCAAACCGCTGGACCTAAAGGGCTGAAATTTTGCATGGCGATTCTTCTCATAGTGCAGGTGTGCACTAAGAAAGATTTTTGAAAAATTCTGCTTAGATTTGTTTAAAATTAAATTTTTAAGCTGTTTTTGCAACATTATTTAAAGTTTTCATTTAAAATAATAATTTGAGGGTTATAAAATTTATATCACGAGAAAGATCATAAAAAGTCCTTTAAAATGAAATCTTTTTCGAATAGTTACCTCCATTTTCTGATTTTTGGTGAATTTTTAAAGATTAATTTTTAGAATTTAATTTATTAAATGCTGATCACGTGGTTTCTTTTCTTTTTGTGATACTTTAAATTAATTTTGCCTCAGGTGTATAACAACGAAATAAATTGACCAACAAAAAAATTTCTTTCTAATGCGGCAGACGACTGGACATTATCCAAAAAAAAAACATATTAAAATACAGTAAAAGAATATACGAGTACTATAGTAAAGAATATAGTACTATATTAACTGTACTCTATTCTTTAGTATGTTCTATTAGATTTAATTTGAATATTGTCTTCTACATTATTTTGTCTATAAAAATATTCGTTACGAAATTATTTATAAATATTTTTTTTTTGCATTAATTGCATACATTGACCGTTGTATTTAATATAAATATATGTTTGGGGAATTAATTGCATACATCGACCGTTGAATTTACACTCATGTCCATAAATTAAGGAAAATTCAGAATCACACGGAAATCGAACTCCAAAGTAAAAATTTCACCTGTTCAATTATCACACACATCTTCATGAATGATATGCAAATTACAGGAAGCCACCAGATGACGCCGATAGTACGTTAGGGATGCGAAATCGATGTCGATGTTTTCGAAACATCGATTTATTGAAGCCGATGTTTTTTTAATATCGATGTTTTGTGCTCGATGTTTTACGTTGTTTCGATGTTTCTTTTTAAATGAAAAAAGTACCGTAATAAAAAAAAATTAACCACGTAGCATAGTTTTCGCACTCAGTAAATGTAAGTCTGAATTATGAAAAAGACGAATACAAAAGGGGGAATGATCCCCTAGCAACGAGACAAATAGCAATCAACAACCAATGAACCAATTAGAGCGCTTGGAATGTTCTCGACACTCCAGAACCTTCCATGGGGATTTATTTTATGAATAGTATAAAAACGAGAGCGGCATTTTAAGTTTTTGTTTTGTTCTGGTTTTATGTAAATTCACGTTAATATTATTAGTAAGATGCCTCCCAAACGTACCGTTTGGAAATATTTTTCCAAAACCTCTGACAAATTGGCAAAATGCAATATTTGCCTTAAGCCCCTAAAACTTCTGGTATTACCACGAATTTATCTGGACATTTAAAGGCAAAATATGGTGATATTTACAACGAGTATTTTGAGTCCTCAATGAAGCCCAAGGCAAAAAGTAAACCACACAATCCAGATGCTGCGGCCCCAGCCATTCCAAGCATTTCGGTGACTGAAACGGAACATAGAGAAGAAACCGTAAGTTCGTATTCCAATATTCCTAAGGTTTCATCAAAAAAATTTGAAAAACAGTTTCACAAATGTGATTTCTTTTAAAGATGGTGGAGATATGCACAGCAAAATTTCTCCAGCTATTCTTTACATAATTTGTAGAGATTCTCAGCTGATTTCAGTCATGGAAGACGAGGGTTTTAAACACTTGTTAAAAGTAACTGTATATACTGTTCCATCACGAACAACAGATTCAGTGATAGATCAGAAGTACGAAACAGTGTCATTTATGTTAAAAGAGCGATTGAGCAATGTCTCAAATGTGTCTCACAACAGATATTTGGACGGAAACATAGATGTTAAAAAACATCGATGTTTAAAAACATCAATGGTTTTGGGGAGATGTTTTATTAGCATAGATGTTTTAATATTGAATATCGATGTTTCAAAACATCGATGTTTTGTTGTCGCTGTCGCATCCCTATAGTACGTCACAATGACGAGAGTGTAAGAGAGGGGTATATAAGGAATGGTGGCAAAAAAGTAAAATTGTTCACAAGCTTTCTGTGAGCCACTCAATGCTATAACCGAATAGTTATGACACAGAGGACGCGTGTGGATGATTTTTTACGTGGTAGAATTATCGGCCGCCTGGAATGTGGGCCTACTCAGATGGAAGTATCCGAGGAACTTGGAATTGCCCAAAGAGTCATCTCTAGGCTTTGGCAACGATTCCAAAATGATGGAAAGGTCAGTAGACGTCACAGTACAGGTTGCCCCCGAGTTACAACGCCGAATAAAGACCGGTATTTGGCAGTGACGGCCAAAAGAAGCAGACGGAGCACAGCATCCGACCTGTCTCGTCAGCTATCTACAGCCACGGGTACCACAGTTTCAAGGCAAACCATGTACAGACGTTTGGGAAATATTGGTCTATATGCTCACAGGCCTGTCAGATGCGTTCCGCTCATGGCAACTCACTGTCGGCAGCGATTAGCCTGGAATAGAGAACATGCAATGTAGACATCGTCACAGTGGGCTTGTGTGATGTTTTCCGACGAGTCCAGGTTTAGCTTGCAGTCTGATTCACGTCGGACTTTCATATGGAGAACATCAGGTACCCGTTACCACCAAGACAACATCATTGAACGACACCGTTACGGTGGTGTAGGATTGCTCGTTTGGGGTGGAATTATACTGGGCTCCAGAACAGATCTGCATGTTCAAATCGTAACCATGAACGGCCACATTTATCGGGACATCATTCTGTAACAACATGTACGTTTGTTTAGGGGTGACATGGGCGCAGAATTTGTGTTTATGGATGACAACGCCCGTCCTCACCAAGCAAACATCGTAAACGAATGTCTTCAATCTGAGGATATCACCCGTATGGAATGGCCAGCATTCTCACCTGACTTGAATCCGATAGAGCATGTGTGGGACATGCTTGGCCGACGAGTTGCAGCCCGTCAACCACCTCGTACAGGTGTACCATAACTTGAAAGAGCATTGCTTGCTGAGTGGAGTAATCTTCTCCAAGATCAGCTCGATAATTTGATACTCAGTATACCTAAGTGTTGTACGGACTGTATTTCATCGCACGGGAGACATACAATGTATTAACCATCATACCAACCATGTAATATTAAGTTTTTGTAAAAGATTTATTTTTTACAGTTGCTCCAAGGAGCAAAAATTGTAGCTTTTATGAATGGTATCATACATACACCATCTTTTTTGGTCTTTATCTCTTGTTTAATAAATGGGCTTTATGAATAAGTCACGTTTGTTTTGTTTCTGAAAATTTATTTACCGGAGCTGGCATTATCCTTAATTTACGGACATGAGTGTATTCTAAATATATATATTTTTTGGCATTAATTGCTTACATTGACCGTTGTATTTAATTTGAATGCCTTCCGTAGTGCAGCACGTGTATTCAGAAGCTAGTTATATATAAAATGAGTTTGAAATTATTCATCTCTAATTTTGTAAAGTATTTAAAATATTTTTCTTACCATCTTAAAAATCCACTTCTAATTTCTACATTTTGATATCAAGAGATGTATAAGGAAGGGTAAATAACAATAAATTAGTACACTATAAATAATACAACAGAAAAATAAGATAGTATATTACAGGAAGAAGGCACCGACAGCCGAACGAAATTAGCAGAAAATCTGCCCTTAGCGTTAAATTATTTTAAAACTTTTCAATAAAAGATTGCGCAGTTGCAACAAATCTTCACACTAAAAAAAACAGATAACCATAAATAGTAAATTGTTAATAATACAAAATAAAATAAGAAAGTATGTAACAAGAAGGCATCGACAGCGAATCGAAATAAACAGAAATACTTGCACATATTAATACTGAAAATAGAATGTAGAAAATGAACATTTGTTTGGTAACGATTTCGAAAATTGTAATATCATAAAGAGTTGAAGAAAGAATATGAGATACTTCTCTATCTTCAGGATCATTTATTTATGTTGCTGAAAATGCGCTTCCCCTGCCCCACAACATAGGCTGGTATTTAGTTCGTGCGGTGGTCTTTTCGAGCTTAGCTTGCGTTTCACGTCGCCATAGTGTTGAAAATCACGACCAAACAAATGTTCACTTTTTACATTCTGTTTTGAGTATTAATGTGCACAAGATGTCTTTTCTTACTAAATAGATGATACTGAACAACTTTTTAATTGACTTTTTTCCCGTATCTCATACCGTTTTTGAGATAAAAACGCTAGTTCCAAAATTTGCCGATAGATAGCGTTGTAAGTTGTCTCATCGAGTAGCGCATAGCCTTTTTACTATACCTAGACACCAACTTTATGGCCTTAGCTGTCCACGTTTTGAAGTTTAGGGGGGTATAACGAATATAGGTGCAATTCCCTGCGTCCATCATGATACAGTTTTAAAAAAAATATTTCTAGTATATTTCTAGTAACTCATAATGAATAAATAATAAACACAATATCAGATCATAATTTATGAACACTTTTTTGTACATAAAATTTAAATAAGAGCGAGGAGTCCTTTTTCTTAATGAAGTAGTACCTTACCAAGTTACGTGATAATTAACAGAACGAAAAGAACGACTAAGTAAGAGGGTGATGTTTACTTAAATTGGAATAAATCTACGCCTTGTTTGGCGCAAGTTCCAGACACTTGCTACTACAGATAATGAAAAATACTGCAAAAATGACACCAGTTCATCGCTTACAAAATATAAATACAAAATATATTTTATGGAAAATAATAGTGGTAGCATCTAAATATTATTGAAATATAAACAAAGAAAAGTTTTGCCAAATAAATATTATTTATTTAGGGAATGAATACGGTTAATTGTTCAAGTTGCTAATGTTCGTATAAATTTCTGTTTGAGGAAGGAGTTGTTGTAGTTTTATTTTGAAGAAATAAGAGTTTTAAGAAAGACAGCATGTTCTGTAATGTTTCTTATACATCCGAAATGGATAATTAAACGTCCATAACATAATTTAATAAATATTTGAGTGAAAATGATTATATCCCTCGGTATGTATATATATATATATATATATATATATATATATATATATAAGACATATTACTAATTGGACTGTATTGGATATATACATATATATATATATATATATATATATATATATATATATATATATATATATATATATATATATATATATATATATATATATATATATATATATATATATATATATATATTATTAAAACCTTATATTTCTCACATCTTCATTTTTATAATTCCCAAGTAAGAGGAATACTATGAAAAATTTCATGATAATTGCGGGATTTTTTGCTCTAACTTGTGCCTGAAGAAATGTATATGCCAAAAACAAAATTCAAAAAATCACTCGTAAGGGGTTAAGTTACCTTAAATAGCTGTTTTCAAGCTAGAGCCACGCGCGGTTCTGAACAGCTACCCTTAAATAAGAGGGAAACTACCAAGCGCGGCATTATTCTGACAAAAGGGATGACTCCACACATAAAACGAGTGATCTCCGAGATGAATTCTAATGGGAGAAAGCAAGAAAACTGGGGTATTCATGCCTGCCGAAACGTGACGAAAATTCCTGCCCGCTTATGATGGCGAAGCGGAGGCTTGCCCGCTAGCACGGCATTCATTTTCCTTTTCTTGGGAGAAAGTGCTTCTTCCTCCATTGTAAGGGACGCTTTTCAATACCGATTTTAATCCCCGCATTCCGATAATTTTTAACACTTTCCGGATATCGCTTTGAATATGAATTCTTTCCAAATGATAGTTGAGATTTTTGTCGGTGTAAAAAATTTCAACTACCGCTAAATGAATACAGTTTCTGACAACTTAACCCTGAAACGCTGCTATTGTTGTCTTTTTATATTTCACCTTGTATGAATGAAAAATAAAACTAGTCTAACTTCTAGCCACTCTAGAAGAATTGGGCAAAATTTGGGAATTTTGTTACGCAATATATTTGGACTTAATGTGGTAATATAAGTCTAACGTTTCGTCTGTAGTAAACTGCTGGCCACCCAAATTGCAACACCAAGAAAGACAAGAGATATCACAACAAAATTTATTTTGTATATAACATGTTGACCAAGTATCAAATGATTAAATTTATAGACTTCTGTGAAGTGTGGTTCCTGCCAAAATCAGTAGCCAGAGTAGCCGCCATTGTTGGAGATCACCGCTGCCACACGCCTCGGCATTGATTCAAAGAGACTTTGGATGAGTTCTTGGGGTACAGCAGACCAAGCAGCTTCCACACGTTGCCAAAGTTGATCTGCTGTGGCAGCTGGGGATGGAATCTGGGTCAATCGTAGAGCAACCATGGACCACATGTTTTCTATCGGCGAAAGATCCGGAGAGCGAGGCAGCCAGAGAAGCAATTCAATCTGGCGATTGACGAAGAACCGTTGGACAATGCGTGCCACGTGTGGTCGCGCATTATCCTGTTGAAATATGGCTGTGGGCAAGCCTGAAGGTAAGGAAGGACAACTGGCTCTAACACCTCGGAGATGTAGCGCTGGCTGTTTAAAGTACCGACAATGCGTACTAGAGGTGTGCGAGAGTGATATCCAATACCGCCCCATACCATAATACCCGGTGCAGGACCAGTGTGGCGGTGCATAACGCAGCTGTTCAGTGTCCTCTCTTCACGGTGTCTCCAGACTGGAATGCGACCATCGTGGTGTTGCAGACAGAAGCGTGACTCGTCAGTAAAGACAATTTCATTCCATTCTGCCGTCCACATCCTTCTGTCATCACACCATTGGCGGCGGAGACGTCTGTGGTTCTGCGTCAAGGGTAGACAAAGCAATGGACGTCTTGCGGACAGACCATTCTTCTGTAAACGGCGTCGAATGGTACGCGCAGACACTGGATGATGCGTTACAGACTGCATGTGCTGTGCTATGGTTCGTGATGTGACTGAGCGATCCGTCACTGCCATGCGCACAATTTGCCTGCCATCACGTGAAATGGTGCGCTGAGGTGGATGCGATCGAACACGCCGATCCGTCGTACCCTCCTGCATCCAACGATCCCATATCCGCATTACAGTTGTTTGGTTTCGTCCAACACGACTACCGATTTCCCTGAAAGATAATCCACAATCTCGGTAGGCCACTATCCTTCCTCTGTCGAACTCGGATACTTGATCAAAAGATGATCGCTGTTTTCGACGAGGCATAATTGGTCGTTTTTTTTGAAAAAACCACAAGAAAACCACAATTGCCGAACTTGAAATCGTCGAAATCTCCAAGATTTAAATAGCGCTTTGAAGTGGCGCCACAGGCGAGCGTGATGTGCGTCTGCGCTGAAATTCTAATCATTTGAATATCTCACCTCTGCTAATGCATGTTGTAAATTTCATGTTATTTGCATGTTTCCTTCAGAGTGTTGCATTTACAGTGGCCAGCAGTGTATAAAGAGTGGTATTGACCTGAGACATATATATATACTCTTAGAGAAAAAATCGACGTACCAAGAAGGAGTTATCCGAATGGGACGAAAATCGATAGATGTGATGCACATGTACAGAAAAACAAATGATTTCAATTTGAGAAAAATTGGATTTATTCAAGTGAAAAATCCCGGGCGTCAAAATCCCGAGCTGGTTGGAGGGCCCTGCCCATAGTGCTTCAAACGTGCTCAATGGGGGAGAGATCCGGCGACCTTGTTGGCCAAGGTAGAGTTGGGAAAGCACGAAGGCAAGCAGTAGAAAATCTCCAGTGTATGGGCGGGCATTATCTCGCTGAAATGTAAGCCAAGGATGGCGTGATATGAAGGGCAACACAACGGAGCGTAGAATACCGTCGACGTACCGCTGTGCTGTAAGGGTGCCGCGGATGACAACCAAAGGCATCCTGCTATGAAACGAAATGGCACCCCAGACCATCACTCCTGGTTGTCGGCCCGTATGGCGGAAGACAGTCAGGTTGGTATCCCACTGCTGTCCTGGGTGTCTCGAGACACGTATTCGCTGGTCATCGGGGCTCAATTCGAAGCGGGACTCATCACTGAAGACAATTCTACTCCAGTCAGTGACATTCCAGGTTGAATGTTCTCGACACCACTGCAAACGGGCTTGTCGATGTAAAGAGGTCAATTGTAGTCGGCGAAAGGGGCGCCGTGAGCTCAGCCCCCTTTCTCTGAGCCGCTTATGAATAGTCCTTGCGGTCACTGAAGCACCAGTCGCACGTACGATCGATGATAATGATGAATCTGGGGTTGTGAGTGCCGCTCTGAAGATTGCTCGGTCCTCACGTTATGTCGTTTTCTCTAGGCCAACCGCTTCCTTCTTGACGTGGTTGGCCACTTTCACTGTGTCTTTCACTGTGTAAGGTGTCGTTCGGCCATGGCTCACCCATTCCTGCCAACATCGTTAGTAGTGGTATCGCTCCTACCCAATGTCGAGCGATTCGCTTATTAGACCAACTGGCTTCTTTGAGCCCAACTACTCGTCCTCTCTCAAATGCTGACATCTGCGCATATTGTTCGCTCAACTGTATGCGAGATGAAGAAGTGAAATAGTATAATTCCCCACGGTGTGTGGCCAATAACGAATGTATTATAAAGGATGCAGAGGCAGGGGTAAATACAGGCTTGTAAACCAATAAAAAATAGAAGAATAGCTGTCGGTGTGGCCAGTGATAGCGATCTGAAGTCTAAATTTTACAAGATGGATGGTCGTTATTTTATGCCCCACAGTAAAAACGCAGATGAGAAGGGTCAAAGTTGTTTTGCAAAATAAAATTATGTTGTGGGAGGTACTTCATAGACTATATACAGAGGCGACAGAGGCGGTTTAATAAAGAACCAATTGGGGCAGGAACCACTGAAAGAAAAAACAGCCCACTGCCCAATGAAAGTGAGGGGCGGGCCAGAATGGCCCCCCTGTAAACGGACAACATCTCCGCTAAGGACTAAAGGAATTAGCGAAGAAGGAGACGGATCTTAGACTTGGTTCCTCAGAGTTAGATGTTAGAGACTCTCGTCTGCCTCAGAGCCTTGGAGAAGTGCGAATATCCCGCCAAGGTGTTCCTATACTGGAGATGATTCTGTGTCCCGGTCGCCGATGCTACCATCATCGCTGCATACATCAGCTATAGTAAGTGCCTCCCCAATAGACTCTAAAAATCATCTTTGACAATATAGTTTGCCTCTGCTTCTGGGTTCTCTATGTTAAAATTGTTAATATGAAACGGATTGTTATATTAACAGCTATGACAATTTAATTGAAATTTGTGCATTATCAAATAAATGTATGTTTAAGGTCAATGCTTTGTCTTCCTTGCTTGTTCCAACCCATGCATGCATCCATTGTTTTAAGGTAATTAAAACCCTACATCTGTGGTGCCGTGACCAGGATGCACGTGGTTGGAAGTAGGTGTGGATATTACGGAAGAGACTTTAGTAATAATCAAGACTAAAATAATATTTTGTTATTTTGCTAGAATAATTAAGTTTTTTTATTGTAGAAGAGGAAACAAGTATTTTTTTTTTACCATCTGTAGTGAAAATAGACTTAGAATATGATTTGTGAGCAACATTGTGATTACCATTCAGATTACATTTTAACACTATTATGATCATAACGAGTATAAAGAAGTAGTAAATTTGAGAGGTGATCTATTATGTTAATCGCCAAACTTAATAATGAGAATATTTATCATAATATTATGACTGATAAGAATCGTAGGATTTTAACATTGGGAACCCAGAAGCAGAGGCAAACTATATTGTCAAAGATGATTTTTAGAGTCTGTTGGGGAGGCACTTACTATAGCTGATGTATGCAGCGATGATGGTAGCATCGGCGACTGGGACCCAGAATCATCTCCAGTATAGGAACACCTTGGCGGGATATTCGCACTTCTCCAAGGCTCTGGGGCAGACGAGAGTCTCTAACATCTAACTCTGAGGAACCAAAATCCGTCTCCTTCTTCGCTAATTCCTTTAGTCCTTAGCGGAGCTGTTGTCCGTTTACAGGGGGGCCATTCTGGCCCGCCCCTCACTTTCATTGGGCAGTGGGCTGTTTTTTCTTTCAGTGGTTCCTGCCCCAATTGGTTCTTTATTAAACCGCCTTTGTCGCCTCTGTCCATATTCTATGAAGTACCTCCCCCAACATAATTTTATTTTGCAAAACAACTTTGACCCTTCTCATTTGACGTTTTTACTGTGGGCCATAAAATAACGACCATCTATCTTGTAAAATTTAGACTTCAGATTGCTATCTCTGGCCACACCGACAGCTATTCTATTTTTTATTGGTTTACAAGCCTGTATTTACCCCTGCCTCTGCATCCTGTATAATACATTCGTTATTGGCCACACACCGTGGGGAATTATGCCATTTCACTTCTACACGAGACATAGTTACTGTCTACCTGAGTACACTGAATGAATTTCGCAAAGAATTTATAACCTGGAACCCAAATTTCTCCTCTTTAATATCCTGCCGGTTGCGGAGTTAAGATGCACTGCAGCGTCACATGTTCATTCATTGGCCGCCAAACTTTGAAATTTTGCATTTTCAGTTGAAATTTGTTTGCATATCACTGTGTGCAATTTCCATTACTCCTTCTTGGTGCGTCGTTTTTTTTTTTGTTGTTTAAGAGTGTATATATATATATATATATATATATATATATATATATTAATATTATTAAAAGCTTTACAATATTTCACACATTCTCATCTTTATAGTCCCCAAGTAAGAAGAATACTAATAAAAATTTCATGTTTATATAGAAATTTTTACCTGCGACTGAAGAAATGTATATGCAAAAAAATCACTTGTAAAGGAGTTAAGTTACCTTAAATAGTTGTTTTTTAGCAAGATCTTAGGTGACTTTAGCAAATATAAATGGCATCGGCTAATCCCCACTGTGTAAGGTGTCTTTCATCTCGTATTAGCTTCATAATTAAAAGAAAAAGGTGCCCGAGACTATTAACTGGGAACACGAGTTACTCTTCCATAAAAAGATGACAGAAATTACAAATCGGGCATGCATAACGGTGGAAAACAAAGTAGTGTTCCTTCTTCAAACGTAGTACTCTATTCTAGTTTCAGAAGCTTTTGTTTATCAGCATGTGCAAAACTCTGCAATGAAATATATATGTGTCCAGGCTAATTCTATTCAAACAAATTCAAATTACCGTATTTTTCTGACCAAAAGATGCACGTCAAACTTATGGGAGGATTTTTAGAATAGAATATTTTGTATTTTGTTAGGTATAGAAAGATATTTTCAATTCTTAATTAATAAAAGTTAAAAATATATACAATAAATAATATTTATAATAAATAATCTATATGAAATTTGTATAATATATATACTGAAATATTTTAATGCTACCTTCGGACCATAAGACGCAATCCGATTTTAAGTCGATTTTTTATGTACAAAGGTTTGTCTTATGATCTGAAATATACTATAGTTGATATCAGAATTCTATTGAAAATAGGGTTTATAAAGATTTTCTGTCGTAGGTCAGGCGATAATACTCGTCAGCGAGTCAGAATTCGGTACTCAGTGGGCTCTTTTCTAGTCCCCGCAAGCGGCACTGATTGCTTTCGTTCCTAAGCCGGGTATGGGCAAGTTAAATCTGCAGGTCGTTCGTTGCACGGCAAGAATTGTGACAACCGTTCCATAGTCTTAAATCATATTGTCCTTTCCCTCTCTCTTATTTGTCTCCTAACGTAAGATACTCCTCCAGTCAAGGCTGCTATGTGCTCACCCTATTGGAATTTCTCTCCTCTCTCTCTCTCTCTCTCTCTCTATATATATATATATATATATATATATATATATATATATATATATATATATATATATATATATTTATATATATATATATATTTATATATATATATATATATATATTTATATATATATATATTTTTTTTTCATATATACAGTGGAATCTCGATCGATCGTTTTCGGATCCATCGTTTTTCCGTATGTGTCGTTCATTTTATCCAGTCCCAACGATAATATTGCTTTGTTATGTTTCCGCATCTATCGTTTTCCTGCATTTATCGTTCATTTCAATCGGTCCCTTGATAAACGATAGATCGAGATTCCACTGTATATATATATATATATATATATATATATATATGATAATACTTTATATCCAGCCAGTTATTTCATACAAATAATTTCATACATACCACAATTATCCTTGATTTTATCATTTCTTAGGCCTTTGTTTTGATTCTCTGGAAATTTCAGAAAACCTCGCTTTGCCCATGGTTATCAGACAGGACGTTTTTTGTTGTTTTTTCTCTATCCCTACTTAAACATGCATGAGAACCCTATCTTTAACATGCACATGCGTTGCGGAATTCTATTACAAGGTCAGGTAACTTTTCACTGCCACCAAAGACAGGGAAACTCGGCAACACGAGAAGGCCCGTCTCCCGTTTCTGCATAAAAAGCTATCAGGCAGGCCACTTCACGGCACAGCGCGCAGGGCTAACAATGGAAAGCCCATAGGATATGGATGCTTCCACCCCGATCTACTTATGTATGAGCTTGATTATTACCATATGTCGCAGTGAGGCGCAGGAATCATGGGATAGAGGTTATTATAAGCTAACTATAAAACACCCAATAGTAGATCTGTGTTATGTTTATTTAACAGTGGAATCGTTGACCTTCAGCTGGATTATGACGCATGAAATTCCATTATGATAAGGGCACTCACTGCATATCGAATCTTCATTCTATGGATAAACACTTTACTTTTGTTTTTACTTGCTATATAATCGTTAATTTTCGTTTCTTTAATACAAAGCCAAAAATAAATACGTTTGGTTACCTTGGTTACATCGGTTCTTTTGAGATTAAATAGAAAAATAACATATTTTCTTTATACTGACATTATTACTATGTTTGAGTTTGTTTTTCGAATAATATACTAATAACTAGTAAACTAAATTACAGCTGCTGCTGTAAATTTGCCAATATTGGCTGTAAATAATTTATTGTAATTTACAGTTATATTTAATTTACAATTTAATAATGTACTGTAATTCAGAATTTTATAATTTACTGTAATTCCCAATTTTATAATTTACTGTGATTTACAATTTAATAATTTACTGCAAAATACAATAATTGCAAATATAAATTTGCTACTATCTTTTTTAATAACGCAAATTGGAAAAAATTGAATTAAAATAGTACGCACTTAGTGACTGCAAAACTGGACCAAAAATACAATACCGGTGTTGGGTATTTTATAAAACGTTATACTGGGATCCCGGTATTAGTACCGGTATTAGGAATTTTTCAAAAAAGATGCAAAAGCACAGTTGTTTGTTTGCCATATTAATTAGTTTTTGCAAAAAATGCATAAACTAAAAAAATATAAACAATTTTGTTATGTACAAATATAAAATAAAGGAGCAAATGTTATAATCAAATATTATTAATAACTGTAAAATAATAATTTATAACATTAGAGACAAAAATATAGATAAAAAATAAATCACTATATTATTACAATACAATGAGGTAACAAAACATTTAGTATTATTATTGAAAAGAGTAAATATCACATAAATATTTTCTTGTGCAGTCTGTTATATAATATCTATTATTAAAAAAAATAATTTATTACCTGCGTATCTTTGAAATGTGATCGTGAAAAACATAACGCATCTATTAACTGTCATTAAGCCAGGAATATATTTTTGTGCACAAATTACCTGCAGTTAAAAACACATTCTCTGCATCTACGCTGGTTGGTGGTACTGTGAATAATGAGTGATGTACTTACTCTAAATATTTGCTTCGAAGTCCTTCATCTTCTAACATTTCGGTATGATGTCTGACAGTTTTGAATAAATCTATTTTTGTATTACTTTTGCATCATTGTTTGTGTTTGTAACATTTTTTTCATTTATAGCTAATACCGGTATTGAAATCAATAATCGAAACTGAACGAAAATGAAACAGCAAATAATTTATGTTAGTATTGACACATCAATGAAAAAATACGTACTTCAAATAATTGTTGATGGCCAATAATTTAAGTCAAAACTTTTGATAAAAAAATATTCATTATAACGAAATATAGTAATACCGAAAAATATATTATACCGAAATATAGTAATACCGAAAAATATATTATACCGAAATATAGTAATACCGAAAAACCGCTATTTGTCCTTAGCAAATACCGGTTTTACGAAATTGCAAAATAGCACGAAATACGGGTATTCGATATACCGGTATACCGGTATTGCAATCACTATACGCACTATATCTGCTTATTAATACAAATTACTTTAATTTCTTGAATTTTTTTGTAATATGTAATTTACAATTTAATAATTTACTGAAATTCACAATTTAATACACTTCTGGCCATTAAAATTGCAACACCAGGAAGGAAAGTAAATCACAAAGCTTTACTTTTTGTACGTATACAGCATAGTAGGTTAAAAACATGATTAAATTTGTAGGCAATTTGAGGGTATACAGGGTTCGAAATTAGTACGCACAGCTGCCGCCCCTGGCAGGAAAACGGCTCTAACCCGGTTAGGCATCGAGTCGAACTGGGCTTTGATGACAGATTCGGGCAAGTCATTCCATGCTGCTTCAAATCTATGCCACACTTCGTCAATCGAAGTGGCTGGAGAGCGGTGGCGGACCAGTCTCTCAGCTACCCATGACCAGATGTTTTCAATGGGTGAGAGATCTGGAGAACGTGCTGGCCAGGGCAACAGTCGAACAACCCCTGTGTCGAGGTCGGTCAGGACACGACGGGCAACATGCGGTCTAACGTCATCTTGTTGAAAGGGGACGTCTCCGAGGCTTCGAAGATAGGGCACAGCCACCGGCCTTAAGATCTGAGAAATGTAACGCTGGCTGTTCAGATTACGGACGACGCAAACAAGAGGTGCTCGTGTCGTGTACCCAATGGGTGCCCATACCATCACACCAGGTGCAGGGCCCGTATAACGATATCGAATGCGGAAGCAGGGCACGTGCGTTCTCCTCGGTGCCTCGGGATACGGATACGTCCATCACGATGCTGCACGTAGAACCGGGACTCGTGTCAAAAGACGACGTGCTGCCACTCCTGTATCTAGTTTTGTCGCTCGCCGCACCACTGTCGCCGCGCATCTCTATGCTGCAGTGACAAGGGAAGCCGCAATAATGGTCGCCCTGCAAGCAGTCCGTGTTGCTCCAAACGTCGTCGAACTGTCCGTGCGGATACTCGTCGTGCTGCAAACAAGCCCATTTCTTGACTCCAGATCCGTCGTGATGTGGCTGTACGATCTTGCAAGACCGACCTGACAACATCTCTGTCCTCTCGGGCGTTAGTGGCGGGAGGCCGTTGAGATCCTGCATAGCGTTTAGTATGGCCCTCCTGAACCCATCGATTCGATATTCGCATGACAATCGTTTGACTCCGTTCAATGCGAGTAGCAATATCGGGAAACGATAAACCGCACTCTCGATAGACCACGATCCTGCCGCTATTGAATTACGACACGTGCTGGTAGCCGTTTCTCTTTAGTATACGAGGCATAACATGATCTTCTCACAAACAACCAACATTCAAATGCGATTTCCAAATGAGAAACCCTCTGCGTAACTTTCCTTTGATACAGAGTTTGAGATGTCGTTTCTCCCTCCTGCGTCTTTCGATTGCACTTAAATGCTAACCATTTGCACATCCCAGTATCCATTTGCACATCCCAGTAACCATTTGCACAGTAACCATTTGCACATCCCAGTATAATTTACTGTGATTTACAATTTAATAATTTACTGCAAAATACAATAATTGCAAATATAAATTTGCTACTATCTATTTTCATAACGCAAATTGGAAAAAATTGAATTAAAATAGTACGCACTTAGTGACTGCAAAACTGGACCAAAAATACAATACCGGTGTTGGGTATTTTATAAAACGTTATACTGGGATCCCGGTATTAGTACCGGTATTAGGAATTTTTCAAAAAAGATGCAAAAGCACAGTTGTTTGTTTGTCATATTAATTAGTTTTTGCAAAAAATGCATTTCTTTATTTTTTGCGAATTTGATGTTTGTATCATTCCTCCTTCATGATGTTGCAATTTTAATGGCCAGCAGTGTAATTTACTGTAATTTACAATTTAGTAATTTACTGTAATTCACAATTTAATAATTTAATATAATTTACTGTAATTCACAATTTAATAATTTAATATAATTTACTGTAATTTACAATTATATGTAATTTACGATTTAATAATTTACTGCAAATTACATTAATCGCGATTATAAATTTGCTACTATCGGTTTTCATAATATTGATAGGAAAAATTGGACTAAAATAGTAAGCACTAGATTTGTTAATTAGACGCCCACATGGTGTAGTGGTTAGCATTCTGAGCTGCCCCAAGTAACACAAAACCGTTGGCAAGTCGTTGGCCAACCACTTTCGGGCATGGTTGGCCAACGGTGGTTTTTGGCCGTTGGCGCGAGGTTGGCCCAACGGATGGCGTTCAGTTGGCCCAACGGTTGGCATTCAGTTGGCCCAACCATTGGATTTACAGGATTTGGCCGTTGGCGTTCTGTTGGCCCAACGGTGGGATTTGTAGGGAAACGGTTGGCGTTCTGTTGGCCCAACGGTGGATTTGTAGGGAAACGGTTGGCGTTCTGTTGGCCCAACGGTTGGATTTGTAGGGAAACGGTTGGCGTTCTGTTGGCCCAACGGTTGGATTTAAATGATTTGGCCGTTGGCACGAGGTTGGTCAACAGTAGGCATTCAGTTGGCCCAACAGTCAACTTTGTAGGTAAGCCTACATTAAATTTATTTAGGGCTATTATGCATTTTTCAACCCAGCCAGCAACTCTTTCTTCATCAGGCCAACAGTCAAACTATCCAAGGGTCAATAGTTTTGACATTTTGCTATTTTTCAGCAGATCGTTTACAAAGAGGATTTCCCCTTTTTAAACAGTTTATTAAGTTCTAGTATTTAGCCACAAATAATTTATATAAAAATAGTATATTCGAAATTCTATTTTGAATATATGAAATAGGATATTAAAGTATATTTATATAAAAATAGTGTATTCAAAAATGCTTTTTTGAATATACAAAAAGGGAAATCCCCATTGTAAATGGTCTGCTGAAAATTAGCAAAATGTCAAACTATTGACCCTTGAATAGTTTGAAAATTGGCCCAATGAACAAAGAGTTGTTGGCTGGGTTGAAAATTGTATAACTCTTTTCCCCAAAAAGTAGTCTGAAAACTGCAAAATTCACTCTTTTATGAAATCAAAAAGTTTCCATAGTTAAATATTAAAATGTACAAAAAGCAACAATACATTTTAATTTTGATGTTATTTTTAACAGTTTATATTTTGCTTGACATTGTTTATATAAAGTGCTTTGTTTTAAACACTTTATATCTTTTTAAAGAGAATAAATCTTATAGATTATATCCTTAGTGATATTATAAATCTCATGTCACTATATATATATATACAATTTATAATATCAATGCTACCTGTTGTTTTTAATCGGTCACTTTACTACATATATAAATTTTTTTAAATAAACACCTTTCCATTATAATCAACTGGTGTCAAATTGCACACTCATGCTGAGTTAATATGGCAAATACTTTTTGTAAGATTACCTTTATATAAATATTTTTTTCATTATATATATATATATATATATATATATATATATTTATAAACACTTTATCTTCCGATTTGTCTTCAGGTCTGATACAATATATACAACTGAGGTCTGATTTTTTTAAAACTTTCCATAAAACTTTTATATCAATTTTTGGACTTACCTTGTTTAATATTTTAAAACAGAATCTTAATAAAGCATGTTATAGTAATTTTAATAAAACACAACTTTTCATCAATTTTTTTTATTTTAACAAAAAATTTAATAAAATTTAATTTTACATTGTCAGAAATACACAGTTCTTTTATCTCTCCCTCCTTCTCTGTCTTTCGAAAAATGGAAAAATCCCTTTATTAAGTCTTCAACAAATTTTTCCGTTATGACTTCTCCCTGGTAAGCCAGTCCGACAGAAGCTGTTAATATAAAAATAAATTAGTACAGTAAATGAGTCAAAAGAAAAATAGCTATATATGCACCAAACAGTCAAACAAAAATGCCTGATTAAGTTAGTTTTTTTAATTTTTTAGAAACAAGTTAACTTATTATGAAATCTAACAATATCATTTACTTCATAATCAAAAATTTCTTCATGTTGCATGAACTTGTCTTAACTATATATATATATATATACAATTTATAATATCAATGCTTTAGGTATGTATCAGTAAAGGTTTATTTATTTGCTAAATTATCAAAGTACAAAATAAAACAACAATTTCAAATATGCAAACTAAATTAACACCAGAAGCAAATTAGACACTGTACAGATCTTTAATAATTTTAGTACATATTTATTTACATGAATATATCAACTCTCTGAAAACTTACTTAAAATTTAGACATGAAAAATTAAAATATCAAGAGCTATTGGCAGAAATTTCTTTACATTATAGGAACTAATCATCTTAAACTGCTTGTATGTATTTAGCAAAGTTTATTTTCATAAATTAACAGAGCAGAAAATTAAAGAATAATTTGAAATATTTGAACCAAATTAAAATTAGAAAAATAAGACATTGTAGTATATGATAGATAAGATTAATTTCCACATACATTTTACCAATACAACATTGAAAAACTTAAGGTGAAATTTTCCTTCTCTTAACCACACAGTAAACAATATTTTCTCAGTAAAAGTCAAATTAATTCTGTAGCATCAAAAGCCCAACAGTTTGTAAATGTATGTTTGTCAACACAAAGCTTTTTATTAGCACAATATCTTTAAAAAAAACCAACACTTTAATAATTTTAGACAATATTTATAACTCCACAAATATAAAAAAAAATTACAAATGTTTGTACAAAATATCAAACGTACTAATGCCTTTCTATCTACTGAACATCACAGTATCTATATATTTAAGTTGCTAAGCCAGACCGATTCTTTGGGCTGTCTGGGAGAGAAAACTACTGCATCAATTTATTTCATTTTGGTCTTAAAAAAAAGATTTTAATCTATAGATGTGTCAAATATGGTTTTTGTAACCATAATCTCTATTAATTAGCGATAATTTATAATCTAAAATTGTTTTCTGTACATGCTCAGCGACATGTTTAAATCTGGCTTTAGATACTCACTAAGCACGAGGCTGCATAAACTACTGCATAAAATACTGTACTAATTAGATATAACTAAAAAATTTAAAACACATTAACATAATGATTTAAAAATACATATTTAATAAAGTTAATCAAATAATACTGGTAGGAAACAAGGGAAAATAAAAAAGAGTGAGGAACAAGACTTCAGTTTATACAAATAGGCCAAGAATTCAAAGCAAGTTTTTACCTAGATTCAATCATTCATAAGATGATAACCACACTTCCAGGTCTTTCATCTATGGTGCTAATGAGATCAGGACTGGCAGTCAAATAAAAATTTCCAGAATTTTCAATTCTGCATACCAGTTCCTTGAATACATGATCTTATAGACAGCTAAAAATAGAAAAATAAGTCATATACCATGGGATTGTCAAAATACAGTCTTTAATATTATGTACAAACTTTATAATATATATTGTTAAAAATATTGCTAAAAAAGTAAATATTATAATAAGTAGCAGCTAATCAAATTTTAAAGACAAGTGAATTATTTTAATGAGTGATCAGCTTACTTCATAAATAGTCTTTAATATTATGTACAAACTTTATTAAGTATATTGTCAAAAATTGCTTAAAATGTAAATATTACAATAACTAGCAGATAATCAAATGTTAAAGACAAATGAATTATTTTAATGAGTGATCTGCATATTTCATAAATACTTTGTATTGATATTTTACTTTCAAACAAAATATTTAACATCAAATACCTGTTCGAGTCTGAGACAGACAATTATTTTAAACTGAAATAAAATACAATTGCTAAGTTGATAGTAAGGAGAGAAAAATTAATGAAATTTCACCAAAGGAGACAGCTAATTCTATTTTATCCTTGTATTCATAAGCTAGTGATTAACTGACGCTTCTTTATAAATTTGACGATTTAATAGAGTAGGTTTTCTAAATTTATGAAGTAAACTGTGAGATATAATTTTATAAACAACTTAAATACACTCAGAATAAATGTTCAACTTCTTATATAAAATGTTCAGTAAACTTTAATAACAGATATTTGAGCATAAATAAAAGTTTACCATAATGTTTTTATTATAAATACTCTAGTTAGAAATAATCTTACTGAAAGTACAAGGTAAGAATCATCAGTAAACACCAAATTTGATCAACTATTCAATTTAAAACTTTCTGAACGATCCGATTAACTAAAGTAACTCAACCATTTAAAATAAATAACATAAACACATCCATGATTTCAAAAAGTTTAAATACAACCATTCTATAAAGGATTATAAATATACAGATTACTTATATTGTGTTCTAAAAATAGAGAAACAGCAAATACAATTACAGTAGTTAAGTTTATTATTTGAGGAAAGCTTTGGCTGTTTTTATAGAAGTTTAACAAAGCATTTTACTTAAATTTACCAAGTTACGCTTCATTTTGATATGCATTTTAGAAAACTACTTGATGCTACTAATTAGCCAAGTACATCATTTTGTTTACTAAATAAAAGTATATTACTAATAAAATAATATACTTACTCTGGAATTCTTCGTAATATTACAATCACGTGGAACATGGAATGGCCGACATCCATTTCTTTTTACCGTTCATTTCTTCTCCCCACGTGCAAACAATTCGCCAAACCAGTTTCTGTCGTAGTGAATAATGCATTCTGTAACTGTTGGCCCAACAGCTTTAATTTGCAGTTGGGCCAACCATATTTTGTAACCGTTGGCCCAACCGCTTCCATTTGCAGTTGGGCCAACCACATTTTGTAACCGTTGGCCCAACCGCTTCCATTTGCAGTTGGGCCAACCATATTTTGCAACCGTTGGCCCAACCGTTTTCATTTGCAGTTGGCCCATCTGAATTTCTGGAATTTCTGCCAACGGTAACCATTCCCCAACGATGCCACGAAAATATGCGGTTGGGCCAACGGTGTGTGTTACTTGGGGCTACACTGTGGGTTTGGGTTCAAATCCCGAATAAGGCTCGTACGTTTCCGTGTCGTCTCCCTCATAGGGAGCAATGCTTGCTCATTTGCATGGTGCTCCAGTAATAAAGTTGCCAGTAACATATCAGTGAATAACAAAAGGTAAAATGTCTAACGACAAGTACCTCCGCATTAGACAGAAAAAGAATATTTGCTAATTAATACGAATTACTTTAATTTCTTAGATTTTTTATGGTAATGACAAAAATCGGCTAACTGAATCACATTAACGTTTATATTTTCGGTAGCTTTCCCTCCTTTATAGCGTAATTGGATTTTCTTCATCCCAGTTACGATTATATGTTTACTAATATAATTTTTAAGTGGATTAAAACACCACTATATTTTCTGATATAAGCTACAGTCATAGCTCGTTGGTACAGTCATAACTCGTCTGCTTAGGTACTCGTCGTTTTCGGTACTTGTCCTACCTTCTGGAACCAATTAAAGACGATTACTGAGGTACCACCATATTTTTATTCTAAATTTCTTGGGAGTTTTTTTCAAGATGATTGATCAATACCTTATAAACGATTACAGTAACTGTATGTGCACTTGTTATCATGGTTCCTTCAATTTTAGCGAGTATTATAGTTAATGTTTCCTATCTGCAAATATTGGTTTGTTTATGCCTAGCAGCGATATTAAACTACATTTAAAAAAGTACTAGCCGCTGCGCGACCAGCATGGTCGCTTTTAGTTTTATATTTTCTTTTGCAAAAAAACTCAACTGAAAGAAACGTCTGTAAGGAATGTTACTATTACCTGTCATCATAAATATACGTTGTTAAGTGGTAGTGCGATCTCAGCCAAAAAATTTATAATCATTGCAAAATTCTCTATAAGGATATCCATAGAATCATATAATTCTAAAACAACGTGATTAAAAAAATATGAATTTCCATTACTTCAGAACAGAGTTAAAGATAAGACTGAGAAACGCAACAACAAAGATTTTAAAAATGACATTCCTCTCTTTATGTAATATTTTTCAAAATTAAGATATCTACACTTTATCATGACATCAAATAAGAAATTGTTGGGGCAAATTTTTTTTTCACGTATAAAATGGAGTAAAAATTCCGCAAGTACTAAAATATAGTGTGGATTACATCACTCTTTATATGTACTATTGTTCACAATTCAGATATCTACACTTAATCATACCAAATAAAAAACTGTTGGGAAAATTTCTTCACTTATAAAATGGAGTAAAAATTCAGCAAGTACAACTAAAAATGTGTAGACAATTAACTCTTACTTGCTATTAAGATATTATAATGCAATTATTAATATTTTATTATGATATTCCTCAAACTTCTTGATATACACAGTTGAGTATTTCAGAAATAGGAGATACTACAGTGACAGAATCAAAAGAACGGACTCTAGATAACCTACATACAACTGTACATGACTAAACACTGGATTTCATAGATCTAAACATGTTTTGTCAAAAGTTTGTCCTCTAACATACATTTAGAAAAACCGATGGAACAAAAGAATAAATTATCTAGTAAAAGAATAAACCACTACACACACGCGGTCGGCCGCTAATGTTTACATCTGGTAGTTGCAGCCGTTGCCATTCGGAATGTAGAAATATCGCCGATTTTTGTGCCGCATACCTACGCGTTTTATATATATAGATTTTTTCCCTCTCTTTTTTAATCGTTTGTCTGAATAGATTGCATACAGTTTCTTAACGGAAAATATAGATTTCCTTGCAGGCTTAGCTGTCTAAATTGCTTTATTCTAATATTTCAAAACAGGGAAAGAAAAGTCTATTTTGCCTGATTTTTTGTTCCTTGTGTACTTATCTGAATAAACTGGATTACAGTTACAGTTTTACATTTGCCAATATTGATTACTTTAGTTAAGGACATCGGATAGAGTTACAAAGTCATATTTGCCAATATGGATTTCTTAGATGTTTTTCTGTCTAAATTGGATTTTGGTCTTTATTACGCATTTTCTAACTTCGATTGCTTGAATTTTAAGCAAATAACTCGAATGGACTCATCGCGTTTTTCCATGGCGTCACTTATTGAACTGTGTGTGTGGGAAATCTTCAGTTAGAGTAATACGTCGTTATCGGTTTGAGTTTATCTCGAGTTCTCCTAAAAGTACCCAATAGGCCTGTTCATAATGCATTCGGAGCTTTGCCTTGCCTTACTACGTCGGCTTTGAGATTGTTGACTGGTTTGACGTGTCACGTGGTCAATAAACTGAACTCTAGGACTGGTTGAAATTCTTAACGCTGACACTACGTAACGCTCCGTATTCAGACAATCCCGGCCGTAATTCTTCCTTCAGCAGTTTGTTCCTTTTTCTTGTTCCACCTGAAGAATAGAAGTTTTGTAAACTGATGTACTTAGAGAAGGGTTCCATTCGTTGGGAAAAAGTTAACTCACAGGGATCTTGACTGTGCTTACATTTCAACCAAAGGCTCTACAAATACTCTTAAAACATTTTAACCTTTCATGGGAAACTTATTGCCCAGATGAGTGGAAAAAAGTCATCATCGTTCCTACTTTAAAGAAAGATAAACCCCCTGAAAGTCTTTCAAGCAGGATTGAAGGTTGTAGAAAAAATTTTAAGCACCTTACAGAAATGGGCAAAGAGGTGGAATTGCAGTAGATCCCGGCCCACTGTGGAGTCTACGGGAATGAAATGGCTGACCAACTAGCCAAAAAAAGGGACTCACATAACACAAGCATCGATTACGGAAATCCCCTTCATTTCAGCAAAAAGAATCATAAAGAGAAAAATGAATTCTCAGTATGAAAAGAGAAAATTAAGAGATATACAAAATAAGGAATGGAAAGATGCAATATTACATATTTCCTCAGCACCAAGAAAACCAAGTGTTGCTGCTTAAGACTTGCCACGGGACACGACTGTTTGCCTAAATACCTTTTCAGGTTAGGTATTCTCGAAAGGTCAAACTGTACTCTTTCTTGCATGGAAGTGCCTATGGATGCATAGTATTTGCCACTGTTCCCCGCATTATCAAGTAACTGTCTTTATGGCAGATATTGGAAGGCCAGGGGACTGATGAGGACGAATGGATATCAGCCCAATTAGACTGTTGTTTATGCTCCAAGATTTCTATATGCCATTTTGTTTTGTGTTTTGTTTCTTCTGCTTGCTTGTTGTATTTTAGTGGCATATAATAGTGTATAGATGTATGTCTAAGTGCTATTGCTTTAATAATAATAATAAAAATTCAACCATGCTTAGAATAAATCTCTTTCCTATTTTTAGATCAATATCTACTGTTTCAGACTCTAAACTTGTGATAGGCCTATATATTTGCAGCTGTATATTTTCCAATATTGCTTTCTAATTATGATCTAGATCAGAGTGGCCAACTGGTGGTCCTCGGCTCGTATCCGACCCGAAAGAGCTTTTTAATCAGCCCACGGCCCCATTGCTAAAATTTACTTTTCACTAAGCAAACATTTTTATCGAGAATGCAGTTTTCTGAAAAATCAGTAATACAACTATTTTTCCTGTATTATACTGATGCCTTTTTAGGGGAGCCTACGTTTATATGCATTTTAAATAATTTAAATTTAAGATTCTTTTAGAATTAAAATATTTAGCCAGTGTACAAATCTAATATCTGATGATGGCAATTTTGACTTTCCCACAGCAGACAGAAAAATTCGTTCCGAAATAACAGTTGGCCCGCCCGTCACTTATAATTTTCTCAAGCAATCCCTTGTTTTAGTTGGCCAGCCCTGATCTAGATGAACTAAAACACGATAACAAATGCTGTCTTTTTCAAGCATTTGTCAACGTGAAGCCCTCTAAATTCCACACTGCAGTTCATGATAGACTATGTTTGCCTCCGTTGTGGGCTGTATCACTACTCTTTATAAGTCACTGGCAAAAATTTAGAGAACTCATTTGGAATTAGTTTCCCTCGAGAGCACTTATCGTCTGAGGAGCCCATGAAAAGTAGGTCCAACGCTATTGGGTGAGCTAGAGGTGTATATATTACTAAAAGTAGAGTTTCCATTTTAGGCAATGACGGTAAGATGGCAAATATCCTCAAAATCCCACAAAAGTACATGTTCAGTGTAGCTATAGAGTTTAACATCCGTGAACAGGCAGGAGGACTCGAGAATATAGCTGAGTACCAAATGCAACGAACTCCATGATTTATAAGTGTTACAGCCAAAGTCCGAAGTCTGGCCACTTCCATCCTTGGCCAAGTCGCTTGGCCAAATCCCGAAATAATCGAGAATTGACAACCCCTCTGGGCTTTAGTCGGCCAATTCGCGATGCGCCCGGCAACCAATTGCCAATTCCCGAATTACCCAAGAAAAAGTGGCTAAAGCTAAAAGGTTTGCGGCGTTGATCATACCAGTTCTAACTCATTTTATTCTCACTGTGAAAATCACTTTAGTTGCGCCAAAGTAGAAAAAATAACTTTAAAATCAAAGAGAAAAGGACAATTTTTCTTGGGAAATTCACTAACTGGCCATTGATTGTCAGGCGCCTCGTGAATTGGCCAGTCAAAGCCTGGAGGTGTCGTCAATTCTCGATTATTTCGGCCTCTGGGCAAGTGACTTGACCAATGCTAGAAGTGGCCAGACTTCGGATTTTGGCCGTAACATAAATAAAATCAACAGCATAGAGATTATACAGAATGTCATGGAGTCAAGAGTCAGAATATGGATAGCTATAAAGCTTCTTTGACCTAAGATGAACACCTGCATCCAAAACATTTAGGTTGACTCGTTCCTCTCTGTGGATGATACTCAAAAACTCAGAGTCAGGTGAGAAATTAGTGGAAATTATTTGCGAAACTGAACATAAAATGAATGAACGCAAAGTAGATCAGTGAAAAATAATAGATTGAGGAAAATTGTATGCGGCACAAAAGAAATAGAAATGGAGCACATCACGGATAACACCCTGTGATTGATACGCCAATGTTTTCGAAACACGGTTCATGCAACCTATCGAAAATATGCGGATGATATGTGGTATAGGTAAGGTGTAGCCCTAATACACATGCGCAGAAAAATACATAATTTTAATGAATGATTTTTTTCATAATTTCTTTATAAGTCACTAAAAATGTGGTGTCAGTTTTACGCACATGCTCAGGTTTGACGTCACGTCACGTCATGCTTTGACGTCAAACATTACGTCACGTTTTGAGCATAGTGAAATTTTCGCAATGCTCAAAACACAGGCGGTTTAAAAAAACAGATGAACTCATTACAACTACTTCTTGGGCCATAGTTGAATAAAGTACAGAAGAGTTTATTCAGCAATGAAAATTCCCGTAATCTCTGTTCCGTAAATGCACGTAGGCGTTACACGCCGCAGCTGATTCCTAGTCTATATAACTAGGTTACACTGAAAGTCCTTACTTGACTCTCCGTGCTAATCCTGGTTTCTCTCTGAGTGTGTTTTAAAGTTTCCTAATTTGATAAGATAAGGTACAAATATTTTTAACATAGTTCTTTCTTACAGCAAACGCAAGTATTTCTGACGTGTCACTTATTCCTGTAATACTTTTGAAATACTTCACCTTAATGAATATCTGGGTTGATTTTGACCAAATTTTGAGAAAACCTTCATAATCTTCAAAGTAGATTGGGAAAGTGAACATTATATTTTTATTAACGGAACGCAAGTCTCGGTTGTAGTAAATATCCAACGTTCGCAAACAAATTCTTACAGAAGCAAATTACACGCAGCTTTACGAGTATAGGTTCCTCTAATTTCAGATTTGATCGCAGATCGAATATTTTGTTTTGTACTTTGAGAACAGACACTATACGATTCGATTGCCATTGTGTCATGCAGTGGCAAACTTTGAAGCGGCTATATTCTGCCGTTCAACTAATCTACTCGTATTCTAAAAGGACTATATGCAAAGACATTTAAGTTGATGTTCATGCCATTTTCTTCCTATTGTGGATACCTCATACCGAATCTATATCACAGGGAAAAGAGTTTAAATTTGTCAAAATACATAGTGCCCGCCCTGGTGGGCGGTCCTAAAGTAAAAATATCATCTCGAACATATAGGTAGACTTGGACCTAGGTTTCGTCTTTGCTATCTGTTAGAATAAGAGAGACAACTTCGTTAAGTTAAAAGAGTTCAGTGGACCGGGACGATAGACATTTATTTACAGTAGATCAAACATCTACGAGCTACTACAGAGATAGAATGGGTGAAAAAAAGAACATCACATGTATTTATAAACATATACAGCAACCCAGAAAGAGCCAATAGTAGCTTTTAATAAGACACGCAACAGAAATCTTTGATAAGAGAACAAATTAGAGGTTGGGGAAAGAACTGAGATCAGATGATGTCGTCTGCGATTACATTGCTAACACCATGAGCTCTTCAGAAAGGCAAAACCAGAGAGCACAATGGAGGGAAAGGAATTCCATTGGATTTCTCTAAATTTTTACCCATGACTGAGAATGTGCAGTCTAGAAGGCTCCTCCCATATGAGCGTAATCTAAGCATATTGTCATCTTTCTGAATTCTAAATTTAGCTACACAATTAGCCCGTCTGCACACGGAGCAACTCAAAAGAAACTGATAACCGACTCAAATCACAAACCAGTCCGAGATGAGTCGCAACCTATGTAATTGAATGGAGCCACGCACACGGCGCAACTGGTTACAAACCCGTCGGACGGGTTTGTAACCAGTTGCGCCGTGTCATGGGACGTCATGGGACGTCATAGTTTGTCATAGTCACGTCATGGGACGTCATAGTTTGACATCAAGTATGACGTCAAGTTTTGAGCATAGAAAAATTTCCGCTATGCTCAAAACACAGGCTGTATGAAAAATCTAAAGGCAGAATTGTTAACGATTAACCAGTGCAGATCGTTTGCGCGTAGCTGAAAGGGGGCAAAGGACAGAAGTGGTAAAAACCTGGTTATTACATAAAACCCTGATTCTCCAATAGGTTGTTCGAAAGGACGTCAGAATTGATAATCAAAATAATTTTATCATTGGTTTTTGTTTCTTATTTCTAAACCCCAATCTAATTTTTTGCTGTTTTATCATCAAACAAATAAAATGTGTGAGGTGTTTTACATGATAAATATTACGCTAAAGATATCAGGAAAATTAATTAAAAAATCATGAATAACAACTTAAATGGTGCTACCCATTTTCCATTTCGAATGTAAATATATTTTGCCGAAAGGCAGAACATAGCCGGTTGTCAATTTACCACCACTTGACGTCGATATCTGATATCTTATTGGGTGAGATACTTGTCATTTATATTGTCAAGCATTTTTCGACTTAGAGTTTAAAAGATTCTTTACCATATTTGGCCTAGGTTGAAAATATTTCCTGATCAAAGTTAATTATTCGAGATTTTTAGATTTTAAAATTTATGTTAGATTATTATTTATGTAATTATGTAGAAACTGCTATGGAAAAGTTAGAGACAGATTCTGGTTTCTTCAAATCTCAAGTTGTGACTATAACAAAAATTTTTAACTCAAAAAGTTAGTAAAGATTCAATTCCGTGATACAATTATCCTTTTAGACCTACGAATTTCGCGAGCGGATGAACTCGCGAAATTTCGGAATGAGTTGTTGCCAATCGCCGTCAATACAATAATATGTTATCAGTGTTCTTCATCACGGCTTGTTTCTTTTTTTAACCTCACAGCCTTCGTTGATCAAACACGATTGCTAACTAAACTGTTTACGCAGTGAAAGCGATACGTTTGCACAGCGTTGCCACGCTTTTATCCTTAATCATGAAATATTTGAAAGACCTTGGTTTTAAATATTCTTGAAACGATATACAGCGATTGATTGAGTCGCACAAATTGAACGATGATGCTCTAGGATCGATGAAGATAACGATTTTTCTAGGATCGCAAAAGTTAATTCATGCTTTTACCTCTCGAAAACATTTTTATATGTCTATTGCTAATTAATTAGACCTAAATAAATCAAAGAAATTATTTTATAATTATTAAGAACTAATAGTATATTAAACTAACCGGGAAATATTTGCTTAATTGATAACAGATAATTATTAGTAACTGGTTTATTTCATAAATTATCGGCATAAATTATTTGAGTGACACTTCAACTATTAATTATTCCAGAGAATTATACTGCAGTAGAACGTCGATTATCTGGATTAATTGGGTGGGGGGGGGGGTCCCCACCCGGATTTCCGAATCCCATAGCGAACCTGATCGCTGCAGTTCAGTAAATCTATACCTGTATACATAAAAATGAATGTATGAGTGTATGTTCCAGCATTAGTCTGGACCGTCTGGTCCCCTATCAACCAAACTTGGTACATATATGACTTACAATTTGGGAAGAAACACTGGGGGGAGGGGAAGACATCCCTAGCACCCCTAGTGGGAGGAGGGGGAAGGGGAGCATGTAAAAATAATTGCAAACGATTGATATTAGTGTCGAATTCATAGTTTTCTGGGTCGCTGAGATGAACAGTGACACTCCCGATGCCGTTTAAGTGCAAGTTCAGCCCCATCTGCATTGGGGGGAGGGGGGAAGAATGGGTAAAAATAAAATGTCCAAAATGACCCAGACTAGTGTTGAATCCATAGTTTTTGGGGTCGTTGAGATGAATAGTTGCATTTTCAATGCCATTTAAGTGCAAGGTCAGCCCCCCCCTCATCAACATTGGGGGAGAAAGGGGAAGAAGAGGTGAAAATTTCAATGTACAAAATGGCCGAGCGTGGTGTCGAATCCATAGTTTTCGGGGTCGCTGAGATGTATAGGGGAAACTAAAAATGTTGTTTATAATCAAGTTTTGAGTTAAAACTAATATTATAGTGAATTTGTAATTTTACTTTATAATTTTTATACTGTACATATACTTTAAAATACCTGTAAATAAAATTACTTAGATTTTACACTATAGATAGAATTCATTCCTTTTCCTGTCTAATAAAAAACTGGGATTAAATAAATACCCGGGCAACGCCGGGCAAAGATCTAGTTTTATTTTAAAATATTAGTATAGTTCACAATAACTATTTTATTGAAAAACTAAAAACATAATGAAAAAACTGCTATGAAAAACCTACAAACATTCCTGAAGTACTGTATTTTAAATGAAAGAATTAAAAATAAATGAAAATTGTGAAGAAAGAAGCAAAAAGGAAATTGTTACGATGTACTTGTATTTTTCATTACAGTTTCTAGATCAGGGATTTCTGACCTTTTAATGTTTGCGGCACCCTTGAGAATGAGATTAGAAAATCCCACTCAATTTTCAGTGGAAATTTTAGTTTTTAAATTTTTTAATTATTAAATTAAAGCGGAATATATTTCCGGAACATGTTTAATTTGAGTTCAAATAAATACTGACTCCATTGCTGATTTTATTCATTTTTTTGAAAGATATAAACAACATACACTAGAAAAGGATATATTTATGGAGTTTCAAAAATACCCTTGGGATTCAGTATACGTAGTATTAATTATACTAGAGGACTACAGTGGAAATCACTAGTCCTCTAGTGATTTTGTTTTGTTTTACTAATGTGAGACTTGTGATTAGTGGTTAGAGAAAAAATAGTGTTTGATATCATCTTAATATTTATTTTTAGAGGGCCCTGTTAATAATATTTTGTTTATCCCCAAAAAACTCTCGTGGCACCCTTTCTCGCACCCCCCCCCCCGGCAGTTTTGTTTTCTTCACGCGTGTTTCAGCCACGTGCCGGTATGCTATGAGTCTAGAATAGGGATTCCCAAACTTTTTTACGTTTGCGGCACCCTTGGGAATGGGATTAGAAACTCGGTATCCTTGTTAGAATTTTAGTTGTTTTCAATATTTTCAACGTTAAATCAAAGCGGAACTTATATCAAGGACATCTATATATTTAAGTTGCTAAGCTGACTTTTTGGGCAGTCCGTAAGAGAAAACTACTGCATGGATTTACTTCATTTTGGTCTCAAACGGAAGATTGTAATCTGTAGGTTTGTCAAATTTCGTTTTTGCAACCGCATTTTCTATTAATTAGCGATAATTTACAATTAAAAAATTCATTTCTGCGCATGCTCAGTGACATATTTTACTGATAAACACGTTTATTCCGAGGAGTCTCTCCAGATCTCTCTCTGCCATTTTTATTTTTATGATAATTATGTTTGTGAAATATAAGATTAAACCTGATGGAAATTGTTTATTTCGCGCTCTTTAATTAACGATAATTTACAATTTAAAAAAATTGCTTTATGCGCATGCTCAGTGACATTTTTAAATCTGGTTTTAGATACTCACTAAGCACGAGGCCGCTTAAACACATTAATTTGTTTCTGCGCATTATTATGATTTTCAACATTTGGCAATAATGTGTTGAGTATAATTTGTGTATTAGTACATTTATTTACTATCTAGCCGTCATGTTTTGACGGGGACCAACTAGTGTAAAATTAAGTTTTAAAAAATACTTACTCCATTTCTGATTTTATTTATTTATTGCAAGATATGTTACAAACATTAAAATAGGATATATTAATACAGTTTCAAAATAGCCATGGGATTCAGTGTAGTATTACACTAAAGGACTACGATGGAAATCATTAAGAATAGTTTTGTTTTACTAATGTGAGACTTGCGATTAGTGCTTAAAGAACAAATGTTCGATATCAACTTAATATTTATTTTTAGAGAGCCCTACTAATATTTATTGTTTATGTCAAAAAAAAAATCTCGCGGAGCTCTGAACGATATTTGCTAGTTACAGGCTGAGAATGCTGTGTAAAGAACCTGGACAGCACGTACTTCAGTTTTTGTAATTTCTCTAAATTTGGAACTTTTCCTTACACCCAACAAACTATTTTGGAGAAGAGGCTCTAGTTCATTGGTTCCCAACCCGTAGAAATCTGCGGACCACTAAGCTAGAATTTGAACCATGTGTGGACCACCCCAGCCACACACACACCCTTCGACTTGAGGGGGGAAACTTCCGGGAATATGGGGGATATAGAATATCCTTCAGGCAAAAGGGATACAGGATTAACGTATTCACATTCTTATGTATCATATTCTATTAATAAAATAATTATGTTAAGCTTTTAAGAAATTTTAATTCAACACCTGATAGTCATCGGATATATTCGGCTCATCTAGTTCAATGAACATTGCTTTCAAAATCCCTATATAAAAAAGTTTCCAAATAAATGGAAACTTTTTTATATGTGGTGCCGGGCCACTCCCGAGGCTGTCGCGGACCACCCGTTGGGAATCGCTGCTCTAGTTTAAAAACAAATTCCTTTAAGCCCGTCTGCACACGGAGCAACTCAAAAGAAACTGATAACTGACTCAAATCACAAACCAGTCCGTGATGAGTCGTAACCTATGTAATTGAATGGAGACACGCACACGACGCAACTGGTTACAAACCCGTCGGACGGGTTTGTAACCTCCGTGTGCAAACGGCCTTAGGTTTCAAAATCACTTTGTACACCCAGCCTGAAGTTTACTTTATTTGACATTTTTAATCTTTTTTTTCAAGTGAAACTAGGTATATATGCTCAGAACCATCAGAAAGCTAATACGTCTGCTGACACAGTGTACAGTGTACAATATTTGGCATCATCGTTCCTGGCTATAAATTCTAATGTCATTCACTGATAAGTAAGAACTTTGCTTACACCTTTTCTTTACTAAGTTCCTAACAATAAAATAAATGATTTACAATTCATAAAATTATAATATACAGGTCAGCTGGGACTCACATATCGTTATTATTTAATAAAATTTCGACAAATGACGTCACATGACGACTCTATAAACATACGGGATTTTTGTGTAAATACAGAAGGTCATTCGCACTTTATGGAAACGATTTTGTAATTGGTTTTTGTCGATTGCATTTTAAGATAAAAATTTGGCAACTTCAGAATAATCGTATGCTGTTGTTTTGTTTTGATTGGGATGTAAAATAAAAGATTTATTTAGAAAATGGCTCCCAAAATTGACAGATAGCTCGAAGGTTACGTAACTGCTCTTTCCGTGGAGAAATATTCGTCTCAACAAATTATGAAGCGGTGTAAAAATCGCGGATATGGCATTTCAAAAGAAGGTATTTATAATATATTAAATTTGAACGGGAAAAAAAAGTCTAACTGAAAGTAAAAATGAAAACATGATCGCGAAACCTCATCCTAAGATTGTTCGAAAGCTGGTAAATATCAAGAAATTAAAGTTTCTGATCCTTAAAGAAAATCCGCCCACTCAAAGATCATTTGCATTGAAACTAGGAATGTCTTCTGGCACTGTAAAGAAAATCCTCCATAAAGATTTGAAGTTGAAAAAGATATTTAAACCTAAAGTTCATCTGATTTTGCCAAAGCAAATTGCTGAAAGAAAAACAAATTGTAGAAAATTATATAAAAAAACATCTAGCTGTTGAAAAATGAAAATTTGTTGTAACACTCGATAAGGCATGGGTGTATTTAAGTGACTGTAATAAAAAAAGATCAATTTTCTATTGCTCAACTGACGGGGATGACCGTACGAAATGGCCTCGTAAATGTACAGAAAAATTCCCAAGGGGATTCATGATAGTTGCAGGATTTTGTTACAACGGCAAATTAAAAATCATAAATGTCTCAAGTAAAGCCAAATATAATTCACTCTATTATCAGCAGAATATTTTAGAACCAATTTTTGAAGAAAAAAATTCCAGTATCATATGGAAAGGACATTGATAAAGTTCAGCTTCGTATGCGCAAAGCCTCTAGTCACACCCTTAAATCAACTGCCTCTTAATTAGTAAAGAAAGTATCAGAAACAGGAATAAAGTGTATCCCATTTAATGAAATACCTGTTAAATCAACTGACGCTTCTCCAAGGGACTTTTGTGCTTTCAGTTTATTAAAGCGAGCGTTACGAAAACAGCATCCAAGAACACTTCGGAAAACGCTCCAAGAGGAATGGTGTAAAATTGACATGACAGTGCTAAGAAAAAGTTTGCTTTCATGGGAAAATTCGAGCTAGAGCTATTGTTAGAACCATGGCTATTGGATAGAAGCAAATCACTGCAAAAAATATAGCGTTTATACATAAAACGTAACTATCAAAATCGTTTCCATAAAGTGCGAACGACCTTCTGTAATGCTCTCTGTAAAAAATGTGTTGATCAAATCCTCGTAGTTGTGACCATATGCGCAGTGTCTACGCGCAGATCGTATTTTCAACGAACTTGCTTTGATTTGAAGTGTTTCGAGTTTCTAACTTGCTCTAAAAATATATTTGTTGACCTTATCAGGACAAATAATTTCTGCTTTTGATTATCTTTGTGCGGTCACATTTTAACTCTCATACAAGTCAATATTTTATTCGTAATATACTCGTGGAAATGGTGTGAAGTCATATGGCATCATTCAACATGATCCACGCTATCAATTTTCAACAGATGTTTTGTTCTTTGATCTCCTCCCACCCATTTTTAACCCATCTAATAACAGTTTGGTAAATGTGGCAATAAGTTAAGTTTATTAATGAGAGACTTGCGATGGATGCTTAGAGCACGAATGTATGACATAAAGAATAACAACTGTGGGCGTGAGAGTAGCTTATTCATCCTCTGGAGCAAGTGCATCGATTTGTATCACAATCTGTCGGGAGTGAAGGTCATTAATTCAACCTAATTGTAATTTTAGATAGGCCCTACTAACAATTTTGTCTATCCCCAAAAAAATCTCGCGGCAGCCTGTTCGCACCCTTGTACCAATCTAGACATATTTGAATCCTAGAAAAATTAAGGCTGCTGTGTACTAACCTTATTGGATTCGCTCACCTCAGTGTTAACCTATGGAGCAAGTGCATCGATTTGTATCACAATCTGTCGGGAGTGAAGGTCATTAATTCAACCTAATTGTAATTTTAGATAGGCCCTACTAACAAATTTGTCAATCCCCCCAAAAAAATCTTGCGGCAGCCTGTTCGCACCCTTGTACCAATCTAGACATATTTGAACCCTAGAAAAATTAAGGCTGCTGTGTACTAACCTTATTGGATTCGCTCACCTCAGTGTTAACCTATGGAGAAAATGTATCTACTATATATAGCTACATAAATGCTGATAATCCAATAAAAATGGTATTTTCAGATAGCCTGAACTTTTATGCACCTTGCAACAGGATTCATTTTATAAATTTCGTCTTTTATGTAGCGTTTCAGTTCCAAACTTTGTCCCAAATTTTTAGTGACGTGTGACGTTATAGTGACGTCAATCGATGACTCGTCACAATGATGTCCGTTTTTTGACACGAAAAATGTTCACAGCTAATTGACGCTTTTTTTCAGCCTCTTTTTATCAGTTATAACATCTGTCTTTTTATATTTATACTCTCTGTCTCTAAACGCGGGTAACAGAAAATTTTAATATCGTAATACATGATAAATATTATCACATTTGCAGGATGTTTATGTATAGATATACAAAGGTAAGATAACATTAGATGGTGTTGTCTCGCGCTTGACATAAAGCATAACAACTGTAGGCGTGACAGTAGCTTATTCATCCTGAGGAACGAGTGCATCGATTTGTGTCACAATCTGTCGGGATTTAGAATCATTAATTCAACCTAATTGTTGTAAATTCTAGTAATTCCTAGTATAGAGGATTGTAAACCTTGTAAATCCTAGTATAGGGGAACATATTGTACCTTGTACCGGATGTACCTTGGTCCTAGGCCGTCGCCAGCTCTATCTGTTTAGGGGTGCATTTTTTTGTAAGAGGTAAGCAAAATTCATGTTGAGCCACAAGAGCTCTTTAATGTACTGTACCGTAGTAAATAATACGCCAAGCCTTTTGCTTCAATTACTTTACTACGATACGTTAAACATACTACAACTACAACATTTAAAGCAAGTATGTACAGCGAGTTAGAATATATACAGTTAGATGGCTTCGGGTTCAACGACAGCGCTGGCCTATGAGGCACCTCTGACCAGGACAGCTGCGTCTCTCTGGCACTCAAAAACAGATCTCTGCTCGTGGACTATAGGGGTCTTCTTTTATACTGTTGGCGAATTCAAAGGGATTTCTCTGGCGTTTGAAGTGCTGGGAAGTGTTCGAAGTTTATGGGATTCTAAATGTCACTATAGTGTCAAAAATCTCAAAAGCCCTCGAACCACTCAGGGATTTATGCGTTCTATAACGTCAGTACCGCACATTACAAGAACTTTATAGCCTCTTATCCTTGAGTTTATGAGACCGCCCAGATCAACAGTTCGCCGATAGATGACATGTTGAGGGGTAGGAACGGGGCATCACATACTTATATAAATACTAATTTCATGTAGTAATTGAGACAGTGTCACAGTACCTGATATAAAAATCTTTCCCATTTCAGTCTAACTGTTAAGGCTCTTGAGCACTAACTCTATTAGATTCGCTCAACTTAACGTTAACCTATGGAGAAAATGTGTCTACTATTGACAGCTACATAAATGTCGACAATCCAATAAAAATGGTATTTTCAGATAGCCTGATCTTTTATGCACTTTGCAACAGGATTCATTTTAGAAATTTCGTCCTCCAAACGAATTGATGAGCGTTTAAAACACACTCTACCAGATTTTTTCCCCGAATGATTTAAATTTTAAAATATTATTTGCTTTTTTTTTTAAACGAAAAATAGCCCTAAGGTGTAAAATTTCTTTCTCTGTTACGGAGTACAATTTAAGAAAAAAAGATCTTTCAATCCAAGTCGGCAATCATTGCACACATTTTCTCCATAGATTAACATTGAGGTGAGCGAATCCAACAGGGATAGTACACAGCAGCCTTAAAGATGAAAGAATCTGTCACAAACACTTTTCAAGCTGAAAGTATGCGACGGAGAAATACGCCTCAATCGCTTAGGGGAGTTAATCGTGCACCGATTGTCAAAATTGGTCTTCACCACGTGATACAAGGAAGTGAAAAAAGAGTGGAGGTATTTTTTTCTAGTTTAAGACACCATTACCCACGATAACATTAGACCGCACGCGAGGATATGTAGAAATAACTCTCTTTTAGGACGTGAGCTCGGAATAATAAAGGGGAAAACCCAAAAAATCCCTGCGGCTCTGCTAGACTAAATAAAGATTACGCCGAACAAAAGGAAGAAGAGTACATTACAGCTGATGAATATTGGCGAAAGAACAGTGTCGACTAAAGGAGAAAACTTGGAAAAGAACATCGCAAAAAGGGAATATTGTTCGATTAGCCGCAAGACGGGTAAATGTTGAACGAGGTTTGCTTGTATTCCGAGCGGAATCGATACAATTAAACGCCGTACTTAACAGGATGTTACGGTCGATCATTCGTACAGTTGTGCTATTTCGGTTCGTTCCTCTCTGTAGATGCGAAATTGTCATAAATAGGTCTTGCAGCTTGGTATGAGTGTCGTATAGGTGAGATTTAACTTTGATCTGACCGTAATAACAGTTAATTTTTGAAAATAAAATATTACAATGTTGTAATCAGAGCAAAAATTTTCATGGAACATAACACGTGATAAATATTCTGTGCATAATTTATACAAAATAAATTGGTATATGTCTCATACAGATGCGATTTAACTCTGACATGACCACAATAACAGTTTAATTTTTAAAAAACAAAAGATTAAAATGGTAATAAAAGTATAAATATTCGTGGAAAATAACATGTGATAAATATAGTATGTATTAATTATACAAAATCAATTGCTATGAGTCTCGTATAGTTGCGATTTAACTTTGGCATGACAACAATAACAGTTAATTTTTGAAAATAAAAAATTAAAATGTCTTAATCAGAGCAAAAATTTCGTGAAACATAACACGTGATAAATATTCTGTGCATTATTTATACAAAATCAATTGCTATGAGTCTCGTATAGTTGCGATTTAACTTTGGCATGACTACAATAACAGTTAATTTTTGAAAATAAAAGATTAAAATGTCTTAATCAGAGCAAAAATTTCGTGAAACATAGCACGTGATAAATATTCTGTGCATTATTTATACAAAATAAATTGGTATGTGTCTCATACAGATGCTATTTAACTCTGACATGACAACAATAACAGTTAATTTTTGAAAATAAAAAATTAAAATGTCTTAATCAGAGCAAAAATTTCGTGAAACATAACACGTGATAAATATTCTGTGCATTATTTATACAAAATCAATTGCTATGAGTCTCCTATAGTTGCGATTAACTTTGGCATGACTACAATAACAGTTAATTTTTGAAAATAAAAGATTAAAATGTCTTAATCAGAGCAAAAATTTCGTAAAACATAACACGTGATAAATATTCTGTGCATTATTTATACAAAATAAATTGGCATGTGTCTCATACAGATGCTATTTAACTCTGACAAGACCACAATAACAGTTCAAATTTTAAAAACAAAAGATTAAAATGGTAATAAGAGTAAAATAATTCGTGGAAATTAACATGTGATAAATATACTGTGTATTAATTATGCAAAATCAATTGCTATGCGTCTCGTATAGTTGCGATTTAACTCTGGCATGACCACAATAAAAGTTAATTTTTGAAAATACAGTCGAACCCCGTTATAGCAAACCTGGTATATAACGAACTCCCGGATATAACGCACAAAAATTTTGGTCCCGCCGTTTTCCTATTGTATTTAATGCTAATTTATCCTTCTATAGCGAACCTCCGAAATCTTAAGAATCGGCTATAACGAACATTTTTTTCAGTCGACAACTGAATGTTTTTTTAATTTTCAAACTTTTTAAGAATGTTGAAGATACAACGAATGTTGAAGAAGCAAAGAATGTTGAAGAACAAGATGATGAAGATTTACTTATCACGATGTGGATAGAAAAGCACAAAATTTCATCATTCTCAGATTGTGGCGTGCAATTGTTCGAAACATGTGATAATGAAGTCATTACATGTGAAAATCTGACTGATGAAGATATGGTGGAAGAAATTAAGATGAATCATTCTGCATCGGATGCTGATGAAGAGGAGCACATAAATGACGAAATCTCCACCATCTCAGACGCTACAGCAGCGATGAGTGTAATTAGTAAGTTTATGTTAACACAAACATTGGAAGAAAGAGTGTCGGAGTCATTTGATGTATTGGACAAAGAAATTCATAAAATGTTTTAGAAATCGGCATCACGTCGGCAGAAGATTACCGATTATATCTGTATCAAAACAGTGAGCAACTATTAAAGATAAAATCAATTTATTTCCATTTGTCTTCATTTTTAGTTAATTTAATTAGTATTGTGTTAGTTTAATGTAATCGATTTTAGTCAATTTAATTCATTAATGATCATTTTTAATAGATTTTATCATTCTTTCAAAAATCATTATTGAATATACATACCAACTAATGAGTTACACATTTTGTGAAATCTAACATTATTAGTAATGGTTCGGATATAGCGAACCACCGGATATAGCGAACAAAACTTTTGGTCCCTTGAAGTTCGTTATAACGGGGTTCGACTGTAAAAGATTAAAATGTCATAATCAGACCAAAAAATACCTTGTTCCATTACATCTTTATAGTTTGCAGTTAAACAGTATACAGTAATATGCTTATTAGACCCAAAAACACTACAGTTGATAAGTGTTGTGTAACCTTCCTGCAAACAAACCACGTCCGTCGTTTGAGGAAAAAATGAGGTAACTAAGGAGTGAGGCAGATCTATCTTTTGAGCAACACGAGAACTTACAATTGGAGTTACCAACTTCTTGCATCAATAGAAAGGGCTTTTTTTTAACCCTAAGATAGTACATGTAACTCCAAACTTCCCCAGGATGGAGCTACCGCTTTTTTGCAGCAAACCCTTCAATTTTTCAAACTGCCAACTCGACTCCTCCCACTATAATTGTCAGAAGCAAGTGGAGATACGGACTGCCATATCTTTCCCTTGTTCCCAGCAGCCTTGAGGCGTAATGCTGTTCATTATTATTTTACTCATTGATTAAAAACTAGAGATTTTTACATTAGTGTTTTAAGAGGCGACATACTTTTTGCTTTTTGAAACTTATCAAGACGTTTCATCGTATTGTTGCGATAGCTTGTTAGCTGCATTACATTTGGTAGTGTCTCGGCGCCGAATAAAATGTCATTCATAGTCATATTAACTTGAGTAATTATCATATCATTGATAATTACTCTCAATGATATAATTCGTACCCGTTTAATTGCAGGCTTAAAGTTATTAATGCAATATATTTGCACTAAACATCAAGGATTTAAGTTATGAAGTTTCTCCTTACTGTTGCAGTTTACTAGTCGCTGGTTAAAAACTTGACATTGGTAATATGATACTTTTAAGACACGAAAAACTTTTATCTTATTGAAACGTATCAGCGCGTTTTATCGTATTGTTGCGATAGCTTGTTAGCGCTATTAAACGTGGTAGTGCCTCAGCGCCGAATGAAATGCTATTCATATAGTCATATATATCTGAATAATTACACTCAATGGTGTAATTTGGAGAGAGAGAGAGAATGATGTGTGAGTGTCTGTACAGGGAAATTTAGCTATGGCAGTCAGTCATGGTTGTTAATAAATACGATATATTTCTAACGAACAGATTTTTGAGTTATGAAATTGCTCATTACTATTGTAGTTTTCTAATCATTGATTAAAATCATTACATCTTTAATTTAACACTTTTAAGACATGGAATGCTTTTACATTATTGAAGCGAATCAATATGTTTAACGCACCGAAACAGTTATGATCATGTACCTATATCTACCTAAATAGTTATTTTTAATGACATAATTCGGAATTGTTCTTCTGTTGCTCTAAAACTATACTTATATTATACTTATATATATATATATATATATATATATATATATAGAGAGAGAGAGAGGAGATCCGTGTAGAAACCATGTAGTGTAGAACCGTGTAGAAACCGTATAGACCATGTCGAAATTTATCTGTTCACCACAAGATAGCAGAACTATTCCATTGTTTTTAGTGAATATTATTGTTATCCAAAGCAGGGATGACTTCTACATGTGTACCTCCATTTGGACGATTATAAAATTGCGTTTTTGGTTTATATGTTCATTGATGTAACAGGTATGTTAAAATGAATGTATTACTTCCTGCTGTTAGGTAATTTTAATATAATTTTCCAGTTAATAATAGCAAATGTACTTATTTTCTTAACAATCAACACATGTGTTTTATGCGTGCCATTTTGCATAGCGATACGTGATTTGAAACAACGTTGCTCCGTCCATGCGTGTAATATGAACCATGCGCTGTTGTGTAATATGGACCACACGGTGTAGACACATTGGATCGATAACATCTGCAGAAAAGGGAAAGAACGTCACATTTGTCCGCACAATGAGTGCTGCTGGTCACTTCATCCCACAGATGGCGGTGTTTCCCCGTAAGCGATGGGAACCGGAACTGGAAGCAGGAGCTCCTCCAGGAACTCTTTTCAAATGCCAGGAAGCGTTTGGATGACGATCGAGCTATTCAGTGAATGGATGGAATATTTAATTACTTTCGCTAAACCTGACAAGAACAGAAAGGTTTTGTTACTCGTAATTCTCGATGGACATGTGTCCCACAGTCCAAATCTCGAGGCTATAGAACTGGCCAGAGAACCAGGGGTGATCATACTATCACTTCCTTTGCATACTACCCATCGTATACAGTCTTTGGACCCCGCTTTCTTGGGAATATCGTCTGCTATTCCCAAGAGATGGAGAGTGGATGAGGAAACATGCTGGACGGACCGTTTCCCAATTCCAAGTCTGTGAACTGTTCGGGAAGGCTTATGCACGGTCGGCATCTCTTGAAACCGCTACCAATTCTTTCCGTGCAGGTGGGATATGACCTGTCAATCGCCATGTATTTCACATGTATTCACTTCGCTCCATCCGAAGTTTCTGATAAAGCCCCACCACGAGTCACATCAGAAGACGAGACCAACGACCACTTGCCAGAAAATGTAGTTCCCATCGACCCAACACTTGAAGCTACAGTCTAGCAGAACACATCTGTTTCCGCAGAGCAAACTTCAGAAGATGTAGTCCAGGAGAACATCCCGGTTCCTGTTAGTCATAAAACTACATTTTGTAGTTTGTGGAGTGTAGTTTGTTCGCAGTGGAAAACATCAGTCCCCTTCCTCATTGCGTAGAAAGAAGCCAAAGAAAGGGAAAGGGAAACACTTCAGAGGCCACTATTCTGACTTCATCCCATTTCAAGAAGGTCGTTGCAGAAAAAAACGACCAAAGTTGGACATCCAACAGCGTCGGAAAGAGGAAAAAAATAACAAAGAAAGCTGAAAAAGAGATGCTTGCACAGAAGAAGACGACAGAGCGAAAACGCCCGGAAGCTCCAAGGGTCTCAGAAGGGACATCCCCAGGAACCTCCGACCAGGAGACAGCTGCGAATCAAGTTACTGAACCGTTTACTTACTTCGCATTCTACGGGGAGAGTACGGAGGAAGACTGGATCAGATGCGAGAAATGCTGCTCATGGGTACATAAAGCTTGCGCCAACATAACGAACCCGATACACTATTATTGTAATGATAGCTGTACTTGAAATGAATTTACTAAAAGCACAGCTTTGAGCGTCCGTCTTTCATTCTATATCATACTTTTTATTCTCGTATCAGTGGTCCATATTACACATACGTTCGGTCCATATTACACGAACGTATGTGTAATATGGACCACTGACACGAAAATAAAAAAAAAGTATTTCCTGCAATTACTAATAGTTTCCAGAGTACTTTACCAAGTTTGAACCATGAAGCTATACAATTGTAATGAGCAGCCAACAAATTAAATCTTTTTATTTATTAATTTAATTTTTATGAACATTCTTTTAAGGGGGTCCATATTACACGGATCTCCCCTATATATATATATATATATATATATATATATATATATATACTATATGAGTCACATTACTAGGTAAATATAAGGGATTTCTGTCTTCGGGGCTTAAAAAGTTATAAGTAGGTACTTAAACATATCTAAATAATTGATCTTAATCATCAAATTCAGAATAGTTCAACTACTACTATAAAATTATACATAAATTGAGTATAGTTGTAATAAAAATTAACTGCTTTTAATGTACTGCGTTCTTCATAATTATTAAACATATTAATCATTGACCCGAAACGGAATAATTTCAATTTGATATTTTACAGACACATTGTTATCCCCTTGATGCATATCACGAAGTTTTATCGGTAACTTTTGTTTGCACAAAAGAAAAACGACTTTGTTTTAATACTTTCAAAAAGAAATTACTATCTCAGGAATAAGTTGGACTCGGGATGTGCCCGTTGTACGCTTTTCTGTCTAAAAAGAGATATCATGTTGCTCTATCTTGAATGAGAAAGTAGCAAAGCGGTCCGAAGTCCTCTCCAGAAGATATCACTTTACGGTTTTATGACGTGGAGTTGTTAAGGCTTACTTTTTACATTATTTCTTTTTCGGACGTTAATACAAGCCATCAGTTATGAGACATATATTTTTATATTAGACGTATTGACACATATTTTATATAAGGAGCAATATAAAGTATATGTCCCCTCACATTTTGTATGTGAGAGTACAGGAACATAGATTAACGCAAGGGGACTATCTCAATCGCAGCATACAGGTAGCCCTCCCACAGCACGGCATCTTACAACACGGTTTCGCTTTAACACGATAAGATAAATTGCAGGAACCCTTGTATAACACTGCAACCTGTAACACGGTTTCGCTGTAACACGATAAAAAAATTGCGAAAACCATTGTACAACACCGCACTTCTATAGCACTAGATAACATGATTTTTGTTTAACACATTTAAAAACTAAATTACATTAAAATAATGACGGGAAGCAATAATGAACTATAGTGGCTTTACATGAAAATGTATAAACAATTTATAATTTATTCATTTATAACTCTATAAAATTACAAGAAGGCCTAAGCTTAGCTGAAAATCTTGAATCATTTTTCCTGAATGCAGACCCTTCCGCTGAAAGAAGCCGCATACTCAAGAGGGAGGTGCAAAATTGTCTATCTCCATACCGTGAATCTACAATGACATTGTAAGAACCAGCAAATAAACCAAAATTACAGATTTTTTAAAGAGGACAGAAGGTGCAAAAAATCTAAATGAAGAAAAAGGTTCTGAATGTGAAGGTGATATCGTTCAACCGAAAAAAACGGTCTCGTTTGATTGTACTGGGCAGTTATGAGGAAGAAATTTATTAAATTAAGGTCGCATTAAATGAAAATAATATTTTTTTGTTTCTTTTCGTTTTGTGTTATACATACATTTATATTTTTAGTAAAAATTAAGTTGCTTATATGGAATTTTAAAATAATGTTTGTTTTTAAGAAGTTTCAGAACGTAACCCCCATTTTTTGAACTGTCTCTGGGTCTCATATAACACGGATTTACACAACACGGCTTTTTCTAGGAACCTATCTACCATGTTATAGGAGGGTTGCCTGTATTTCCAATCATAATATAGCAGAAATTCTTCACTATATCAACCTACATTAAAATTACAGTGCGCGCCAATGAAAGATTTTGTTTCTTCATAGACCGTAGTAAAGTGCGACTGTAAGCTTACATCGTAACAAAGTCCTGTGAAGTTTTCCTTTAATGCATGAACTTAAGTAATATCTTATAATGAAGTAGTATTTTTTGTAAATTTTCATTATCTTTAACTAAATATAAATTTAAGTGGATCTCCTTTGATCTAATGTATGACCTCCAGAATAATTTCTAATATGGAAATAATACTTTTATGTAAGTTTTAATAATCTTTCAGTGGGTATGAATTTTAGTAAATCTGCCCTCGCAAAACTGCCGTATATATGTATGTATGTATGTATGTATATATATATATATGTAAATATATATAAATATATATGTATATATGTATGTGTATATATATATATATATATATATATATATATATATACACATACATATATATATATATATATATATATATATATATATATATATATATATATATATATATATATATAGACTGTAATGACTTCAATAGTGGCCTGCATGAAGTAGAAGATAGTGACGTAACAGCTGCAACACTTATTAGTGTTGTTTTCCCCACGCGCTGATTCAACTCAACTCCAAAAATAATATAAGAGGATTTTTAATAGATTGTATAAAATTCTTTGAACTCGTTGTGTATCAACAAGATTTCTGGTGAATGGATGTTAAATATAATTTATTTTCATAAGAAGAGAATTATTCCTTTCGCCACAAAACACAAACACGCTACAAACTTGTTTTATATTGGTGGCAAGCGTCGGGATGGAATTATCAAGTGCCGATTGCAAGCTAAGTAGAATTTGATTTGAATTCTAATAAATAGTTTGGCGATTAAAGAAGAATATCGAATTTGAGAAACTTTGATTTCGTTTATGATTTATATAAACTATCTGTCTTGAAATTATTGACTCTACATTTGTATTAGTGTTAGGGTAATAATTCTTTAATGGAATTTGATAGTTTGGCGTTTGAAAAGTCTCATGAAAAAAGTTTCCGAGAAGAATTCTAGATAAAGTTGATGTATGACGTTTTGAATGTATTTTCACTAACGTAAAGTCTGAATTTGAAATTATTTATTTCAGCAATTGTATTTTTGTTTTGGAATAGTAGTTCAGTGAAGACTTTATATCAACTGTTTGGCCAGCGATTTGGCGATATTTTTTCAAGAACGACTGAAAGTTCATTATTAGGAACTGTATATATGTTCTTGTTTAAATAAATATGAAATAGAATTTGACATAAATTCAGAAGAAGTTTGGGAAAGAAAATACCCGAAATATTATTGAAAATAAACTTAGAATTTGTTTTTGAAAGAAGTGCACGTCATACAAGAAATATTAAAGTCATATTTTGTTTTGAACGTGCGTTTCAGTGATATAAAAAGCCGAATTGAAACAAGAAAGTTTGAGATTCATTTCAGCAAACGATTTTTATTAAAAATAATTTAAATTGTGCAGTATTTGCAAAACATTATTGTGTATTTTTAGATTGTGAAAAGTTTGTGGAGTTAGAACAGACTTCATTTTGAAAGGTAGATTTTTGGTTGAAAACTTTACCTATTATAATTGTGGTAATTTGGTGCAAGTTCAAGTTAAAAAAATTATTTTGAAATTTTTAAGAAGGTTGTGATTTGCGTGTGGTTGCTAACATGTCTTTCTTAGCCAAAGGTAGGAAAGCGGACTTATTACTTGTTTGCGAAGAATTGGGAGAAGAGATATCATCTTCGAATAAGATTCCCGAAATAAAAGCAAAAATTTTAAACAGTAGCAATTATGTTGAAGCTGATGTTAAGATTATTCTAGAAAGAGTAATTGAAGACAGGAAAACCGAAGAAGTTCGCCAAGATCAAGCTCGCCAAGATGAGTTAGCTCGCCAAGATCAAGCTCGCCAAGATGAGTTAGCTCGCCTAGAACAAGCTCGCCAAGATCAAGCTCGCCAAGATGAGTTAGCTCGCCAAGAACAAGCTCGCCAAGATCAGTTAGCTCGGGAGAAAATGCAGTATGATCTAGAAATGAAACGTTTGGAACTTCAGACTCAAAGTGTGTCAAATCCTCCAACCCGTCAAACAACCGGTATGGAAGAGCATAAAATACAATTAATGAATATAACTCCAAAATTTGATGAAGAACGTGATGAAATGACTCTCTATTTAATAAACTTTGAACGAAAAGCAGAAATGGCTAAGGTTCCAAGAAGAGATTGGGCCGCCTATTTATTGGGAGTGCTGCCAGTGGAGGTTTCCAATATGTTGGCGAGAGAACCACCGGAAACCGCCAACAATTACGATTCTGTAAAAAGTCTTATCTTGAAGAGATACAAATTAAATCCTGAAAAATTAAAGCAGTTGTTTTACAGACATCAGAAGAACGCAGAAAAATCTTGGAGAAATTATGCTTATGAATTGAACAGCTATTTTACGGAATGGGTCAATGATTTAGAAGTATCTACGTTTGAAGAGTTGAAAGATTTAATCGTAACCGAACAACTCAAATTTAGAGTTCCTGCTGATATAAAAGATCACTTTCTCGATGATTGGATAAATTGGAAAAAGCCTTACGAATTGGCGGAAAAATTAGACGAATATGATGATATTAGACAAAGTTTCCGGAAAAAGGAATTCCCTCGGAAGAACACAAGTAAAGTACCAGGAGGTAACAACAGTGGATATAAACCTAAAAACCAGACAAACAATTATAATGATAAGCCTTTTCCACGGCGAGAATTTCACAAGGAGAGAAATGAGGAAGCTGAATTCGAAAGAAGGAAACAGCCTCGTTGCTATGAGTGCGGATCTCTTTCGCATTTAAGACCACAATGCGATAAGCTTAAAAAGAAAGTTGAAACTGTTGCTTCCAACATGACTGCAAGGTATGGATACCATGATGCACTTGCCCCCTACATAAGTATGGGAAAAGTAAATGGGATCGAGATGCCGATACTACGAGACACGGGTGCGAGTTTAGACTTGATTTGTAAGAAGTATGTCAGTCCGTCGATGTATACAAGTGAAACAGTGTGGATTAAATCTCCGCTGGAAGAAAACCCCACTTGTTACCCTTTAGCTAAAGTAGAACTTGAATGTGAATTTGGGCACATAGTGACCAAAGCTGCTGTTTTAAGAGACTCTTTGGATCAAGGGAGGTATCTTTTGGGGAACAAGACCGCTGCATTGTTTGAAGAAGCAAAGCAAGTCGAAGATGTCAAGATTCATATGGTGAATGCTGTTCAGACCCGTGCTCAAAAGAAAATATCTGAAGATGTCCAGAGTCTAGGAGTGGATGAAAATATTTCGGAATGTAGCCCAGATAATGAAGTCCCTGTGGAAGAAAATGTCTTGCCTATAGCAGATTTTAAGATTCCGGAATTAGACCTTATAAAACTATCCCCAGAAGATTTTTTAGAAGAACAACGAAAAAGCGCTCAATTGAAACCTCTGTTTCAGGAGGCTGAAAGCAACTTAAGTTCTGGGAACTCCAGGTATGTGGTGCGAGGTCAAGAACTATTCTTCCGTAAAGAAGACAGAGATGGGACAGAACGATTATTGCTTGTAGTTCCAGAGAGATATCGAACACAAATGATGAAAATTTGCCATGAAGAAACTGCTGCTCATTTGGGTGCAACCAAGACTAAAGATGTTTTGTTCAAAACATTCTATTGGCCGAACTGTTATAAAGAGGTGGAAAATTTTGTGAAGACCTGTGACGTATGTCAGAGAGCAGGAAAGCCACAGGATAAAAAGAAAGCCCCTCTAAAGATAGTTCCGGTTATTTCAGAAGTATTTTCCAAGCTAAACATTGATGCTTGTGGTCCTTTACCGATGACGCCTTCTGGAAACAAATACCTCATCACTGTGATCTGCATGTCTTCCAAGTATCCAGATGCCATTCCTGTTGAAAATCTGCGATCAACTACTGTAGTGGACGCCCTGCTTCAAGTTTTTAGCCGCATGGGGTTTCCAAAAGAACTGCAAACCGACCAGGGCACGTCATTCATGAGTGCTTTAACCACAGAATTTCTGGAAAGGTTTGGAATCAAAGTCATGCGAAGCTCCGTACATCATCCACAAAGTAATCCAGTTGAGAGAATGCACAGAACGCTAAAGAGGATTCTTCGTGTCCTATGTCTTGAATCTGGTCCGGACTGGGAGAAAATTTTACCTCAAGCCCTTTTTGCATTAAGAACTGTGACTCACGACAGTACAGGTTATTCCCCAGCAGAACTTGTCCATGGAAAAAATTTAAAGACTCCTGTTATGTTACTGTATGACAAATTAACAAAACAAGATCGTGAAGAAGATAGTGTTGTAGACTATGTTTTCGAACTGATGAATCGCATGAAGAGATGTCAAGAAATAGCAGTGCAAAACATGGAAGTTGCCAAAGAAAAACAGAAACTATGGTACGATAAGAAGACCGTTAAAAGACAGTTTGCTATAGGAGATTTAGTGTTGGTTGTGGCACCATCAAAACCTAATAAGTTATCAGTACAGTGGGTAGGACCTGGTGCAGTAGTACAGCAACTGTCAGAAACCAACTATGTGATCAAGTTTCCTGAAAAAGAAAAAACTCATGTGTACCACATCAATATGCTTAAACCATACTTCCAAAGGGCAGAAAATGTAAATCTGTTGTGCTTGGAAGAAACTGAAGAAGATGAAGATATTCCTATTCCTTGCCATGAAGAAAATCCAAACATTTCTGAACTGCCTGAAATTTTTAGAGAACTCAGATTGAATGCGCGATTATCTGAAACTCAACGAACTCAAATGGAAAATTTGTTGACTGCCTACTCCAATATCTTTTCGAATCAGCCGGGATGTACTGACTTGGTTGAACACGATATTGAATTAGAGACAGAAAAACCAATATTTGCAAAACCTTATAGGATGTCCCCACGACAAACAGAAATTCTAAAGAGGGAGGTGAAAAAAATGTTGGATCTAAAGATAATTGAATCAGGAGACTCTGACTTTACCTCTCCACTAATACTGGTGGAAGTACCAGGAAAAGAAGGAAGACCATGCATAGACTATCGTCGCTTAAACAAAGTAACGAGAACACAGTATTTTCCTATGCCAAATATAGAGGAACTTATAGAGAAAGTGTCATCAGCGAAATATATTACTGTTCTAGATTTAACCCGAGGTTACTGGCAAATACCTTTGAGTGAACGGGCCCAGCGTTATGCTGCCTTTGTGACAAGCTTCGGCACCTATAGGCCATTAAGGTTGCCGTTTGGACTCAAGAATGCTCCATATTATTTTAGTAGAATGATGGCTGGGTTGTTGCAAGACTGTGAAGAATTTGCTGTACCCTACTTGGACGATGTTGCAATTTTTTCTAATACCTGGGAATAGCATGTGAAACACGTAGAACAAATCTTCATGAAGATGAAAACAGCTCATCTCCACATAAAGCCTTCCAAATGTCAGTTCGCTCAGGAACATGTCAAGTACTTAGGCCACATAGTTGGACAAGGGGAACGGAAACCTGGAGAACTTAAAATACAAGCCATCAAAGATTTTCCCAGACCACTGAACAAGACCCAAATTACATCATTTTTAGGTCTTGCTGGTTATTATCGCAGATATATTCTTGATTTTTCTGCAGTAGCGGCTCCATTAACAGATCTACTAAAAGGGAAGAAAGTCAAAACGTCAGTGGATTGGAACAGTTCTTGTGAAGATGCTTTCAAAGAATTAAAGAAAAGACTTTCAGAAAAACCAGTATTATTTAGCCCCGATTTCACCATTCCATTTGTCATTCAATGTGATGCTTCAAACCTTGGGCTTGGTGCGGTGTTGTCTCAAATAAACCAAAGAGGTGAAGAACACCCTATCATGTACTTGAGTAAAAAGTTTTCCCCTGCAGAACAGAAATATAGTACTACAGAAAAAGAATGCGCAGCTATCGTTTATGCAATACAAAAGTTGAGATGTTACTTAGATGGACAACAGAGCTTCATTATACAAACTGATCATAATCCACTGGTCTGGCTAGAAAAGAACACCGGCACAAATCCAAGACTTTTAAGATGGGCCCTTATTTTGCAACCTTTCAACTATAAGGTGGTGCACCGGAAAGGAAAATTTCACCAAAACGCCGATAGTTTAAGCCGCACTGCTTAGCCTTACACCAAAACTTTTCACTGGTGACGTAGTGAAAGGTTTTTCCGAAAGGGGAGGAATTTAAGACTGTAATGACTTCAATAGTGGCCTGCATGAAGTAGAAGATAGTGACGTAACAGCTGCAACACTTATTAGTGTTGTTTTCCCCACGCGCTGATTCAACTCAACTCCAAAAATAATATAAGAGGATTTTTAATAGATTGTATAAAATTCTTTGAACTCGTTGTGTATCAACAAGATTTCTGGTGAATGGATGTTAAATATAATTTATTTTCATAAGAAGAGAATTATTCCTTTCGCCACAAAACACAAACACGCTACAATATATATAATGTGTATATATATGTGTATATATATATATATATATATATATATATATATATATATATATATATATATATATATTTATATATATATAAATGTGTGTGGGGGGGGACTAATAAATGAATAAAAAGTGCTAAAAATTCATGATTCTTGCAATAATATGTCGATATTGAACTCTATCTCTCTAAAATTGATTCCCCGGAATTTTTTCGTTCGATTCAAAATATCTATACTGATAAACATCTCTATTGTTCGTCCCATCTCGATTGTTACAATTGTCGCAATATAAGCCATCAGAGCAGAACAATCTTTACATGTTTGAACGATATTCTTAATTTAGTACAGAGGTACACTTCTGGAAGTATTTTTTATTTCATGGTCCAACCCAGTTGGAAATTGTCCAGCTTTCCTCTCTTTAATACTGAATGATGAGCCTTTACGAACTGTGGGAAAGTATCTTCACGTCACAATAAACTGTCTTTTGGGGCATCATCCGGGTTGTTTTAATTTCAATCGGCAGACAGGGGGATTTTGGTGGACGGTGGGTTCGATATTTTGCCAAAGGCTTCAAAAATTTTATTTTCGATTAATCGTGAATAATAACATTTACTGGGTTATTCTTTCGTGCAATTCGATGACAGAGTTTTTGGCAAAAATTCGACTGGACATGCCTACAGCAAAAGAGAGGAAGACTACGAGCAGAAATTATTAGGGGAATGCTCAAAAGCTAGAATATTGTTCTTTCGTCATATTTGTAAATCTTCTAGCAGCAGTCTTTACCTAGTAAATTAATAGTAATTTGACTCGTATATATATATATATATATATATATATATATATATATATATATATATATATATATATATATATATATATATATATATATGTATATATAGTATATATATATATATATATATATATATATATATATGTATATATATGTATATATAGTATATATATATATATATATATATATATATATATATATATGTATATATATACTATATATATATATATATATATATATATATATATATGTATATATATATATATATATATATATGTATATATATATATATATATGTATATATATATATATATATATATATATATATATATATATATATATATATATGTATATATATGTATATATATGTATATATATATATATATATATATATATATATATATATATATATGTATATATAGTATATATATATATATATATATATATATATATATATATGTATATATATGTATATATATAGATATATATATATATATATATGTATATATATATATATATATATATATATATATATATATATATGTATATATATATATATATATATTATATATATATATATATATATATATATATATATATATATATATATATACGAGGGCAGATCAAAAAGTAAGTTGCACTTCCAAGTTATGGCCATTTATCAAATAACATATACAAAAGCAACACGGCTATGACAGCATACAATGTAAGTTCACTTTTCCACATAGTTCCCAAGAGACTCTAAACATTTCTCCGAACGGACAACTAACTTTTCGATTCCGGATGCATAGAAAGCGCTATGTAACCACACGGAAACAGCTGCTTTCACCTCCTCATCATTTCGGAATCGTTGTCCACCGAGATCCTTTTTTGAGCTTTCCGAAAACATGGAAATCACATGGCGCTAAATCGGGACTGTATGGAGGGTGGTGCCATACCTCCATACTTGATTGCCTTGTGAGGCGTTGCGTTATCGTGCAACAAAATCACACCGTCGCTCAATTTTCCCCACCGCTTCTCTTTAATTGCCTTACGCAACCGGGTCAACGTTTGACAATACGAAGCGGATTTGATTGTCGTTCGTTTCGGCATAAATTCCACGTGCACCAAACCCTCCATGTCAAAGAACATTGTCGCCATAACCTTTCCTGCTGAAGGTTGGACCTTGGCTTTCCTTCGTTGTGGTGATGAGGTGTGCACCCATTCCATCGATGCTCTCTTCCTTTCGGGGGTGAAGTGGTGGACCCACGTTTCATCCCCTGTGATGATTCGCCACAGAAACTCGTTGCCCTCTGCAGAATACCGTTTCAAAAATGGCAGTGATAATTGGAAACGTTGTCCCTTGTGATCATCGGTGAGAACACGTGGGACCCATGTTTGACACAGCTTACGAAATCCAAGGTCCTCGTGAAGAATAGAGAACACACTGCCAAACGAAATGTTAAGCATGCTGAAAATTTCTCGCAGTTTTATGCGCCGATTCTCTCTAATGATCGCATCCACACGGTCAACATTTGCAACGGTACTGAACGTTGCGGGCCTGCCTTCGCGATATTCGTCCGTGAAATCCGTGCGTCCGGCTTCAAATTGTTGACACCACTTTACAATGCCTTGCCGAGAAATTGCACGCTTACCATATACAGCAGTGATTTCACGATGAATGTCAGTGCAATTAATCAGTTTGGCCCATAGAAATTTGATTGTTGCACGCACCTCCAATTTGGAGGCTACATCCAGTTGACGCGCCATTGATTTTAGCCCTCTATCCCCACACATCAAGACGGGAAACCACACCAACCTTCCTATCGGACGTCTGAGCAGCTAATATCCCTTTCTCAGCATTGATCAAGATTACGACACGCAGCGCGCTCTTGCGGCGAGTTAGTGCAACTTACTTTTTGATCCGCCCTCGTATATATATATATATATATATATATATATATATATATACACTCAAGAGCCGAAACATTATGACCACCTGTCAATAACGAGTTGGCCCACCTTTGGCGCGCAACACAGCTTCAACCCGCCTTGGCATGGATGCCACAAGTCCTTGGTAAATGACTGGAGACAGATTGTACCAGATGTTTAAGCAACGGTCACGCAAATCCGAGATATTGTGAATTGGTGGTCTTTGAACTCTGAGCTACCGTCCCATGACATCCCAAATGTGTTCTATCGGATTGAGATCCGGTGAGTTAGGCGGCCAGGACATTAACTGGAATTCAGCATCATGTTCCTGGAACCACTCCAACACAATTTTAGTCTCGTGACACGGGGCGTTGTCCTGTTGGAACATTCCATTTCTAGCTGGAAAAACAGAGGCCATGTAAGGGTGCAACTGGTCCGCAATGATGTTCAGATACCCTGTACCATTCATGGTCTGCTCTACCACAACCACGGGTCCCACAGACGGGTCCACAGACGTATCCTGACACGTCCATCGGCGTTATGAATGACAAACCGTGATTCATCTGACCAGGCAACTCTCTCCCACTGATCCATGGACCAGTCGCGATGTTCACGGGCTCAGAGCAGGCGCAGTTGGCGATGACGCTTGGTCAGCAAAGGCACACGAGTGGGACGTTTGCTGCGTAGTCCCATATCCAACAGTTTCCGCTGAACAATGTGCTGCGATACTATTCTACTTGGCCCTGCATACAATTGGGCTGTCAGGTGGGCCACTGTCTGGCTCCGGTTTTGCTTCACCATGCGAGACAGTCTCCGACGACCTTTTTCTTTGATAGAGTGTGGACGTCCAACACCATGTCGTCTACTGCTGGTTTCACCGTCATTCATCCACTTTGCATAAGTACTAACAACTGTAGGTCACGAACAACCCACGAGTCGTGCAGTTTCGGAATACTTGTTCCGAGCCTTCGAGCCATTACAATCTGCTCTCTATCAAAGTCGCTTAGATCCGCAGCCTTTCCCATCACACACAGAAGTAAGTGAAAGAATGATTCTTCAGACTCTCCAGCAGCAGTTAAATACCACTTCCACCTGATCACGTGCCTTCCACGTCATACAGGCGAATTCATTGCAAAATGTAGGGGTGGTCATAATGTTTTGGCTCTTGAGTGTATATATATATATAACAGTATAGTCATTAAGTTAGAGTACTACCCTCCCCCTTCATGCCCGGTGTGTGGGGGAACCGAAATAACGATGTGGTTTGCAAGTCTGGTTATTTGCATACGCGTGAAACGTCACATGACGCTTTGCCCAACTGCTAAGACGCGCAGCTCACCATTTGGCTGCAGACTGTCAGCCTATGATGCCGATGTAGCAAAATGTCCTTTTTGGAGCAACGTTCCAACATTAAATTCTGCTACAAATTAGGAAAAACCACTGCAAAAAGCGTATCGAGACGAAGCTATGTGCAGATCGAAAGTTTTCATATGGTACAGCTTGTTTAAAAATGGGAGAGACGCTGTTACAGATTATCCGCGAAGTGGGTGGCCAGTGACCCACAAACGGAGGCGAACATCCAACGGGTAGGAGCAGTGGTTGTTTGGTTGGTTGAAGTTTGTTGGTGCAAGGTCCAGAAAGGACAAGCTGCGCCAAGCACAAGGTAACATCGTCAACAAATGGTATGTACAGGTTCTTCGTCGTCTCCGGGAGACAATCCGGCGCACCGATCCCTGATGGTGCAACAAGCCCTTGATAAATACGGCACCACAGTTCTGCCACATCCCCCGTATTCCCCAAACCTCGTTCCTTGCGATTTCTATCTGTTCTCGAAACTAAAAGATCGCATCAAGGGCAAGCGGTTTGCAAATGCCGAAGAAGTGATGGCAACAGCGACAACCGCTTTACGACAGCTAAAACGCAGCGGTTTCCAGGACTGTTTCCAGAAGCTGTATCAACGCTGGCAGAAGTGTATAGTTGCGGAAGGACATTATTTTGAAGGTGATTGTGTTCAGAAGACTGTAAATGTATTCGTTGTTGTAGTAAATAAAGTCCCCGAATTTATTGACTGTACGAGTATATATATATATATAATATAACTACCAAACATACTAATTTTCTTTTGGTGCAGTTCTGATTTGATGCATTTCTGATAATGAGCCTAAGTTCAAGTTTTAACTTTCATTCTCAATTTATTTCCTGGCATAACTTTGAAAACATCAGTTCAAGGTTATTATTTTTCCTGTTGTGCAACTATGTATATATTTTCTAAGCTTAAAGATCTATCTTAAACTATGCAAAGATGCCAGAGGGGAAATAAAGAAAATCTGGGTTGCTTTTTCTTAATAACTATGTTGGTTCTTTTTAAAATCGCGTATATTATAAGATATTATACATATATATATATATATATATATATATATATATATATATATATATATATATATATATATATATATATATATATATATATATATATATATACAGGGTATCCCAGTTAAACGTTTCAGAACTTCGACGAGGGTAGGGTGCATCCTAACGACTCAAAATCATATAGCAATGTGAGGTTTGAAATGCTTTCCTGAAGCGGTGATGTACACAGAAAACCATAAAGAAAGAGACCGTAAGTGGATAATCGTTTTAATAATAAATGTACAAAACCAAAAGGTACACGTGTTCAAGTAAGTGTTCGAAGTTTTTTCCACCGACTGCAATGAAGACTTCACATCTCCGGCGCATGGAATTCCGAACATTCTGGAATAATCCAGGCTCATCTCGAATTTCTCCGGCAGCTACTGAGATTCTTGCAACCAGCTCCTGACCATTGTCAACGGGGGTGTCATAAACCTGTGTTTTCTTATGCTCCCATAAATAAAAATTCGTGTAGTTAGCCATCCTTCTAACTCTGAGTCCTTGTGCAAAATCACGATTCCCTGCACGAACGCTCGGAATTTTCCCGCAACGCCATCTACCGCTTCAGGAGAGCATTTCCGACCCCACATTGCTATATGATTTCGAGTGGTCAGGATGTACCCTACCCCTCGTAGAAGTTCTGAAACGTTTAACTGGGACACCCTGTATATATATATATATATATATATATATATATATATATATATATATGTGTGTGTGTGTGTGTGTGTGTGTGTGTGTGAGGTTTTATAGATTTTGTGCTTCATATTTTCATAAGTATGTTCACTAAATATATTAATTTTTGTTAAATATCTTGAAATATTCTGTTTGTATAATTAAAAAAACAAATTATCAGCATGTTATAATATGCCCGATTTAAAAAAGAACTGATTATTAAGAAAAAGCAACTCAGATTTTTTTTTTTCCTTCTGGCATACTTGCATAGTTTAAGATGTATCTTTAAGCTTAGAAAATGTATACATAGTTGCACAACGGGAGACAATAATAACTTTCAACTGATGTTTTCAAAGTTATGTTAAGAAATAAATTGAGAATGAAAGTTAAGAGCGTGAGCTTAGGCTTATTATCAGAACTGCACCAAACGACCGAGCACTTGACAACCATTTAAGGTAATTTGTGATCTTTTATGCTCACGAAAGGGTTCTGGTCACGGAAAAACCATGTATCTTTTCCCAGTTATACGATTAGTTTTAAGTGAACAAATATTTGTAAGCAGGTTTCAAAATGTTCGCACTTTCGAACATTGGGGGTTTTGAGAAAATTTAATACAGAGCGTTTTTCTAAAAAGGAGCTTAGAATCTCATTAACTTTAATATTACTTCTATATACGTTATAACATTTTAGTTTCGAAACATGACTTTAAGGCTGCTGTGTACTAACCCTATTGGATTCCCTCGCCTCAGTGTTAACCTTGGGAGAATATTTATCTACTATTTACAGCTATATAAATGCTGATAATCCAATAAAACAGGTATTTTAAGATATCCTGAACTTTTCTGCACCTGCCGAAAGGATTCATTTTATAAATTTCGTCCACCAAAGGAATTAAGAGGCATTTTAAGCACACTATACCAGATTTTCTCCCCGAATAATGTAAATTTTGAAATATTTTTTTGCATTTAAACAAAACGGAAACTGCCCCAAGGTATAAAGATTTATTTCTCTGTTACGGAGTACAATTTGAAAAAAAAATTCTGGTAGTCTCTTCTAACGAAACTACAGCTTGTTATTAACGTACGATTACTTATCGTTGGTTACCTGTTTTTTTTGGCGCATTTTGGTACTTTTCTGTTTAACTGTTTATTGCCACTGGGTTTGGCGCGCTGCCAAAATTATAACTCGCGACGCAGACCAGACACTTTTTTTCTTCCTGGAGGACCGTTCTTGAGGAACGTAATCCTACGTTTAAAAAAAAACTTTCAATCCAAGTCGACAATCCTTGGACACATTTTCTCCATAGGTTAACATTAAGTTGAGCGAATCCAATAGAGTCAGTACACAACAGCATTAATGCCATTTTTTGTGTGTTCAAAAACAAAAATGACGTATTTATAGCGATCATATTTTTTACTGGGATTGAGTAATTAACAAACCGATGAAGGTTTCAAGGTTTAACAGTCACGATTAAAAAACCTATTGGGGCTTCGATTGCAGGCAATTTTTATTACGAAATCAATGTTGGCTTCAGTGGTAGATAACAAAGGTTACGATACAAATGGAAGCTTCTATGTAAAACAGTAATACTTGAACCCACAGGAAGGCAATTTACCTAACATTGTCAGGTTTAAGGAGACAATGATAGTTAGGCAAGCAATTTAAACTTCGATAGTGGATAAGAACGTTTAAGGCAACGCTAGTAGGCTACAATGTTTCGCACACATCGAACACATTTAGAAATTCTATCTTTTAACTCAGATAAGATTTCTCATCAAACAACTGACACTATCAGTGATTTAAAGCCCCGTTAAGCAAACTAGTGATACATTTAGAGGTAAACAGTTATTGTCAACTAACCTATCTAGCTTTTAAAGGTTAACGACCAGTTTGTGCAAACGAATGCGATTTCAATTGTACTCAACGACTTAGTGGGAATACTTGTTATTTCAATAGAAGTCGACGGTTTTGTAGAAATAGATGCGATTTCAATGGCACTTGATGAGTTTGCAGAAATAGATGGGGTTTCAGCGGTACTTGACGGATTTGTGGAAACAGATTCATTTCTGGAGACTTGATGGCATAAATTGCAATTAACCTAAGTGCTACTTGCATAGATATGTGGTCTCCAGCGGCATCATTCCGACTTCTCACGTTGATGCGGTCGGTATAGTGGACTGTAAATCTATAACTTTCTAATTCAAAAATGCAATGTCAAAAAAGCAATTGTGTTTGTTAATATACTGGTTTTATTAACAAACACAAACAAACATAACAGCTAAATAGTTTTACCCTATGGCAAGACCAACGCAGGCAGTACTCCGATCCACAATTATTTAACACAGACCATAACTACGTTACGACAACCTTCGCCTGTGGACTTGCTACTATTACTACTGGTGATAGCAACAGATGCAGTCACGTGATCGCGCGGGGAAGCGCTCGGCCCCCCTAGAAGCGTCAAGACGAAACACACGTAGACCTATATTATACGTATCATATATAATCTACAGTGGCTCCCAAAAGTGTTCGTACACTTACGAATTTCAATGAAATAGGGGTCTATCCATTAATTAAAATGAATATTTCAGAATGGGTATTTAATAATAAGATCTATAATCTATTCTTAACAAAACTACATGAAATATTTTGAAAACATGGTAAAAGTTTATTTTTAAGAAACAAGTAATCAAAAAGTAACAAAAACTTTATCTCACAAAAGTCATCGTACACTTAAATATTTTTGGATAAATTCATAATTAAAATTATCGTCTGGCGCTTTATTTTTATTTTTGAATTGTGGTGGCATTTAAAATATCGTTTGACTTTAATTTTTGCTTGCCTACTCCGTAATATTCTATTTATTATTTAAAAATGGCTCGTAGTAGTAAAGAAACTGATTATTTTTCATCATAGAATAGAAAAATAAATTAATTATTTTTCATCATAGTAGTGGTAAATCAGTTTGGAATATTGCTAAATTACTTAATTTATCCCATTCTACTGTGCAGTATGTGAGAAACGCTTTAAAGAAGAAAATTGGATCGAAAACAAGGTAAGAAAAGGCCGTCCGGCAAAGTTAACAAAACGTGATCAGAGATTTATAATTAGAAAATTTGTGAAAAATTCACGTTTGAGTGCTGTAAAAGTTTCTGCAGAATTCAATGAAACATTTTCTACTTCAAATTCACCTGAAATTTTTTGACGAGTTCTCAGAACAGCTGGATTACATGGGCGTTCTAACCATAGAAAATTTTTTGTGATTGAGAAAAACAGAAAGTTTAGGCTTCCCTTCGCACTATCAGTGATAAATAAGCCCCAAACCTATTGGAATAATGTCTTATTTGCCGATGAACATTTTTGGTGCTGATGGGTGTATAATTGTATGGAGAAGAAAAAAATGAGGAACTTAATCCCAAGAACTTAGTAGGAACAGTTAAGCATGCCGGTGGAGGTATCCTTGTGTGGGGGTGCATGTCAGCATCAGGACTAGGAAATTTGGTATTCATTGATGGCATAATGAATCATACTGTTGTTATAAATATTTTAAGAGACAATTTAAAATTATCAGATCAAAATTTGGGTATTGGGAGCAAATTTATTTTTTTATCAAGATAACGATTCTAAGCACACGGCTCTCAACGTTCGCATCTGGTGTCTCTATAATTGTCCACAAGTTTTGAAAACACCACCTCCATCGCCAAATTTAAACCGACTAGATCATATTTAGATGAGAACTGGAGGTTCGAGTACGAAAACACTACATTCACACGAAAAGCGAACTAAAAACAATTATGATGGAAGAATGGATGAAAATTGATGCAGAAATTACAAAAGAACTAGTGCAATCTATTCCCAGCCGTTTAAAAGCTGTTGTGGATGCTAAAGGATATCCTACTAAATATTAATTTAACGAAAATTTAGAATATTTACTAATATGTAGAGATTTTTTACAAGTGTACGATGACTTTTGTGAGATAAAGTTTTTGTTACTTTTGGATAATTGGTTTCTTAAAAATACAGTTTTACTATGTTTTCAAAATATTTCATGTAGTTTTGTTAAGAATAGATTATAGATCTTATTATTAAATACCCATTCTGAAATATTCATTTTAATCAATTTATAGACCCACACTTCATTGAAAATCGTAAGTGTACGAACACTTTTGGGAGCCACTGTATATAAAACAGTTCCGTAACTGACTCACTGACTGACATACAACGCACAGACCAAACCGCTGGACCTAAACGGCTGAAATTTTGCATGGCGATTTTTCTTATAGTGTAGGGGTGCACTAAGAGAGATTTTTGAAAAATTCTTCATAGATTTTTTTAAATTGAATTTTTAAGCTGTTTTAGTAACTTTTTTTAAGTTTGCATTTAAAATAATAATTTGAGGGTTATAAAATTTATATCACCGGAAAGATCATAAAAATCCCTTTGAAATGAGATCTTTTTCGAATCTTTACCAATTTTCTGATTTTTGGTGAATTTTTCAAGATTCATTTTTAGAATTTAATTTATTAAATGCTGATCACGTGACTTCTTTTTCTGGTACTTTAAATAAATTTATCGTCACGTGCATAACAACTAAATAGACAAAAAATATTTTTTTTCTTGCTAATGCGGCAGACGATTGGACATTATTTTGTCTATAAAAATATCCCTTACGATTTTTTTATAAATATATATTTTTTTTCCTACATCAATTGTATATATTGATCGTCGTATTTATTATAAATATACATATACATTTATTTTTTTCGGCATTAATTGCATACATTGACCGTTGTATTTAATTTGAATGTACTCCGTAGCGAAGTGCGGGTTTTCAGCTAGTCTATATATATAAAACAGTTCCGTAACTGACTGACTCACTGACTGACTGACTGACATACAACGCACAGACCAAACCGCTGGACCTAAAGGGCTGAAATTTTGCATGGCGATCCTTCTTATAATGTAGGGGTACACTAAGAAAGATTTTTGAAAAATTCTTCTTAGAATTTTTAAAATTAAATTTTTAAGCTGTTTTTGTAACTTTTTTAAAGTTTGCATTTAAAATAATAATTTGAGGGTTATAAATTTTATATTACGGGAAAGATCATAAAAATTCCTTTAAAATGAAATCTTTTTCGAATCTTTACCTCCATTTTCTGATTTTTGGTGAATTTTTAAAGATCAAGTTTTAGACTTTAATTTATTAAATGCTGATCACGTGATTTCTTTTTCTGGTACTTTAAATAAATTTATCGTCACGAGCATAACAACTAAATAGACAAAAAATATTTTTTGTAGACGATTGGACATTATCCAAAAAATATTAAAATACAGTAAAAGATATGTTCCTCAAACTGTACTATATTAACTGTACTATATTCTTTAGTACGTCCTATTATATTTAATTTGAATATTTTCTTCTACATTATTTTGTCTATAAAAATATCCCTTACGATTTTTTTATAAATATATTTTTTTGTTTTTTTACATCAATTGCTTACATTGATCATTGTATTTATTATAAATATATATATATATATATATATATATATATATATATATATATATATATTGGCATTAATTGCATACATTGACCGTTGTATTTAATTTGAATGTACTCCGTAGCGAAGTATGGGTTTTCAGCTAGTATAGGCATATAGGTATACGTTGGTGTATTTGTTGTTGTTGTGTCTAATGCCCCCTGGCTGGAAGTTTCAGACCAGGTGTGCGGTTCCAGTTTATATAGCACAAGGGTCGGTGTCCGTCCACTCTGTCTCCCATATTTTAGCAGATAACCCCAATTCTCTTTTTTGATTTACATGCATCTTTACTTCCCTCTTCAATCATACCAGTTGTTTCCTATAATCTTGACACTCTGTCACCCATATTTTTGGAGAATAACCCCAATTAACCATGGATGGTGCCTCTTGCATAGGCAATTATCCATATACTGTAGAAGTTCCATATGGGAGTGTTTTCTGCACAGATAATTAAGCGAAGACTTTATTCAAAAAGACAGGAATTAGCTGTTATCAATATATATATATATATATATATATATATATATATATATATAGATATAAATAAATAATTATCAATATAAAAAATAATTAATAAAAATTAAATATATATAATTTATTTTATTGATAATTAATTATTTTTAAATAATTAATTATCAATATATGTATAGATATTACCAATATATATATATATATATATATATATATATATATATATATATATATCCTTCAGATATGGTGCTATTTATTCCTAGTTATTTCCTGTCAGTTTTGAAACAAAAACTATATTTTTAAATGAACCTTGGCCACTATGAGTCAGATGTCAAATTTAATACGTGGTTCGATTCCTTACAACTTCCCTTTTTGGATATTCGTTCATCTTTACTTCCTCTACTTCCACACCAGCTGATTCTGCTAATTTTAACACTCTGTCTCCTCATATTTGGGGGGGAATAACCAAAAATATGGGTGAAATTAACCACGGAAGACGTCTCTCCCATGGGCAGATATCCCCTGTGCCATTTGCCGTAGAAATTCTCGAGGGAAAGTTTTCCGCCTAGATAACGAAGTAAGGACACGAAACTAACTAATAGAATATTTAATAGAATATTTAATAGAATTTAAATATATCCTAGACTTCCGATTTAGCACTGTTTAATCCTAGTCATTCTCTGAGCATATCTTGAGGATGCTGTGTACTAACCCTATTGGATTCGCTCACCTCAATGTTAACTTAGGTAACCTTGGTCCTTTAACCTTGTACCTTGGTCCTAGGCCATCTCCAGCTCAATCTGCGTAGGGGTTTTTTTTTGTAAGAGGTAAGCATAATTCATGTTGTGCCACAAGAGCTCCTTAATGTACCTGATATAAAAATATTTCCCACTTCAGTCTAACTGTTAAGGCTCCTGTGTACTAACGCTTTTAGATTCGCTCAACTTAATGTTAGCCTATGGAGAAAATGTGTCTTCTATTTAGAGCTACATAAATCCTGATAATCCGCAACCTTGCAAAAGGATTCTTTTTATAAATTTCGTCCACCAAACGAAATTATGAGCGTTTAAAACCCACTATACCAGATTTTTTCTCCAAATAATTTAAATTTTAATATATTATTTTCATTTTTTTTAAAGAAAAGAAGGCGAAAAAAGCCCGATGAATAATTTTTTTCTCTATTACGGAGTACAATTTTTTTAAAAAAATCTTAAAATCCCATTTTGCAATCCTTGGACACATTTTCCGTATGGGTTAACATTGAGGTGAGCGTATCCGATCCGGTAAGCACACACGAGCCTTAAGAAGAACTTATTTATAAACGAGCCCGTCATAGCCTGCATATTGAAAGAGAACTAAAACGTAGCCCTGGGACGCCTCTATTAGTTAGAATGTATCTACGCCAGCCAGCATTGCAGAGCGCCGGGAAAACTGGAGCATCAGGCGCGGCATTATTCCATTCCGACGTAGAATCCCTCTGGTCAAACATTAAAAATCGTTTGTTTACCGCCAGCCCGTCGCCCCGGCACGCTGCGTCATCCGGGCTTTCACATTTAAGGAAAATCGTTAGCGGCTGCTGTCGGAAACCATTCCTGTGACCCTTTCCTTGCGCGCCCGACACTTTTTAACTCGCCACCGGGAAAAATGGGAAAAACCCCTCCTCGCTCGTGGAGGAGCAAACGGGCTCCGGATCTCGCGGTGGATGTTTTTGTGCGGGTGCAGTTAAGATGCTCTCGCTTCGCCCCCCTAAGGAGTTGAGGGTTCTTGCAGTTGTGAGTAAACTGGAAATTTCGATGAGGGTGGAATTTCAGTAGAAAAATGTCAAGATTCTGAGAAGTTTAGGAAGTGACGCTAGCCCTGTCAGTCATCCCCGTCTCCACCCTTTTTGTTTTTACTTTCACTGGAGCCGATAGAAATCAGTCGAACTTGCGGCTGTAATTCTCTAAATATAAAAACAATCCTCCATCCTCTCTCACGGATTAATTTATTTTTTGCATAGTATTAAATGAAAAAATACAGTGACACTTCTCTATGGTGGCCGGTCATGTTTCCGAAAGTAAGTGGTCGTTTGAAGAGGTGGCCCTTGAAAAGAAAGGTTTTTTCCATAACATTCGCTCTATAGAAAAGAAAAGACAAAACCCTTGTGCTCGAGGAATAAGCAGGAAATCCAACGCATATAAAGCACAAATAGCAGTAAGGTGCAATTTTCATACGACCGTTTCGAAGCTGCAAAGGAGCTTCTTCATCAGTGAAAAATTCATATTTGCGCTGATGAAGAAGCTCCTTTGCAGCTTCGAAACGGCCGTATGCAAAATTGCACCTTACTGCTATTTGTGTTTTATTTGCGTTGGATTTCCTGTATATTCGCTCTATAGTGTTTAATACGTTCTGAACAAAATAAGGCCGTTTAGAGGATTGACCGGATAGATAAGTTTCACTCCATGTAATTAAAAAAAAATTAAATTAATAGCCAATTATAACTAGTAAAATGTAAATTATTCAACAGGGAAAGATATTAAATAACAGGAAGAATGTAATGACAGGCAAACGAAACAAACAGAAATCCTACACTTAGAGCTAAGATAAGCACTTAGAGATATATGACTATTTCGTAAGAAATAGCCATATATATGTACACTTACAAAGATACTTGTATCGGAAACTTTCGGCTTAAATTTTAACATCCATAATTAGATGGGATAATTTTTGAGTTTACATCTCTATATATAAAAATGAATGTTTGTTTGTTTGTTCGAATTTTATGCGCTACCGTACCGTTCATCCGATGGCGATGAAACTTGGTCCACTTATTGCTTGAACTTGCGCGATGGTTATAGACTATTTTAATTCCCCTACGCCGCTCCATTCCCGCATTATGTTAGAAGTATCAACGGATATTGAAAATCGCCAAAAAATATTGCAAAATTTCACCGCATATTTATGTTCAAAGCCATTGTAACATTTCAATGTTGCCAATTAAATTATAACATTTCCGTAAAAATAAATAGACATGAATAAAAAACGTGATTTATTCATATATTGGCGCATGCAAGAATGAATTTGATATATTATTTTCATGTAAGTGGCAACGCCGGAATGTTCCTTTTTAAAAATGAAAATATAAGGATGGAAAGTCTTTCATTTTCAATGAATATGTTATCTATCCATTTCATGAATTGAAACTATCCCAAGCTACCTGTTCAAACTCAAATATACTGCAGGACACGTTGACTTAGCTAGAAACACGTGCGTTTAGCCTTGACGTGATGATTTATATAACTGAAGTGACATTGAAACATAGCAGATGATTTAGTTTCGAGAAAGAATTACAATCATGAAATACGTGTATATTATAATTAAGAAAGTCTGAAAGTGGCATTGAAACGTAGCAGACGATTTAGTTTTGAGAAAGAATTCCGAGCATGAAATACGTGTATATACTTTTTCTATAATAATTACCAGATTTGCTGTGTTCCAATATTGAATGTGATCTCAATCCATTCAAACATTATTGATTATTTTTCTATAATAATAAATCCATTCAAACGTTATTGACTAGCTGTAAATTAATGCTTTAAAATGCCCAAAAAGTGGAGAGAAACTTTTAATCCTGCAGAAGTAAGGGGAAAATGTCAGATTGTTGAGAAATGAGCAATGTGATGAAAAAAAAACAGAAAAGCGCGAAGCGAATAGAATTAGAAATGCAGTTAGACGCACACAAGAATCTGAAGAAAAAACATTCCCATGAGCTCGAAAGTAACAGAATTCGAATTGTAGTGATCCGAGGCAGTGAGACTGATGAAGAAACTTTCAACGCGTCGAACATACGATTGTCTTCGAGCTACAACATCGAAAGGACAGGAAAGTGATGAACAACGACAGCAACGACAACAAACTAATGCTATTTGCTACCGCAATAGAATTTTAGCGAAAACTGTAGAACATCATAACATGAGGCTAATCATTGAAAAAAATAATAACAGAAATTGAATCCCGCGCGAAGCCGGGTAATACATCTAGTATATATATATATATATATATATATATATACAAACACACTATCTACCAATAAGTATTTGGACACCTGTGATAGAAAAGAAAAACACAATTTTTTTAATATTCAATAGTTGGTAAAGCCTCTACGAGAGACAATTACAGCCTAAACCCTCCGGGGCATGCTTTCCACAAGTCCTTGTATGACAACTAGAGGTGAGGTATTTTCTTCCACTCGGCTTGGATAAAACGTGTAAGTTCCTTCACCGATTCTGGATGGTTGTTGCACCCCTTAATTCCGCGATCCTACTCGTCCAGGAGGTTCTCGACAGGGTTCAGGTCTGGGCTCTGGGCAGGACAGTCCTTTCGGTTAAACCCATTGTCACCATTCCAATTCATGGTGCACCTCGCAACATGACAGCTAGCGTTGTCGTCCTGGAAGTAACATGGGTCGAACCCGTAAAACTGCCACAACGTAGGAAGCACGCTGTCATCCAAAATAGTGCAGTAGGCGTTGGCGTTGAGCTTACCATCAATTGGGGCCAAAGGTCCCAGTCCATACCAGTAGAAACACCCCCAGACCATAATTATACTTCCGTCGAACTTTATTGTGGGCACACTGCATTCTAGCAGGAGGCGTGTTCCAGGCAGACGCCAGATCAAGACCCTGCATCGAAACGGTAGAGGGTGAACCTTGATTCGTCGCTCCAGAGAACCCGTTTCCACCGATCTGCGGTCCACTTTCGACGTGCTCTGCACACTATTAACAGATCAACGCGGTTGGACTTTGTATTCAAAGGCTTATGGGCGGCAGCACGATCATGAAAACCAAGCAGATGTGCTTCTCTACGGATGGTATTCATCGAAACAACACTCCCGGATGCCTGTTGAAACTCCTGGAGTATATGTACCATCGTTGGGTGAGATTCTTCCGAATTTCTCTGGACAGCACCCGTCGGTCTGCATCTCCCAGTTTCGTGGGTCTGCCGACTCGGGGCACATTCCGACAATCCCCGTTCACCTTCTACTTCTGAATCACATAGACCACTGTCGATTTTAGGTAGTTCAGCTCGCTGGATATGTTCCTCAAGTATCGACCTTTTCTGTGATACCCGACGATTACATCTTTCACGAAATCGGTTAAATCTGCACTTCGTGGTATTTTGCATGCGACTAATGCCAATGTTGTTTCCTACTAGATATTTTACGGCGGAAGGCTTGACGTATATCAGGACCCGCAGATATCGTCATTTGCATGAGTATCCAAATACTTATTGGTAGATAGTATATATATATATATTGTTACGTGTTAGGGGCCAATTTGGCGTGTTTTCGCCAGCGCGCGTTGTTAAGGAGTTCTCGTGAATTAAAAACCATGATTTAAGCACGCTCACGCGTCTACCATGAAGGAAGTAATAAATGCAGATTTGGGTTAATTGTTGGAAAATGGTTTAGTTGTGCGGTGTGGCATCATGGGTTTTGTTTTGTGAGTTAAATAGGTTTTTAGCATAGCAATTCAGTTCAAGTTTTATCCTTGAAGAGAAAGGTGATTGTGTTTTTGTAGGTATTTTATCGTCCCAGAATAGACGGTGGATCTTAGTGAAGTTTCCGTTGGAACTTGCTGTTTTAAGGTTGTATGCTATTGTATAATAAGTGTTATATTGAATTTATATAAGAAAACTTTAAATCCCAAATTGTCAAGAAAAATATCTAGGAGCTGGAAAGTGTTGAAGTCCAGCGAAGATTAGCAGTCTACTGCTGTATCTTGTTAAAAGAAGATTGTATGTTAGTTTTGCTGTCTATAAAAATCTCTGTTTTCGATTGTGGTAACTGGCATATTTATTTCATTTCTTGAATTCACTTGTAAAAATAACTTTCCGTACCACAAATTTGGTACAATATATATGTGTGTGTGTGTGTGTGTTAGTAATGCAAAAATATGTAATTTAATTCTCTGTCTTATTTAAAGTTCAATAAATTTTCTTATTGTTGCAGTTAAGTTACAACAGAGAGCTTACAGCGACTAAATTTCGTTACATTCACTGCTGTTTGATGCGTATAAAACATTCAAGCAGTATTGTACAGGAATTTTTAGTATGATGGAAGCAAACGCTCTCTGTTAAAAATGCCACGGAATGAAAGCTCTCAAAAGCTTTTGTAAATATTTGATGCAAACTGCAAAAATATGTCAAGCGTTTTTCCAGACACATTAGCCTTTCTTTTTCTTCGTAACTTAATGCCAAGAATCTCGGTGTTTGTTTTATTTATGTTTTTTTTTTCAAACTGATGGACATTATTTTCGTTTAGAAAACTAACTTCGATTCTATCATGTGTTACAAATAGTTAAAGGTCGATAGATGGTCTCAAGCAAAACGGATAAGTGAATAAGTAATATCAATGTCAATTATAAGTATATCAATAGTTTAAATTTTCATTCAACGAATCTTAAAACATTTTTAAGTGCTTACTGTAGATTTTGGATTGAGCTTTAAATTCTTGAAAACCCCCTTTTTGCGGGGTAATGTATGTAAAATCCCCCATTGAGGTAAAATCTGTAGATGTGGTAAAATTTAGAGACTAAATATGTGAATACAGGTCTTTTTTTCTGTAAGGGAAGAAATGTTGTGTTAGAAGAGATGTTGACAAATAAATAATACATACATATATATATATATGTATGTATGTATGTATGTACAGGCGATTATCCAAATAATGGAAACACTAAGAAGCATGATGAAAACCTTTATTAATATGGCTCAGGATCACCTTTGTCATATAATACCACCTGATTCCCCTTGGAATTGGATTATACAAGTCATGAATAGTGGCTAAGAATATATCATACCATTCTTCAGGGAAAAATCATGAAAGTTCCTGTAGAGATGCTGTGATGGATATCGATAGCTAGCTCTATCCGCTTATGCAGATCACAGTGGTTGGATGATATATAGTCGGGGGGGGGGGGGGAGGGATTGTACAGGGCAAGATAGGATATTTAACGTATTTTTCATGCTCTTCAAACCAATATTTGATAGATTTATCTGTATGTATATGGGGATTATCATACCGGAGTGCGCAATCTCCTGCAAAAAAAAACAATGTTTGCACCATAGGATGGACTAGTGAGCTAAACTTTCGACATAGTCCTTGTCCTTCAATCTCATTTTTAGGGTTACAATAGGGCCTGAAGAAAACCATGAGATGCCATCCCAAACACTGATAGATATATTTCCATGATTGACAGTTGAGATGAGACAGCCAGAATCCTACGCTGGTGTAGGCGTTCTCCAGACATACGCATATCCTGTTGGGAGGAATAATGTGAACAATGATTCGTCGGACCAAATGCCGTTTTTCGACATATTACTCGACCAGGATTTGCGCTCGTGGCAACATTAAGGACGATATTTTGTATTGGCATCTATTATGAGTGGTTTGGAAATAGCTACTTTTCCGTAAATCTTTGTTTGTGAAGTTCCCTTCTACCTCTGATGGATGATACCGGAAGATGCAGATGCAGATTGAGCTCTTCGGTCAATTTAGTTGCAGTTGTTTTCTTTCTCCATGTCATAATCCGCTTCAATACCTCGTTCGTCTCTTTCACTCAGCTCTCCCTTTCGTCCACTATTCTGTTTGGTAAAGGATGTTTTTCCGTGCACTCTTTATGCTATCGTAACTTTCGATACCATAGCTCGAAAACCACTAATTAGCCTGAGGGTTTCAGCAACAGATACTCCAATTTAAACATGCTCAAACAATTTGTCCTGTTCGTAAGGTCTGCAAGGTTTGACATATTACGCTGCTCCCCCCAAAAGCACGATGCCCTTAGTTTCATTACTGCTAGCTGACAGTAGAATAATACATACACTATACTATGTAAAAAAATACCGGTGGGCAGACTTGTTTTTTAAGGAATACGAAGCAGATTCATAAACACCACTGATATTGATAGGTGTTTCCATTATTTTGATAGCCACCTGTGTGTCTATATATATATATATATTTTCAATGCGGAGGCACTTGTCGCGAAGACATTCACCTATAATTCACCGCAGTTTTGCTGGCCATTTTATTATGGGGGCGCCATACAGGCAGACCAGCATTGCCCCCTATGAAGGTGAGACACAAACGGGGGCACTTTAGTGGCGCTTCGCCAGGATTCGATCTGAGCACCCTCAGCACCGAAAACCAGCGCGCTGTACCACAAGGCCGCCACAGCCCTATCTCTCTCTCTCTCTCTCTCTCTCTCTCTCTATATATATATATATATATATATATATATATATATATATATATATATATATATATATATATATATATATATATATATATATATATATATATATTTATATATATATATATATATATATATACTTAATGTAAAAGAGATATGTAACATAAAAGAGATATTTATTTTTATGAAGTGTTATAATCTGAAGGTCATCCACGTACATCATACACAATGCAAAATCAAAGCCAAATACCGTTTTCTGATAGTACGGGTTGTTTCGTCAAAGTACCCGTTATCGGCACGTGTTTATCCTCAGGGGGCAGTAAGAAAATTTCAAATATTACTCGCGATAACTGTTCAAGGTTACTAATCGAGTAAACTATCACGGAATAACGAGAAAACGAAAGATAATGAACGAGTATAAAAAAAAGGCAACGAAAGAAAAGATGGACAGGAATAATTTATCGCCCTAATCACCGCGCTGTCTTAACCGAGACGAAAAATTCCGGAACGTGGCCGGTTTGTTGGCAAACGGTCAAATTAAAATAGGATGCAGGCCGGCCGGGCGCTAGACCAGTCTCTTAAGTTACCGGAAGGAAGGAACGCGGGTTTACGAGGTGGGATATGTTACAGTGTTGAAAGGATAGTTGTAGTTTGCTGACAGCGATAGAGCTGTCCGAGGAGATAAATCTGATAACTGATAAACTTTAGTACACAATCAAAGCGCGACGGTGTTTAATGGTGTAGATACGAAATTGGAAGTACTTGGATTTTAGTAGTTGAGTGCACTGTTAAAAAAAACTGAAGTTTGACATTGAAATTTGTTATTTATTTTTACTAAAAGGCTGAAATAAACGTAGTTGACTATTCGAGAACTAAGTAATTATTTTAAACTCGTTTCATGATGAGACGTGTAGAGTTTTTATTGTTATTTTAGGGTCGATATAGCCTTTTTTATAGGAGTAGTTTACTAATCTAGAACTAAGAAAGTATTATAAACTCCTTTAATGTTGAGAGGTGTAGAGTTTTAATTGTTATTTGAGGTTGATAGAGTTTTGCCTTATGAATAGAGGTAGTTGACTAATCCAAAACAAAAAAAAGTTTTATAATTTCCTTTCATGATGAGAGATGTAGAGTTTTTATTGTTATTTGAGGCTGATATAGCCTTTCCATATTAATAGAGGTAGTTGACTAATCGAGAACTAAGAAATTTTTATCAACCCCTTTAATGATGAGCGATGTAGAGTTTTTATTTATTGTTATTTGAAGTTGCCATAGCCTTGCCTTATCATAGTGGTAGTTGACTAATTGGGGACTAAGAGAGTTTTATAAACTCCTTTCATGATGAGAGATGTAGAGATTTTATTGTTATTTGAGGTTGATATAAACTTACTAATATAGGTGATTGACTATTCGAGAACGAAATTGTATTATAAACTCCTTTCATAACGATAGGTGTATAATTTGTATGACTGAATGAAAGTATTTAAGAAAATTTAGAAAATTCTTTTTATCTGAAAAGAAAGCGTGAAAATAAGCACTAATAATTAATTTTCATTTAACAAAAGGATGTGATCTATTGAAGGAGAAATTTAGAATTAGAACGCCTCGTTGTAAACGAAGAATTTATTATAAGAGTGTATAATACTTCTATCAAAGACATTTGGCTAACTGATTTTTACGTTTAGAGATCCCTCTCTAAAGTATGAGGCTTTCAGTCTCTGCAGCCCTACGATAACTTTCAGTATTATGTACATTTTATAAGAGCAAATTAAGTTAAAACTTTCCCATTTGCTGATTTTTATATTTGAACCCTTTAGTTCTAATGTGCGCTTAATAAGAGTGCATAAGAATGTAATTAAAAACTTTTACTTTTACTGATTTTTATATTTCAACCCTTTAGTTCTAATGTGCATTTAATAAGAGTGCATAAGAATATAATTAAAAGCTTTTACGTTTACTGATATTTATATTTCAACCCTTTAGTTCTAATGTGCGCTTAATAAGAGTGCATAAGAATGTAATTAAAAACTTTTACGTTTACTGATTTTTATATTTCAACCCTTTAGTTCTAATGTGCGTTTAATAAGAGTGCATAAGAATGCAATTGAAAACTTTTACGTTTATGGTTTTTTTTATATTTCAACCCTTTAGTTCTAATGTGCGTTTAATAAGAGTATATAAGAATGCTATTAAATACTTTTATGATTACTGATTTTTATATTTCAACCCTTTAGTTCTAATGTGCATTTAATAAGAGTGCATAAGAATATAATTAAAAGCTTTTACGTTTCCTGATTTTTATATTTCAACCCTTTAGTTCTAATGTGCGTTTAATAAGAGTGCATAAGAATATAATTAAAAACTTTTATGCTTACTGATTTTTAAATTTTATGTCTCTCTGGAGGAAGGCGAATTCATTCCCTCTCACCATAGGAATGCTCATGAACTTTTATCCGTACAGGCTTTTCGTAAAAGGACAATGCAATTTTTTGAAAAAATTTGGTGTATCGATTTTCATACACTGAACCTCTCGGGAAGTAGGGGTTTCCAGTCTTTCAAGCCGGCCCCCTTCTCTTTGGCCCTGTCTTTAATGTTATATAAACCGAACATTGTTTGATAACGCAGTAGTGAGCACTAGTAAAAAACATTGTGGTATTATTTTTAGGAACAAATCACAGGTATCTTCTATCTTACAGGTAGAATCAGCGTGTATGGAACATGTGCATTGGAATACACCCGAGCTGTTTTTCACGTCATTAATCAAACATTTCAGATTCTTCGGTTGTATATCTAAGCAAATTATTCTGAAAGAACATCTGATATGTTTTATATTACCATTCGGTAAAACATGAACAATAATGGTTAATGTGCTCTTCCCGGGCATGGCGCTTTCTACTGCACAAATATCCCCACGTTGTTCGTTGGCAGCCATACTTCTTTCTAGCTTCAATGAATTATTTTTATCAAACTTCATGAGAATGTGGGGTGTGAGAAACAACAAACATTCCTCCTTTTCCTACAACACAACTCCTCGTGTTGTAACAATGCCGCGAATCTTTGGGTGTAGCATTTTCATCCCGTAACGGTTTTGACTTTTAAACTTTCGTAAAAAGATACTCCATGCTAAAAGATCTCAATAATACCTGACTTTGCACAGAGAAAAGTTTATATCTTGTCTTTGGGGCTAAAACAAAAGAGCGTATAACATTACTTCCCAACAAACTCTGTTCACACTAAACCTGTTCTGAACCAACCCCCCAAGCGCTGTTGCAGCAGCGCCCCCTTTTAAAAACAAGGGTGTTTGTTTACCAGAGTTCTTGGAGAGACCCCAGCGGAGAGACGTGTTTTGCGGTGCTTGTGGCCGCGTAACCGATGGGTCTGAGTCTTTTATAGAGTTATGTAATAAACTGAGCTTTAAACAGTCCATGAGTGATTACTTTGTGTGGTGTCCTGAGCTAGCGAAGACACCTGGTCCGTCGAGAACCTGAGAAGGCAACCTTGGATATTTTTGTGTGTTAACCTCCGGTTTATATGAGGATTTCGATTGTGATGCTCCGGAAAGAGAAGTAGGAATCCTTTATAGTACATTAGTGAATATATGTGATTTAATGAGTTCCGAATTTTAAAACTGTGATTTAATGAGTCCTGAATTTTAAAAGTGTGATTTAATGAGTGCCGAATTTATATCTGTGATTTTATGAGTTCTGAATTTTATAACTGTGAGTTAATGAGTACTTAATTTGTGTTGCTGTGAGATTTAACGCATATTTACTGAATTACTGATACAATGTTTAAGAACGCGATAAAAGATGATCTTCGGCTTGTTGCCGTAAATCTAAATGAAGCAGTAACGGACAAAATGTCTGTGATCGAGTTGACAAATATTATAAAGCGTTCTGAGAAATTTAAAAATGATCCTGATTATGTTGAGGAATTAATTGCAGAGATAGTGGATTCTAGAAAATCAGAAGAGCAGAGAGAGTTAGATTTAAAAAATAAAGAGATAGAGTTTGAAAAACTTAAGCTGGAAAAAACACGAGCCGAGCTAGAATTGGCTAAAATCAGAGCAGAATCGAGAGAGATTTCCCCGGAAAAAGAAAATCCGGTTGAGAAAAGTGAGTCTTTAGAGTCGCTTGTGAAAGGTGTTCGAACTTTAACTTTAAGAGTTCCTAGCAAACCCGAAGGATGGGTGCTATATTTTGCATCGTTAGAGAGGGCTTTTCACACGAAAAACGTGCCAGAAAAGTTCAAAGCTGAGATTCTCATAAATTTGCTAGGTGAGAAGGCCTCAAATGTGCTGACATACATCAAAGATGATGAGCTTTGCGACTATTCAAAAGTCAAAACAATCGTCTTACGGGAATTCGAACCGTCGCCGCAAGATATTTTAGAACAATTCAGAAAAGCAGTACGTCAGACAAATGAGACGCATTTACAATTTACATCTCGACTAACAACTAGTCTTGATTACTACCTAAAATTGAGAAAAGTGACAGATTTCGAAACATTAAAAAAACTCTTGATTTCCGATAAACTATTTCAAACATTAGACAAAGAGACTGCTTCTTTTATAAGCGTAAGGCAGGCTGAAACGTGGTTTCACCCGATTCAGATGTCCAAGGAGATTGACGTATATTTTGCTTCACGAGGAAAAACCATGACCATAAATTCCAGTTATCAGAAAAATTCATATTCGAGAAATGTGTCTAAATCATTTTTATCTGAAGTGAAACATTCACAATGCATACTATATTGCGAGGAAAAAATTAATCATATTGTGTCTAAATGCCCAAAGTACAAGGCATTATCTATCAATGAAAGAATTGAGGTGGTGAAGAGAAATCGTCTATGTTTCAACTGTCTAGGATCTCACAAGAAATCAGTTTGTGAGTCAAAAAGTTCATGTTACTTTTGTGGAAAAAAACATCACTCTTCGCTATGCTATGCGAAAGGGGAAATTGTCCTTGGACATCACCCCCCTGAGAGAGCATCTTCGGTTACGAGTCAACCCCTCCTTTCTCCCAATGCAGAGGTCTTTGAACCCAGACATCCCTTATCAGCGGCAACAGATAGGGTCGGGTCGTCCTTCCAGAGTGCTAGTCAAAACAATAATTCAGTTCTTTCTGTGCGAGGGATAAATAAATGTAAAACCGTTTTGCTCAGTACTGTGAATTGTTTGTTGAGGGACAATCGAGGAAAATTATACAATGCACGAGCAGTTTTAGATCCAGGGGCCATGAATTCATTCATGACCATAGACTGTGCGAATAGTCTCGGTTTAAAAAGAGATAGAACCAATATGACAGTTTGCGGGATAGGAGATACCTCCACCACAATTAAATATGTGGTTAGTACAACAATTTCCAATTTTGAGGGAAATTTTGAAAGAGAGTTAGAATTTTTAGTTGTATCCCGAATTACAGATTTCTTGCCGTCAAAAATGCTTAAGGTAAATGTGACAGAATTAAGCTATGTAAAACTAGCGGATGAAAACTTTAATGTGCCAGGTCGCGTAGATCTGCTTTTGAGCGCTGAGATCTTTTATGAGCTGTTACAGCCAGGTCAGATTTATCCTGCTAATAGTAATTTGATTCTACAGAATACAGTTTTTGGATATGTAGTTAGTGGGAGCATACCCATAGCAACTGAGGGAAATGTACATTGTGGGTTCATTGGGGATAATACTGGTTTAAACGAAGCTTTAGAGAAATTTTGGGAAATAGAAAATGTGGAGATAGAAGTACCCAAAAATAAAGAAGCATTAATTTGTGAAGAGCATTTTGAGAAAAACGTTAAGAGAGATAGTACGGGGAGATATATAGTAAAAATGCCATTAAAAGAAGATCCAATGAGTTTAGGAAAATCCAGAGATATTGCCCTTAAAAAATTAAATTCGCTGTGGAGTCGCTTTTTAAGAGAGCCTGAGTATTTAGAATTATATAGGGAATTTATGCGCAAATATAACGATTTGGGTCATATGAAGGAAATTTCTGAGTGTGAGGAAGAAGTGGGAACATATTATATACCACATTTAGGAGTCTATCGCCCTGATAAAAGTACGACAAAACTTCGTGTAGTTTTTAACGCTTCTTCACGAACAACCGTAGGTAATTCACTTAACTCCTTGCAATATAACGGTGGGGTTAGTCAGGAAGACCTTTTTTCAATAATGGTGAGGTTTCGTAAGCACATTTATGCTTTCGTGGCTGATATTAAGCAAATGTATAGGATGATTTTAATTGACCCCAGCCAAACTAAACTTCTGAGAATTCTTTGGAAGGAGGGAGTGAATGATCCAGTTAAGACTTATGAGCTCAAAACAGTGACGTATGGCACAGTAAGCGCACCTCATCTCGCTACCAGAGTGTTACTTCAGTTATCCAGAGATGAATATGAGAATTATCCTTTAGCGTCGCCAGTTTTAGAGAAGGATTTCTACATGGACGATGTCCTGAGTGGTGCCGACACTCTGAGCGAAGCAAAGGAACTTCAATCGGAGTTAATAGGGGCTCTCAAGAGCGGAGGCATGATGCTACACAAGTGGTGTAGTAATAACCCTGAATTAAAAACAGGGCTTGACAGTGACTACAATTTTCAAGAAGAAACAAAGGCGCTAGGTGTTTCGTGGAAACCTAGCATTGACCACTTTACTTTCCAAATTCAGCTGGAAAACGTGGTTCTGCCTACGAAGAGATCAGTGCTTTCCACAATTGCGCGAGCTTTTGACCCCCTTGGACTCTTAGGTCCGGTGGTGGCGAGAGCAAAGATCTTTTTACAAAAACTGTGGTGCTTGAATTTAGACTGGAGCGATCCGCTTCCTGACACGGAAGCGCAACAGTGGAAAGATTTCATTGAATCCTTGCCAGCAATAAATAACGTGAGTGTTAAGAGGTGTATACTGATAGAAAAATCAGTGCATATTGAGCTTCACGGATTTGCAGATGCGTCCGAGTCTGCATATGGATGCGTCATTTACTGCAAATCAACGTCAGAAAATGGTACCTTCGAAGTGAACTTGGTTTGTAGCAAGTCACGTGTGTCGCCTCTTAAGCGGGCTACAATACCAAGGTTAGAGTTATGTGCAGCAGTTCTGTTATCAAAGTTGATAACCAAAGTGAAGAGTGCCTTACAATTTAAGGCAAGTGATATCTATCTGTGGAGTGATTCCATGATTGTACCTTCATGGATACGAAAAGAGCCCTACCTACTAAAAACGTTCGTGGCAAACCGTGTAGCCAAAATACAAGACCTGACAGCAGTGCAACAGTGGCGTCAAGTGTTTTCCGAGAGCAATCCAGCGGACCTTATCTCGAGAGGAATGAATCCTGAGAAACTGGCTACGAGTGAACTGTGGTTCGAGGACCCTACTTTCCTGACTGACCGAGAGTATCCCGAACGTGAAATTCCTACATCAGTCATACGAGACGAGTTCACGTCTGAACTCAAACATTCAAAACAAAGTGACTTACATGTGCTTACTGTAACTTCTAATTCCTTTCAACAAGAATTATTTAGTATTAGTAACAGTTACACTAAATCCAATGCTGTTGTGTATTATGTAACTAGAGGGTACACTACAAAGTTTTTTGTTGACCCTACAAACCCTTTAGTTCTAAAGACTAGATCACGAGCACAAAATGCTCGCAATGAATGTGCAAAATTTGAGAGAAATTTCAATAAGAGAAAAAAGGAAAACTGTTTAACTGAGAAAAATATGATTTGTGTGCTTTAGATTACTCAAGGGTCGAACTTTTATTCATTGTATTGTTAACAATTCTTTTGAAAAATGAGTGTTTTTATAATATTTTCCATATAGGTATATTCTTGTGTAATACTTTGTGCTGTTATTGTTTAATTAACCTTTCTCTCGTATACTTAGTTAATATTGGTTAGACTTTAACTGTCCTTTTGTCATTATGGGTAAATTTCACTATTTTATCAATTCTCAAAAAATTTGGTAGAATAATTAATTGAGCAGATACTCGCTTGTCCAACTGGAAAAGAATGACAAAAGTAATTCAAATTTTTTGGAGGAAATGGCAGGTACAGTATCTTAATAATCTGCAACAGAGGTCCAAGTGGATGGGAGAGAAAAATGTGAAAATCAATGACCTAGTGTTTCTCAAGGATGAAAATCTACCTCCTCAAAAATGGGCATTAGGTAGAATAGTTGAGCTCTATTTTGGTGATGACAAACGGGTCAGAGTTGTTAAGGTGAAAACTCAGTCTGGAATCTTTAAAAGGCCCATTACTAAAATCTGTATTTTACCTGTTAATGTGTAATCTTTATATTAGTATTTTTTGTTATGTGTATAGCTTAATGTTTTCATACTTGTGCTTATTTTATATATATTTTTTATATTTTTTAATTTACGTTTTGTGTTTCATGATTATATAATTAAATGGTTGAATGTTACCATTGCAACGTGGGGCGGAATGTTCTGAACCAACCCCCCAAGCGCTGTTGCAGCAGCGCCCCCTTTTAAAAACAAGGGTGTTTGTTTACCAGAGTTCTTGGAGAGACCCCAGCGGAGAGACGTGTTTTGCGGTGCTTGTGGCCGCGTAACCGATGGGTCTGAGTCTTTTATAGAGTTATGTAATAAACTGAGCTTTAAACAGTCCATGAGTGATTACTTTGTGTGGTGTCCTGAGCTAACGACGACAAAACCCTTAGATAAACTCTCAACTGTCAGGGAGGTTATAGAGATGGCTAACTTCTACCGTAACTAGAATATAAGGTAGTAATATCGCCGCCGTCCACACCCGAAGGTTATACGGCCCTTCAATAATAAAACTAATCATGCCGACGGCAATCCAGCCCAACCGGGTCCCGAAGTTTTTCTTTTTGCAATTCGTTTACCTGTCTTTTTTTTTTAAATCTGAGGGGCTATCCACCTTTCCCTTGTAGGGGGAAGTGTATATTCATAAGTTCCTGCATAATATTCTTGATGTACCTTCTACAATAATAATCCGTAAATAATTTACTAGGGGCCCAATCTTGAAAGCCCAAAGGTAGGTTTTTTTCGTGCTTCAGCCCATTTGCTACAATTGTATATACAGTGCTTTATAGTTTGTATATTGCCACACTCACAAAGAAGTTTTAGCAAAAAATCTGTTTTGATAGACTCCTATACAATGTTCAGTTATTGCTTGATTAACAAGGAAATCTGCCGACAGTCTTTTCGTAGAAACTCTAAGGAATACCTCAAATAATTTCCTTCCTACACTGCTTCTCTCCCAATTTTCTTGCCATATATTTATGTAATTATTCATAATTTTATTTTTAATCTGTTATTTCGTTAATTTATAATTTCCTGTGATTTCATTCAGTGTTGTTGCTTGTTTAGCTGCTGCGTGTACCATCTCATTTTCATTAATGCCACAGTGGGCTTTAACCCAGTGTAAGTTTACTGCTATCTCATGACTTTCTATTAGGTTTTTTATATTTTCAATCCTATCTCCCTTAAAATAATATGCGCATATAGCTTGCAGTGTACTTCTAGAATCACTGTATATGTCGATTTCCTGTATTCCTTTACTTATAGCATCAGTGATGGCCATGCCGTAACTAGGATATATATATATCGAAGTTACCCTCTAATGAAATAGAAACGACACTTAGATATACAACAAAGGTTATTCTTCGCTTGACACAAATACTTGCGGTTCAAAGAAATACTGCGTAAATACTGGCATAACATGTATAAACACTATGCAAGGAAAATTAGTTCAACTACTCATAAATATTAATAAAGTTAAACCAGCGATGCTGCACGGTAATCTACTCCTATGACCACTATAACCTCCTTATGCCGGATTGGCAAAAACTCTCGTAAGTTTTGAAGCGATCTAGCTAATAGCCACCAATGGCAACTCGCATAAATAGCTCCAAACAAACCAGAATGTTTGCGTAACCTGGCTACACGGTATTTATAGTAACCGTCTATGCTGAATTTAGCATAACTTTGTAGTTTCTTTGGATTTATGCAAATATAATGATCGATTATTAGGTAGACCTTACAAGGTCTAAATTTTGCCTTAAAAAATGTTAACTATCTATCATGCGCCAAAATTTCTATAAACCTTACACTCTACTTTCAGTGCGTGTAGATGTACAGGGGCTAATTCGTGTTAAAAGAGATAACATATGCCCAGTACATGCGAAGAAATACGTGTCCGAAATGTGATTGTTTTTCGCCAGCCAGTGATCGAGTCAACAGAGATCAAGGCTTTGATTTAAGGAGCAACCCATCTTCGAAGCCCGACAAGCCAACGAGGAAGTAGCACCCAGCGATTTGTAAGTGTCACGTGCAGGAAGAACAAAGAGAAAGTCAGTTCTTCATTTTTAGATGCACGCTTGGGCTCGAAAAGTTATTGCATTGTTGTTATTATTTTTTGGCACTGGACTTTCTGTCTACAAATAAGTTATGTAACTAAGAATGGCAATTAAATGAAAATGGTGGTTCTTAAATACCTGTGTGACGACAAGAGTTCTTTCTCACTCTCAATGTTCAAAAAGTTTGGTACAATATTTGAAACGTAGATTCTACCATCATATTTCCCATTCAGTCGGTTTCACTATTTAATTTTTATATGGAAAACGTCCCCTCAGTCAGGTATGTGGCTCAATGGGGAAGTAAATAAAGCGTGGCTTTTGCTGATAATTCTGGATTAATAACTTTAATTGATAACCCAGATTTGAAAAGAATGCTTTCTCTCAATTAATCTTGAGCCATTCTATAACAGTTGTAAATTGATTTTGCTCAGCTGGTTAGTTGGTTCTTTGAGCTCTACGCCATCTTTTACTTTGAGAGGACCAAATCAAATAAGGACCTATTTCCTAGGACCTAGAGTTCAAAGCCGAATGCGAATGGATTCAACCTCCTAAGGCAATTAAAAGACTGGGACCTACAGATTCTGGTATAGAAAGCCAGCTAATTCTGTTGAGATGTTGTCAAAGCTTAATATTTCACGAGAAAACGAGTTCCGAACACAGTTCGCAAACTAGTTCAGAAAAGTTTCGTCTGAAAGAGGTTATCTTTAGCTTGCAGTAAACTCTTAAGCTTAATATTTCACGAGAAAACGAGTTCCGAACACAGTTCGCAAACTAGTTCAGAAAAGTTTCGTCTGAAAGAGATTATCTTTAGCTTGCAGTAAACTCTTAAGCTTAATATTTCACAAGAAACCGAGTTCCGAACACAGTTCGCAAACTAGTTTAGAAAAGTTTCGTCTGAAAGAGATTATCTTTAGCTTGCAGTAAACTCTTAAGCTTAATATTTCACAAGAAAACGAGTTCCGAACACAGTTCGCAAACTAGTTCAGAAAAGCTCCGTCTGAAAGAGATTAATTATCTTTAGCTTGCAGTAAACTCTTAAGCTTAATATTTCACGAGAAAACGAGTTCCGAACACAGTTTGCAAACAAGTTCAGAAAAGTTTGGTCGGAAAGATATTATCTTTAGATTGCAGTAAACTCTCCAGTTAGTTTCAGGAAGTTATACTTTCCAGCTCTGTGGAAATGTTTTCTGAAAATGAAAACAACTGACCTCCATACTTACAAATATTATCTAACCTACCCTTAGGAACTCAAAGACCCCTACATTAAAATAACGATTCTCAATTTATTACTATTTGTATAATTTAATTTTGTTTTTTCTACATGCACTGATATCAACAATTTTCCCTCAGGAAGTCACATTTAAGGCTGCTTGTGTACTAACCCTATTGGATTCGCTCATCTCAACATTATCCTATGAAGAAAATGTGTCTACTATTTACAGCTACTTGCTAATAATCCAATAAAAACAGTATTTTCAGATAGCCTGAACTTTTCTGCCCCTTGCAATAGGATTCATTTTATAACTGTCGTTTACCAAAGGAATTAATGATCATTTAAAAACACACTATACCAGATTTTTTTTCTCTGAATCATTTAAATTTTAAAATATTATTTGCATTAAAAAAACAAAAAATGCCCCAAGTTGTAAAATTTCTTTCTCTAATACGGATACAATTTTTTTTAAAGTTTCAATCCAAGTCCTCAATCATTAGACACATTTTTTCCATAGGTTAATATTGACGTGCTCGAATACAATAGCGTCAGTACACAGCAACCTTAAGAACGTCACACAGGGCGGACGGAAGCGGGGTTTTCAAAGTGCTTCTCGTTCATTGCAATCCCCGGAAATCGGGCAGCACAACACCTCCAAATACACACTTTCCCATTCAGCTAAGCACACAGTTATCGAACCAAGAAAAAGCGAACTGCTACCGGGTTCTGGAGGTGGCCTTATCTGCTGCCTTCTCGCTCCAGAAATAGAAAGCGAGTTTGGTCAAAACAGAGACATAGGCGAGATAACTGGGGATTGTAACAGAGATTATTTGATAACGAGGAGTGGGTATTCAATGAGTGGCATTGTATCGATATAGGTTTGATGTAATCGCTGGCGTTTGTTTCTAAGTTTGACTTCTCGTGCGTTGAAATGACGTGAAAGGCACGTTGGAACGGAGAAATCAAATAAGGATCTTAAACTGATTGCTTGCTACTGTTAACTAGTTATCGGTTCTTGTAAAATGTCTGCCACAGGTTTTTAACATCAAAGTTATAATATTGGTGTATACTGTACGCCCATCATGCATTCGCGAGCTTTAGGGGACTTCTTCGAAAGTGAAATCTTTATGCCCCTCCCGACCTAAACACTGTTTTTAACATGATTTTCTGTTCATCTAAAAAACAATGTCTGTTATACACTGTACTTCATCAGCAGGCTTAATAAATTCAAAATTGCGCTATCAACAACTCGCTAGCTCACATGAATGCAGTAAAAGTGAAAGGAAGGTGTACAATATGTGATACAGTACAGGGGGATTCAAAACTCCATGTACAAACTTTTAGGGGTGATAGAAAACTCAAAAACAAAACAGAATCACATAGGAATGTATGACCGGAAGCGCAAACATGATCAGCTAGAGGATAAACAATGATGCAGAAATGAAAAGCCAATATTTCTGCATCTTTGTTTATCTTCTAGCTGATCAGGTTTCCGTTTCCGGTCATACATTCCTATGTCATTCTGTTTTGTTTTTGAGTTTTCAATTTCCTCCAGAAAAATACGATATTTCCGGCCATCCAATGGGGTTGGTAAGAGGTATGGTCCGATTCAGTAAACAGCGCCCTCCAGCGTCAGGTTTGCATTTTCGTTCATATATTCCTATGTGATTCTGTTTTGTTTTTGAGTTTTCAACTTCCTCCAGAAAAATGCGATATTTGCGGATATCCAATGGGGTTGGTAAGAGGTATGGTCCGATTCAGTAAACAGCGCCCTTCAGCGTCAGGTTTGCGTTTTCGTTCATACATTCCTATGTGATTCTGCTTTGTTTTTGAGTTTTCAACTTTCTCCAGAAGAATGCGATATTTCCGGCCATCCAATGGGGTTGGTAAAAGGTATGGTCCGATTCAGTAAACATCGCCCTCCAGCGTCAGGTTTGCATTTTCGTTCATATATTCCTATGTGATTCTGTTTTGTTTTTGAGTTTTCAACTTCCTCCAGAAAAATGCGATATTTCCGGCCATCCAATGAGGTTGGTAAGAGGTATGGTCCGATTCAGTAAACAGCGCCCTCCAGCGTCAGGTTTGTGTTTTCGTTCATACATTCCTATGTGATTCTGTTTTGTTTTTGAGTTTTCAACTTCCTCCAGAAAAATGCGATATTTGCGGATATCCAATGGGGTTGGTAAGAGGTATGGTCCGATTCAGTAAACAGCGCCCTTCAGCGTCAGGTTTGCGTTTTCGTTCATACATTCCTATGTGATTCTGCTTTGTTTTTGAGTTTTCTACCTCCCCTAAAGTTTGTACATGGAGTTTTGAATCACCCTGTATATGTATTGCATTTAAGTAACAGTAAAATTATTTGTGAATCCACATTTCTTATACAATTACACATCTCTTATACAGTACCATGAAGTACGGCACAGTATTTTATATACTTTAAATATTTAGTTCAAAAGTCATTAAAGTTTATAAAATCTATAAAAAGCTGTATAAAATCTATCTATTGAAGGCATATAAAATTTATAATAATCTATATAAAATTTGGTTATCTAATTATATTAAATTCATTATAATCCATATAAAATCTGTAAAAATATATATATAATCTGTAAAAATCTATAAAAGATCATCTATCGAATGAATCTATAAAAAATATTTAAAACATTTTTAATCGTTTTATAAAGCGTCTAAAAATCTGTATAAAATCTCTCTATCGAATATACACAAAGACTTTTTTAAATGATTAAAAATGTTTTTATCATTTTATAAAGTCTCTAAAAATCCGTATAAAATCTCTCTATCGAATCTACATAAATCTATATATATAAAAGAGCTTGTCTGTTTGTTTGTCCGCTATAGAATCATAGACTGTTTCACCCACCGGGACCAAATTCGGCACAGTTAATGTTTTGGACCCGAGAAACTTAAATCAGGAAAAACGAAATTTGGGGCTCAATTAGCTTTTTTTAAAATTAATATTTTAATGTTTTTTTTGCCCGATAGAGGTGCGTCTACCCCCTGTGGATTTCCCTCGACCAGCTGCGTTAAGAGGGGTGGTTTGAGGATGACGGAGGGGGTGGGGCAAATTCCAATGCACGGAAGAAAGAGGGTTGGGAATGACCTTAAAATCAAACGAAGGTCCGCAGGCTCAAAGTTTCTTTCTTTCTTATTGTTTGTATATCATTTCAGTAGAAACGTGCTAAACGCATTCTGTCTGGCCAGATGAACATGAAGAACGGGAGTGCAGCCCAGTATTTTTTTGATGGAATGCATGAAATATTTTATATCTATATATCTACCCGGGCAACGCCGGGCAATAATGCTAATACTTTATAAAATTATTAAACAGGTTTCTATCATTTTATAAAATCTTTAAAAATCTATATAAAATCTCTTAATCAAATCTAGATAAATCTACATAAAATCTACATTTTACATAATAATCAATATAAAACCCATAAAAATCTGTATAAAGTCTATCCAACGCATCTACACTCATGGACAAAAAAATTAGCGCACCAAGAAATAATTGCGGGATCGTAACGAAACTTGCAATGAAGGTACATGTCGGGGAGATATGCAAATGATTAGAAATGCAGCGTGATTGCGCATTACGTATAGCCGGTAGAGGGCGTTGAACATCATACTCTGTGGAGTATAAAACAGGTAACCAAAGCTTATTTGAGTGTGCTGAATCATTTACAAAGGAAGAACTGAGATAGACATGCCATTACGCCGTGTTCGAAGACAATATAAGCAGTTGTCGCAGTTTGAGAGGGGGAGAATCGTCGGGATGATGGAAGCTGGGTGGTCAACTAGGCGAGTAGCTCGTCAATTAGGCCGCTCTGATTGTGTTGTGAGGAGGTGTTCGGACCAGTGGACCCGAGAGATGTCATGTACACGAAGACCAGGCTCAGGACGCCCTCGACAGACCAGTCGTCGAGAAGACCGCCACATCGTAAGAAATGCACGCGTACAGCCAACTGCTTCATCGGCCGCCATCCAGGCACAGGTAGCACCTTCACTAGGGGCTTCTGTGTCTTCTCGAACCATACGAAGGCGCCTGGCTGAAGGACAGTTGGTATCGCGGCGCCCATTACGTGTGCTGCCCTTGACGCCTACCCATCGACGCCTCCTTTTGGAGTTTTGCCGCGCACGAGGAAACGGACTGCAGCGGAATGGAACCAGGTCGTCTTTAGCGACGAATCCAGATTCAATCTCGGCAGTGATGACAATCGTGTTAGTGTGTAGAGAGCCCGTGGTGAACGCTTCAATCCTGTCTTTGCTGTACAGCGACACCACAGCTGGTGTGATGGTATGGGGTGCCATTGCCTACAATACACGGTCACCCCTAGTATTGTTCCGTGGCACCATGACAGCCCAGCGGTATGTTTATGAAATCCTGCAACCACATGTGTTGCCACTCATGCAACGGCTCCCAGGAGCCATTTTCCAACAAGACAATGCTCGGCCTCATACGGCAAGGGTGTCACAAGACTGTCTCCGCACTGTTACTACCCTTCCTTGGCCTGCCCGATCCCCAGATTTGTCTCCAATCGAGCATATCTGGGATCATTTGGGACGACGAGTTGGGCATCCCACGAGTTTGAACGAACTAGAGGCAAGGTTACAGCAAATATGGAACGAAATGTCTCAAGACATCATACAGAACTTGTATGACTCAATGCCCGATCGTATCGCATCGTGCATTCACGCTAGAGGGGGTCCAACGGAGTATTAACTCCTCCGTTCTTTTGCCTTTTTCTCATGAAATAAATTATCCTTTTTCTTTGATTTTCTTATCATTTACTTATATTAAAGTAGTCATTACGTATGTAAAATTTCGTTTCATTTTGACGACTCCTTCTCGGTGCGCTAATTTTTTTGTCCATGAGTGTATAAAAATTTGTAACATTTCATATAAAATCTATAAAAATTTCATAAGTTTATGAAAATTATCCAATCACATCATTTGACAGCAGGCCTGCGAATGGTCAGGTTAAACTTGAGAATTGCGGGCAGTAGCGAAACGCACTCAGGCTTCAATTACTACACACATCTATCGCTCTACGATGATTCGAATCTGTGTGTACTATTACCGTTGTAGATACTAGATGAAGGCAAGTCGCATGCCCTGTTTACGAGGACATTTGAAAACACATCTCAAAAGACCATGTGGTAGCATTCTAGAATCTTGGAGGAATCACCTGCTGAGTAATAAAGCTAAAGTTACATAACTCTTAGAGGTGTTTAAAAATTAGTTGCAGGAAACATATTAAATCAATTGCGTTGTGGTTAGTACATTTAAAGACGCGCGTTGTGTTAAACAATAACCCATTAAAATAAAAATACCTGTTTCGTTTGCTGATGCCCCTGCTGTAGAGGGTTGAATCATGAAAATTATTTTAAATTGATAAAAATTCCCTGAAAAGGAAAACTGAAATAAAAATTTCCTAAAAAGGAACGAAGAAAAAACAACGAGGCAACTGAATGACATGACAAAATTTATACCAAATATTAACATAATTTATTAAACGTTGTTTGACCATTAAGTACACACTACCTATAGGCTAATTTCACACTGAGGATACACTCTCCTCTAATTTTCATCATAAACAATTCTTTCATATTATCTATATATATATATATATATATATATAAAACAGTTCCGTAACTGACTCATTCATTCACTGACTGACTGACTGACTGACATACAACACACAGACCAAACCGCTGGACCTAAAGGGCTGAAATTTTGCATGGCGATTCTTCTAATAGTGTAGGGGTGCACTAAGAAAGATTTTTCAAAAATTCTTCTTAGATTTTTTAAAATTAAATTTTTAAGCTGTTTTTTAAACTTCTTTTACGTTTGCATTTAAAATAATACTTTGAGGGTTATAAAATTTATATCACGAGAAAGATCATAAAAATTCCTTTAAAATGAAATTTTTTTTCGAATCTTTACCTCCATTTCCTGATTTTTGGTGAATTTTTAAAGAGTAAATTTTAGAATTTAATTTATTAAATGCTGATCACGTGATTTCTTTTTCTGGTACTTTCAATAAATTTATCGTCACGTGCATAACAACTAAATAAACAAAAAATATTTTTTTCCTTGCTAATACGGCAGACGATTGGACATTATCCAAAAAAAATATTAAAATACAGTAAAAGAAATGTTCTACAAACTACTTTATTAACTGTACTATATTCTTTAGTATTCTTTATATTAGATTTAATTTGAATAATTTCTTCTACATTATTCTATCTATAAAATTATCCTTTACGATTTTCTTATAAATATATATATATATATATATTTTACATCAATTGTATACATTGATCGTCGTATTTATCATATAATATATATATATATATATATATTTGGCATGAATTGCATACATTGACCATTGTATTTAATTTGAATGTACTCCGTAGCGAAGTACGGGTTTTCAGCTAGTAATTTAATATAACAAAATTCGCGTAAGTGGCTGGTAATCAAAAAATTTTAATTCATTAATTATTAAGTTATGTTAAATAAAAAAAATAAGGAAAACATCATTATAGCTGCAGCGAATAATTAAAAAAAGGGGGGGGGGTATCGTCTTCTTTAGCAGAATTTAAAAGGGGATGGGCCAGCAGGTGTTGTCATAGTCAGGCAAGTCTTCCTCAGACATCTAGGGGAACTCTCGGGCAATTTCATCATCATCTCGGGATCAAACTCGCATCTCCGGGGTAGTAGTGCTTGAGGGAAGCCCTCCTTCCAGGTCGCCGGTCCGAGGAGAAAAAAAAACTTCTCCCCCTCCAAAAATTCTCCTTTCGAACTTTTCCCTCCAGTTGACCTCGGCACCCCTTTGTATGGCTACGCGTGCGTGAAAGTGACGGCGTTTTCGCTCCTTGATTTTAAAAGGGAAAATCGGACCAACAGAATTTGAGGTACTTCAATTATAAAATGATAGGCTGTATAGTATTTTATTTTCAAACTTTGATCTTGCATCAAATAAGGATTTATTTTTTTAAAACTCTGGGACTAAACCCTGCGTTTGACGATGCTCGAAGTATCCATGCGCCTATCGCTCACAGCCAGGTGTTCGACCATCCCTTTCCCTCCGTTTGAAAAAGCCATCAAAAAGGGGTTGTTTTTCGGATGCCTTCTTTTAAAGGACTAGTTAGTACCCGTCATAACATGACGGCTAGATAGTTAATAAATGTAATGCACAAATTATACTCAACACATCATTGCCAAATGTTGAAAATCATAATAATGCGCAGAAACAAATTAATGTGTCTAAGCGGCCTCATGCTTAGAGAGTATCTAAAGCCAGATTTAAAAATGTCACTGAGCATGCGCAGAAAGCAATTTTTTTAATTGTAAATTATCGCTCATTAAACAGCGCGAAATAACAATTTCCATGAGGTATAATCTTCTATTTCACAACCAGAATTATCATAAAAATAATAATGGCAGAGAGAGATCTAGAGACACTCCTCGGAATAAACGGGTTTATCATTAAAACATGTCACTGAGCATGCGCAGAAACAGTGAGTTTCTAAAGACAGATTTAAACATGCTACTGAGCATACGCAGAAATCAATTTTTAATTGTAAGTTATCGCTAATTAATAGAAATTGCGGTTACAAAAACCAAATTTGACAAATCTACAGATTACAATCTTCCGTTTAAGACCAAAAGGAAGTAAATTGATGCAGTAGTTTTCTCTCACGGACTGCCCAAAAAATCGACTTACCAACTTAAATATATAGATACTTTTTCCTAATCCCTTTATCCGGTGTAGTTCTGGGTATGCGCTGAGAAAATACTGTAAAATGGCGAAGAGTTCGTGGATAGATTACATTGCCTTACTAGCCCAGTTTAAACAAGGGTATGGGCACATTATACAAAATTTACTATTAATTGAAAAAACAAAATAAAACACTCTAAAATTAATAATTAACTATGTTGAATATTTATCAGCCACCAAAAAAACAATATACCAGCCACTTTAACAAGTAACAGAATAAAATGCAAAATAAATGTCACAGTCATATCTAATTATTTAAAGTTAAGGAATCAAATATTAGTGCTTGCCGTGATCCAATGTTTTAATATACTCTCGTGCTACCTCCCATTATCAGAAAAATTGCGCACCTTTTTCTAATAATCTTCAGTAATAATCAAGCAATTAAAAATTGGATCGCCGCTAGTTGGAACAAGTTGAGTAGAGGATTACAGAGTTTTAACAATGCAAATATTTTTAAAGACAGACATTACAACGCGCGTTATTTATTAATTATATCCTATAATCTTAATTATTAAGTGTGTTTTACCTACATCACAAAATCACAGAAAAGTGAGTTTAATTTGCGTGAGAATTTAAAAGTAGCAACACTATTGTCTGAATGATGAAACTTTTTCTCAACGCTCTCTAAAAAGTCCCAGCAATCAAGGTGTCTGCCTGCGATCTGAGCACTTTTTTTTTCAAAACAAGTACTGATTAAATATACATCGCTAAAGAGACTTTATATAGATTTTTAGAGACTTTATAAAATGATTAAGATCATTTTTAATCATTTTATAAAGTCTTTATGTAGATGCGATATGTAGATTCGATAGAGAGATTTTATAAAGATTTTTTGAGACTTTATTAAATGATAAAAATATTTTTAATCATTTTATAAAGTCTTTATGTAGATTCGATAGAGAGATTTGACACAAATTTTTAGAGACTTTATAAAATGATTAAAAATATTTTATAGATTTTATATAGATTTATTTGATAGATGATTTTTCATAGACTTTTGCAGGTTTTATATATATATTTAAAGATTTTATATAGATTATAATAAGTTTAATGTAATTAGATAACTAGATTTTATATAGATTATTATAAATTTTATATAGATTCGATAGATAGATTTTATACAGCTTTTTATAGATTTTATAAACTTTAATGACTTTAGAACTAAATATTTAAAGTATATAAAATACTGTACCGTACTTCATGGTACTGTATAAGAGATGTGAAATTGTATAAGAAATGTAGATTCAAAAATAATTTTTTTGTTATTTAAAAGTATTTAGTTCAAATGGAATATAAAATAATGAAAACGAATATAATTTTGGTAAGAATTTCATAAAATTTTAAATTATAGAGAATTTTTTTATAAATTTTTAGTGCAACTTAATGCTTATGCCAGAGAACCTATACTCAGTTCAACTCAATGTATTTTAATTTCCCTTACACTATACTACTGTGAACCTGTGTTCTGAAACAAAAGTTTTAACAATATTTCTAAAATTCACTGAAATCTACCAAAAAAGTGAAAAAATTTTTTTTTTTAATTTTCCAGGTAGTCTTCTCTAACGAAACTACCGCTGGTTATTAACGTAGGATTACTTTTAACGTAGGATATTTTTTACAAGTATACGAAGACTTTTGTGAGCTAAAGTTTTTGTTACTTTTTGATTACTGGTTTCTTAAAAGTAAAGTTTTACTATGTTTTCAAAATATTTCCTGTAGTTTTGTTAAGAATAGATTTTAGATCTTATTATAAAATACCCATTCTGAAATATTCATTTTAATTAATGGATAGACCCCTATTTCATTGAAAATCGTAAGTGTATGAACACTTTTAGGAGCCACTGTATGTATCTATATATATGCACGTATGTATATATATACATATATGTATGTCAAAATTTTGACGCATCTTGGTACTTTTCTGTTCAACTGTTTACTGCCTGTCCAAGCGATACAGACTGGGTTTCGCGCGCTGTCAAAATCATAATTCGCTGCGACGGACAGTTTTAACATCTGAAATTTTGCTTTCCCGTGGATCGTTATGGAGGAACGTAATCCTACGTTAAAAGTTATCTTTTTATAAGTACAGGCACATGTAGAATTATCAAATTAACACATATAGCTTAGCTTTTAGGTCAAAAGATAGTTAGTAATACATAAAACACTATTGCGAAATTTCCTTGAAATATATTGAAAACTTGCAAAATTATTAGCTTTCTCGTTTACCTGAAAAAATGAGTTTTCTAGAAATTTCACTTTAAGATGTTACTTCCGGTGTTCTAATATGGCTTTCGGTTTATTGAAATGGCCATAAGTTCTCATCCAATGATCGTTAGAATAAAAGTAAAGCAGTTTCAGAATCCTAAAAGATTGGCCTTTGAAATTCAAAACATTTCGAAATTTTGCATCCAAACATCTATTTCAACGTAGACAGATATTTTAATATCGAACTATATTAAGAGATTTTTTTTAAACCATAGTTACAATTACTGCATAAAATATGTTTCGTATCTACTTCCTTCTAGATGAATACAGAAATGTTTTGTTACGATTCAAGTTACACAGTCAAAGGGATGGATAAATTTAAAAAATCAGTGAATTGAAATGAAATCCTTTTTATCCGATATTCTCTTAATCTTACTGGGAAAGTACTGGATAAAATACTTTCTGTGTAGTTTTCTGTCAACTGTACTGTTCTTGTCTAACTTGATAACATGGTTTTCATCTTAATGGAAAAGTATTTCAGTCAATGAAATACTTTTTCACTAAGTAAGATTTTTATTTGCTTAATTTTAGTATAGAATTATTTTGACATGGACACATAAATGACATCTGGCTATGTAGCGTTTCAGTTCCAAATTTAGTGACGTGTGAAGTTGTAGTGACGTCAATCTATGGCTCCTCACAATGATGTCTGTTTTTTGCCCGAAAAATGTTCACAGCTAATTTATGCTTTTTTTCAGTCTCGTTTATAACTTCTGACTTTTTTTATTTATGCTTTCTGTCTCTAAAAGGGAGTAACAGAAAATTTTAATATCGTAATACATGATAAATATTATCACATTTGCAGGATGTTTATGTATAGATATACAAAGGTAACATAAGATTAGATGGTGTTGTCACGTGCTTGACATAATCCTTGCGAATCCTAGTATAGGGGAACCTATTGTACCTTGTACCGGATGTACCTCGGTCTTAGGCCGTCGCCAACTCTATCTGCTTAGGTATTTTTTGTAAGACCGTCTGCACACAGAGCAACTCAAAAGAAACTGATAACTGACTGACTCAAATCACAAACCATTCCGTGATGAGTCGCAACCTATGTAATCGAATGGAGCCACGCACACGGCGCAACTGGTTACAAACCCGTCCGACGGGTTACATAGGTTGCGACTCATCACGGAATGGTTTGTGATTTGAGACAGTTATCAGTTTCTTTTGAGTTGCTCCGTGTGCAGACGGCCTTAGTGGTAAGCATAACTCATGATGTGCCACTAGAACTCCTTAATGTACCTGATATAAAAAATAGCTGAAATATGATGTTGCTAATGCCCCTGGTTGGAGGTTCCATTCACCAGGTCCTAATAGGCTATTGGGCTGGAAGCGGCGGCTCCTGTTTTGAATTAGTACCACAAGGGTCGGAGTTCGACTTGGCTAAATGACCGGTCTCGCAATTTTGACCGGAACACTTGACCCCGCACCTCCAAAGGTAAATTAGAGAATTTAGAGTACATTGCAGCCCAGACCTATTTTACGTGCCCCGGCCACCATTAGTGAACACGGTGGATTTGCAGCCACGAGCATCGAACCAGGGACGTTCAGATCACTGGCCCGCTGCTCTTGCCAACTGGACCACCGCTCCCCCATAAATATCAGTCGCATTTTAGTATAACTGTTAAGGCTGCTGTGTACTAATTATGTTAGATTCGCTCACCTCAATGCTAACCTACGGAAAAAAATGTGTCTACAATTGACAGCGACATAAATGCCGATAATCCAATAAAAATGGTATTTCCAGATAGCCTGAACTTTTCTGCACCTTGCAACAGGATTCATTTTATAACTTTCGTCTACCAAATGAACTGATGAGCGTTTAGAACACACTAAACCAGATTTTTGTCCCGAATATAACTAAAATTAAATATTTCAACAGAGCTTGATAATTATCGGAAGAATGTAGACAAAAAATAAACAGAAATTGAGCACTCAGGGCTCTACGCACCATAAGGCAAGATATGGTGCGTAGAGCCCTGAGTGCTCGATTTCTGTTTAATTTTTGTCTACATCTTCCGATAATTATCTAGTTCTGTTGAAATATTTAACTTTAGTTATATTTGTCCGTTTTCAATATGAGGAAGTGTTGCAACTGCGCAATCTTTTATCGAAAAGTTAAAAGTTTTCAACGCTAGAGTAGATTTTCAGTTAATTTGTCCGGCAGTCTATTCCCACTTTATTAATTTGTGTTGAATTGTTTATATTATTGTATTTTTCCCCCGAGTAATTTAAATTTTAAAATATTACTTGCATTTAAAAAAAAACGAAATTTACCCCAAGGTGCAAAATTTCTTTCTTTATTACGGAGTACTATTTTTTAAAACTCTTTAAATCCCATTCGGCAATCCTTGGACACATTTTCTCCATAGGTTAACATTGAGGTCAGCGAATCCAATGGGGTTAGTACACAAGAGCCTTAACCACTCCTCTTTAGTCTCGTAGGCTGAAAGTCAGTATTTTAATGTTTTAATTTTATTTACCCTTGAGATCTCAACTGCACTTTAATACAGAACGAAAAATATTCCTAAATGAGTGATCTGTTAGAAACATATCAGTCACAAAATCATGAGTTTAACGTAATAAGTACTCCAGCTTAGAGAAATGAAAAGTTGTTTGGAGTGAAAACCTGTTGTATCTCAGACCAGGAGTTCTTTATTACCTCGGTTCCAAGCCCCAGGTACAACCAGTTGACAATTATTTCACATTTTATGAGTATTTATTTTTATTGGTTCCGTAAATCTAAAATCATTTCTATTTCTCCTAGGAAATAATTCCTAAAACAACAGCAGAATATAATTATTTTTGAGGATTGATTAGGCATCTCACAACGTAGAATAATATCGATGCTTCGTTTTAATGTTTAATTGTGATTTGTTCCTTGTATTTATAATTAAAATTATTTAATAAAATTACCTGATTTATTCATGGATTTGTAATTCCGGGTAGGGTTACAGGGAAATATTTCAAAGGAACAACGTGTAACGGACCCAGATTTTTCTCGTGGTCCTAATGTTGTCCTTGCTTTAACTAATCATATATATATATATATATATATATATAACAGTTCCGTAACTGACTGACTGACCGATTGACTGACTGACTGACTGACATACAACGCACAGACCAAACCGCTGGACCTAGAGGGCTGAAATTTTGCATGCGGATTCCTCTTATATTGTAGAGGTGCACTAAGAAAAGTTTGTGAAAAATTCCTCTTGGAGATTTTTAAATTAAATTTTTAAGCGGTTTTTGTAACATTCTTTAAAGTTTCCATTTAAAATAATAATTTGAGGGTTATAACATTTATACCACGAGACAGATCATAAAAATTCCTTTAAAATGAAATCTTTTTCGAATCTTTACCACCATTTTCTGATTTTTGGTGAATTTTTAAAGATTAATATTTCGAATTTCATTTATTAAATGCTGATCATGTGGTTTCTTTTTCTGGTACTTTAAATAAATTTATCGTCACGTGCATAACAACGAAATAGACAAAAAAAATAATTTTTTTCTTGCTAATACGATAGACGACTGGACATTATCCAAAAAAAATATTAAAATGCAGTAAAAGATAAGTTCCTCAAACTGTACTATATTAAATGTACTATATTCTTTAGTATGTCCTATTAGATTTAATTTGAATATCTTCTTCTACATTATTTTGTCTATAAAAATATCCCTTACGATTTTTTTATAAATATATTTTTTTACATAAATTCTATACATTGATCGTCGTATTTATTATACACACACACACACACATATATATATATATATATATATATATATAAAAAACAGTTCCGTAACTGACTCATTCATTCACTGACTGACTGACTGACTGACATACAACGCACAGACCAAACCGCTGGACCTAAAGGGCTGAAATTTTGCATGGCGATTCTTCTAATAGTGTAGGGGTCCACTAAGAAAGATTTTTCAAAAATTCTTCTTAGATTTTTTTAAATTAAATTTTTAAGCTGTTTTTTAAACTTTTTTTACGTTTGAATTTAAAATAATACATTGAGGGTTCTAAAATTTATATCACGAAAAAGATCATAAAAATTCCTTCAAAATGAAATTTTTTTCGAATTTTTACCTCCATATCCTGATTTTTGGTGAATTTTTAAAGATTAATTTTTAGAATTTAATTTATTAAATGCTGATCACGTGATTTCTTTTTCTGGTACTTTCAATAAATTTATCGTCACGTGCGTAACAACTAAATAGACAAAAAAAATATTTTTTTCTCTTTCTAATGCAGCAGACGATTGGATATTATCCAAAAAAATGCATATCCCTTACGATTGTTTTATAAATATATATATATAGATAGATATATATTTTACATCAATTGTATACATTGATCATCGCATTTATTATAAATATATATATTTATTTTTTGGCATAAATTGCATACGTTGACCGTTGTATTTGAGTACTCCGTAATTTGAATGTACTCCGTAGCAAAGCGCGGGTTTTCAGCTAGTAGTATATATATATATATATATATATATTACAAATGGCCTGAAAATTGGCTATGACGCCATTTGTTCTCAGTAAAGGGCGAGACTGCTGGTCATTCATTTAAGGGGGCACCGTATAGGTGGCCAGCATTACCCCCTACAAGCCGGTCCCGTAATTTAGAACCGACTCAAGTGACGAGACCGGAACACTTGACCCCGCAACTATCTATATATATGTGTGTGTGTGTGTGTGTTTGTGTGTGTATATATATACAGTGGCTCCCAAAAGTGTTCGTACACTTACGATTTTCAATAAAATAGGGGTCTATCCATTGATTAAAATGAATGTCCTGTTTTCGTACTCGAACCTCCAGTTCTCTCCAAATATGTTCTATTGGGTTTAAATCTGGCGATTGAGGTGGTGTTTTCAAAACTTGTGGGCAATTATAGAGACACCAGAGGCGAACGTTGAGAGCCGTGTTCTTAGGATCGTTATCTTGATAAAAAACAAAGTTGTTTCCAATACCCAAATTTTGAGCGGATAATTTTAAATTGTCTCTTAAAATATTTATAAAAACAGCATGATTCATTATGCCATCAATAAATACCAAATTTCCTAGTCCTGATGCTGACATGCACCCCCACATAAGGATACCTCCACCGGCAAGCCTAACTGTTCCTACTAAGTTCTTGGGATTAAATTCCTCATTTTTTTTCTCCATACAATTATACGCCCATCAGCACCAAAAATGTTCATCGGCAAATAAGACATTATTCCAATAGGTTTGGGGCTTATTTATCATTGATAGTGCGAAGGGAAGCCTAAACTTTCTGTTTTTCTCACTCACAAAAAATTTTCTATGGGCAGAGCCCATGTAATCCAGCTGTTCTAAGAACTCGTCAAAAAATTTCAGGTGAAATTGAAGTAGAAAATGTTTCATTGAATTCTGCAGAAACTTTTACAGCACTCAAACGTGAATTTTTCACAAATTTTCTAATTATAAATCTCTGATCACGTTTTGTCAACTTTGCCGGACGGCCTTTTCTTACCTTGTTTTCTATCCAATTTTCTTCTTTAAAGCGTTTTTTCGCATACTGCACAGTAGAATGGGATAAATTAAGTAATTTAGCAATATTCCGAACTGATTTACAACTACTATGATGAAAAATAATCAATTTTCGAATGCTGTTTGTTGTTTCTTTACGACTACGAGCCATTTTTAAATAATAAATAGAATATTATGGAGTAGGTAAGCAAAAATTAAAGACAAACGATATTTTAAATGCCACCACAATTCAAAAATAAAAATAAAGTGCCAGACGATAATTTTAATTATGAATTTATCCGAAAATATTTCAGTGTACGATGACTTTTGTGAGATAAAGTTTTTGTTACTTTTTGAGTACTCGTTTCTTAAAAATAAACTTTTACTATGTTTTCAAAATATTTCATGTAGTTTTGTTAAGAATAGATTATAGATCTTATTATCAAATTCCCATTCTGAAATATTCATTTTAATTAATGGATAGACCCCTATTTCAATGAAATTCGTAAGTGTACGAACACTTTTGGGAGCCACTGTATATATATATATATATATATATATATATATATATATATATATGTATGTATGTATGTATATATAGAGGAGAAGGTGGGATTATGGACCCTGCATTTATTATAGACCCCCTTAATATCTGCCTTATGCGCAGGTGCAGCCGTTAATTATAGCTGTGTCCCTCTAGGTGGCTGTAATGGATAGTAAAGGTCATTGACCCCAGTTCACATCGCGAATGATGTCCTGTGGCCAATTGTTTGTTTTTCGAGTTTTCAAACTTTTTCTGAGAAAAGTTAAAGTGAATATTTTACATATCTGCTTCTATGTTTTGTAAAAACTGATTCCTGTGCCTTATTCTACACGAAATGGAGTTCCTTTTGAGCTAGTTCGAATTTAAATTCGACGTAATTCATAATGTGAAAAATGAGTTTGTTTCAAAGATGGCGTTGTTTGAAATATGGACCCCATGGGTGCTGGTATTATGGACCCGGGTCCATATTACCAACAACCGGTTTCGATAATGTAATAATAATGTTTCCGTGAGAAAATGTAATTCCACAGTTGATTTCATTGGGATACATTTTATTTTCGTGTTTTATAATCCTTCTCGGTTATTCTGGAAGCTAAGAATGAAAGTTGAGAAGAAATCTCCCCCTAGTAAGGTCGCTGCGCAGATGTTGGGATAGGGTGAAGATGGTTGAGGCTATCCAGAATCTAAGTTGCGGAGAAATGGGACTAAAGGAGGCTGCCAGAGTGTTTGGTGTATCAAGAATAACTTTTAGATTATTGGCTTCACAAGTGGATAAGCCAGCAGCAGATTTGGTTATACAAAAACTAGAGTTTGGTTTTGGTTTGGAGCGCTACGGTCAACTTTTGTTATACAATGGCTAATTAGACCGAGACCTATAATTTAAAGCTGATTAAAGGTGGCTGGGTTATTTTTATTTGCTGGAGAGCTTGTGTTCAGGGAATCGATTCCAGAATCTTCAATGTAGATGTGACTGGTTTAAGTGTGGTTCAGTCAAAAGTTTCCCAAGTCATGGGGTTGAAGAGAAAACGTCAGGTGGGATCTCTGTCTACAGCGGAACGTGGTTATCTGGTAACTGTGGTTTGCTGCATGAGTGCTGGGGGAACATATTTTCCACCAATGATGATATTTATTCGTAAAATCTTAACGGATCAGCTTATGAATGGAGCCCCATCCAGAGCAATTGGAAGAGCTCATCCCTATGGGTGGATACAAGCCCATATGCTTACAGAGATGGCCCAGACCAGCAAGAAGCATCGTGCATCTTCTGTGAAGGTGCATTCAAAGATGACACATAGAACTTTGTATTCGTTGTGGGATGAGTCTACACTGGACTCATTCTGTGTGCACCGGAGCCGTAGCTGAGTTTTATACTTGCGACTTTTGTCGCCAAAATTGAAGTTTTTTTATATAGATAATATTTGATGATCCAGCTGTTTAATAATATATTATCTTTCTTTCACTTCTTCATTTGAAAACTTTTCTTTTATTGTTTTCCAGCTGTTTAATAGATAGATAAATGATTTTTTTCGGTAAAAAAGATGGGAGTCCATATTACCCTCCACTTTCGGTCACCTGCAAGTTTTCACTTTTTTCACTTATGTGATTGTATACATCTTAAAATTTTATTTAATGGCAAATCCACTTAAGGATGTTTAGATGATGAATTATCGAAGAGCTTAGAGCCCCAAAATATGAAAATCGGTCTTTAGTATGACCACAGTGAGCCAAAAACAAAAGGGGGTCTATAATACCCCTTCTCCTCTCTCTCTCTCTCTCTCACTCTCTCTCTCTCTCTCTCTATATATATATATATATTGTGGTAGAGTTCATTGGTGGGTCGTGATTGAGTATAGTAGTAGTAGGCAATGATACCATTACTCTGAATTCTAAACAATACATTAATTTATTAACATAACACAAACATTAGTACACATTCAATTATATTATTGATAATTATCAACCAAAAGAAAGTCATTATATCAAGGTATTATTTCACTGTACTATTTCACTTATTTAAATTGATTTCATTTCAGTACGCAATATATATTGTTTCTTAACTTTAGCCTATATTATAGGATTCCGGGATTTATTGACTTTTGGCAATAGGTAATGAAAGGTTACCTCCATTTTTGCAGACTGCAGAAGGGAAACATTCGCCGGCATATTCACGTGCATCGATTGGGATATCTTTCATCAGGATTCACTTTCGCTGGGGAACGCAGTCATCAGAATCGCTATATGGCGCGGGAAGAGGCGGGCTTTAACGGCAGGATCGGTTCTCCATCTTTGACTTGTGGGGGTA